>OX592690.1:16921522-17406522 GCA_951361185.1 Ochropacha duplaris
TATAGAGTAGGTAACAACTAAATTGAAATTAAACAGTATCTAATAATAAAACAACTAAAAACTTATTTCTCCCGGGATTTTGCAGGTATAAGATTTATCCATCACATTTCTTGCGTCAGTTGTAATACTTTCTCGAGTTAATTCTATACTTTCACTGTCACTTGAAGAACTAATTTTTCAAAACAAAAACTTGAATTTCTAACAACCCGTGAAAATTGACGACAACGCGTGTAGTTCGCGCGTTTTTAAATTGTTTTTCTTTTTATTATTCAACCGGGCGGCGCGACTATTGGCCGATTACAACTCTTATTATATCCGAAGCCTTATTCGAGGCCTTGTAAACAATATACATAGAAATGTCAGTCTTTCCGTTTCCGGCCGTAATTAATTGTTGTAGTTCTACTTGTGGGCGGTAGAGGGAATAACTTCCGTCCGCCACGTTCAACAGGCAGCCAGGTATGGTGAGTGCCTTCATTGTGGTCTTAATAGTTACATCTGCAAAAAAAACTTGCATACCAGGCAGAATTTACTGTAAGGCCTCGACATAGAGTTTGAATGGTAGGTAAAACTCTGCTATTATGTCTCTTCGCC
This sequence comes from Ochropacha duplaris, assembly GCA_951361185.1. NCBI lineage: Eukaryota > Metazoa > Arthropoda > Insecta > Lepidoptera > Drepanidae > Ochropacha > Ochropacha duplaris. The sequence continues at coordinate 16,922,114 of OX592690.1, forward strand.
GTTATTCGAGGCCTTGTAAACAATATTGAGACAATGTTTGTTTTGGCCTGGTGAACAAGACGCCAATGTGATTTGATTTCTAATTTAAACTATTAAACTCAAACTGTTAACACAAATTTAAACATAACAGTTTTCATATATTTTTAATCCCTTTTTTTACATTTTTTTTTTGTTTTTTATTTGTAATTTTTTTTTACATTTCAGTTATTTCTAACTTACCAAGAACTTGCCGTTTCAAACAATCTAGCTAATGAATTACAGGTTGAATTATAAGGCTCGGGTCTAATCTCCTTTTAATAAAACTTTGAAAAGGTATTTACTGACCTTCGATTTGCTCTTGCCAAGATCTTATCTAGTGGCTCTCTGTCAAGCCAACCCCAGGAAGCCACGGTGGACCTTACACGTCCAGGGGTTGCCTCCACACCAGCTTCTATCAAAACAGATTTTACCCAACCTGAATTACCAACCTAGAGTGCCAAGGGCTGCACTCCCCGAGCAGTAATAAACAAATTTTCAACATTTCCTTCCATACGCCTATTCCTGCCCATTTCCAGTAGCTTTCTCGCCCATAACATGGGATCCAGATTTGGATTTTCGGTATTTGAAAATAACTTCCATCCAACTCGATTGCATATAGAACTCCGAGTCTGTTTTAGATCCGTACATGGGCCAGAAAGTGATACAATTTCTAACAGTATGGTCTAAAAATAAACCTTCTGCAACACTCAGAAGTGTAAGGAATAGTGTTAGGTCATGTACCCTACGACCTTAACAGAGCAACAAAAGAATAGCACATTGACGTAAGACCTCCCATAAACTATCAATATTTAAGATTTGTTTGCTAACCAAGATATTAAAATACTTGTATCCCAATCGTTTCCTTTCGGACGTCTTTTAAGAGTCTGTAAAGACTTTCAGGTCTAGGTTAAAACATTGTTTTATCGATCTGCAGAAATCCAGCACTTAGGTATGCACTTTTCTCCCCTGAGTCTCAAATTATTGTTTGTTATGTTATATTAGTGGATACTTATTGTTATTGTTCGTGTATATATTTATTTTTATACATACATAATATGTATATAGTAATTAAGTCATTATGCTTATTAGTTATTGTTATATATGTTTTTATAATAAAACAGCAAAGATTATTATTATATTTGTATTTGACCGCCCATTTGTCCGTAATTCACCCGAGGCTTCAGCTGAAAATCAGCGCTGTTATTCAGCAGCACATGCTGAGCTGAGGCCTTTTAGACCACAACCTATTTATATTTTTTTTTTTATTCTGTATAAGCTTGTGTTTGACCACAATCTCACCATGGTAAGTGATGATGTGGACGAAGGTGGTAAGCACACAAAGCCTAGATGGGAACTGGCTCTCAAGTGCAGCTGTCGGAACACACCGATAGGTGCATGGCGACAGGTTTTCAACTTGAGGGTGGTAGCCAGCCAGTCGGGTACAAAGTACCCTACCACCGTGCTATGGTTTCCTCACGATGTTTTCCTTCACCGAAAGCTCAAGCTCATTGTAGGATTCGAACCCACGACCTTCGTCGCGGTATTCGACGTCACTTACCACTGAGCTATCATCGCCTTAAAATCACTTGAACTTTCTTATATGTATAGTATTTGTTGGTGTGTTGTGTTCTAATAAACGATTTTCTTTCTTTCTTTCTTTTAGCATTACTTGATGCAATGGATTTTAAGTTTTTTTAACCAAAACATGGGAGCTAAGCTTTCGAGCTACTGTTAGCACAGCATAGAATTGAAACGACAGACTTATGGACCAAAATTGTTCTGTATGCTAACTGTTCTTTTAAGTGAAGGTAAGTAAAAAATTGGGCTAATTCTGATCCCGAGGGATTAGTGCTTGGACGAATAAACCACATTCGTCCAAGGATTAGTGGTATGAACCCCTGAGCTCCTACATCGTTCCCAAGCAGGTTTTTAAGTATTGAGGGTGGAATTGCGCCATCCAGTTCGTAGTAAAGCTTTTTGTTGGATGGACCACGTTTCTACTGCTTAAAGAACATAAAAATAAAAATCTTGCTTCTTTTACTCCATTTGAAATATATTTGAGTTTCTACATCATTCAAGATATATATATTATATTAACATTATCAGCCAGTATTGACTGCTACCATAAAATAAGCTTTTCATGCTCAATTGCTAAAGCTAATTCTTCTAAATTACTGAACACATGTTTTGTTGCTGGTGGTACCTTTTTCTTAAGATCCTTATTGATAAGTAGAGCATGCCAGCCTGCCGCTTTAGCTCCTTCATAGTCTATTTCAAAATTATCCCCAATGTGTAATGATTCTGATGGTGCTACCATCTTTTCACACATATCTATTGCTTTCTTAAATATCCGCTCATCAGGTTTGCTATATCCAGTCTCATAGGATGTTAAAATGAAATCAAAATTGTTGTGCAAACTGACATTGGTCAATATATCACTGAGACGAGGGTCAAAATTTGATATGATACCAATGTGAGCTCCTTTATTCCGAAATAAGTTTACCAATTTTTCACCACCTTCAGCAGCACACCAACATCTAGATGTTTTGAATTCATTGATAAGTTTAGTTGCTATTCCTTCTATGTCAGAGCTGGCAGGCAGTTGTCCTTCGAATGTCAGTTTCACCACATTCCGCCACCATTCTTCCCAATTTATATTTTCACGACCGAAGTTAGGATACCTGTCCCACATAAGCTTGTAGCTGTTCTTGAAACGACTCTTCACTTCATCTTGAGTACCTTTGAAGCCATGGTCGCGGGCTACAATTGCATAAAACTGCCATGGCGGTACTCGGAATTTTAACAAAGTATTTGTTGCATCAAATGTCACTAATTTTATACCTTGCATAACTTTACGATTCAAGAGAAATACCCTTGCCTAGCCTACCAAAAACTTAATGATTACATACTCTTTGAGCTACCTAATACCTATCACTAATTTTATGAGATTATGAGGCTACATTTGTTTGTTTTCTTTTCTTATTTTCTTTTTATTTATTTATATAAAGGCTTTAGTTACAAGACTATCAAGCCATTTCTTTATTTTTATCTTTTTTTGTTTTATATAAAGGTATATCACATTCACCATAAATTCTAGTTTATTAGGCTAGTCCTAATCCATACAAGTCGAAACTTTTCACTGACTTTTTGGGACAACCTGAAAAGTCACATTAGGTACAGGCTTTCATTTCATTTCACAAACACTTGTGCACTTAGATTGATCTTTATTGGACAAAATCACCACCGATATTAATCAATAAAACTCAAACTCACATGAAAAAAGAACATTGATTTCTAAATTTGAGGGAATAAATAAAGTCCTCGGAAAAATATAATATGCCGAGTACAGCTACTTCTTCTTTATCTAAATAAGAGAATAAATATTTAATTTTGTCTTGCCCTAAAATTTATAGCCTGAGTGTCCCGATGATAGCCTAGTAAAATATGGCAGCCCTAAGCCTAGTGGAAGATCTGATTTATCAATAAATTGGTATTTGTTATTAAAATATACGTAGGTATAGTAATGTAGGTACCTAATGATAAACATTATCAACAAATTTAAAGATCATCAGTCAAAATAGTCTTCAGAACAAAATTTTATCAAAAAACGCCGACTTATTCCTTTGCTTATCCATCCAATGTTTTTAAAAATAAACCGTGTGGAGTCGTGGGACACCAGATAGGAACAAAGTTCCTTATTAATTTAAAGTTATTTTCGAGGAATAAAGAAAATAGTATAGGTATTAATTGTTGAATCAATAGAATCATGTTTATCAAAGATGGAATTAAAACATGTTACTCCATTCCAAACAAACAGAAAAAATAAAACTCTCTCTTTAAAATATTATTATCAGTTTAGAAAAGCATACGCAAAATTAAGGGGTAGATTAATCAGTAAAGAAAAAGAGACACATCTAAAAATTCAATTATTTATTTCAACTATATACAATACTTTGATAATATAACTTGAATCACTTATATACTAGATTCTATTGTTATCTTATTGTTTTCCTCGGACATCTGTCCCTATTATAGCCAAGGGGTTTTAGTAGATAGATATTACTATAATCTATATACAAGATTGCAGTCAAACACAAGCTTATTCTAAAGTAAAAAAATAAACTGTTAAAAAAAATAAAAGTCTGGTAAGTTACATCATTTATAACTCAAGAACGGCTGAATGTATTTTAATGACATTTGAATAGTTGGATTTGTCTCTGCCTCGATTAGCAGAATAACTATAAAAGAAGGAAAAATTCACTAAAAATACATATAAGATAATTATTTTTATCAAAATGTATGTTTGATAATAATTACATATCTCAAGATCTGATTAATTGATGCTTTGGATTGGCACTGGATTTGGGTTCTAGTTATTTTTTTAATTGCAGGGTAGGACAACATCTGCCAGGCCCACTAGTCAATAATATAAAGAACATAAAATAAAAATCTTGCTTCAACTCCATTTTAAATATATTATTATTTGATATTCTATATCACCCAAGATGATGGCCATTTCATGGCTTACACATAATAATATATTATTATATTATCATTATCAATCAGTATTGACTGCTATCATAAAACAAGCTTATCATGCTCAATTGCTAAACCTAATTCTTCAAAATTACTGAACACATGATTTGTTGCTGGTGGTACCTTTTTTTTAAGATCCTTATTGATAAGTAGAGCGTACCAACCTGCTGCTTTAGCTCCTTCATAGTCTTTTTCAAAATCATCACCAATGTGTAATGATTCTGATGGTGCTACCATCTTTTCACACATATCTATTGCTTTCTTAAATATCCGCTCATCAGGTTTGCTATATCCAGTCTCATAGGATGTTACAATGAAATCAAAATTGTTGTGCAAACTGACATTGGTCAATATATCACTGAGACGAGGGTCAAAATTTGATATGATACCAATGCGAGCTCCTTTATTCCGAAATAAGTTTACCAATTTTTCACCACCTTCAGCAGCACACCAACATCTAGATGTTTTGAATTCGTTGATAAGTTTAGTTGCTATTCCTTCTATGTCAGAGCTGGCAGGCAGTTGTCCTTCGAATGTCAGTTTCACCACATTCCGCCACCATTCTTCCCAATTTATATTTTCACGACCGAAGTTAGGATACCTGTCCCACATAAGCTTGTAGCTGTCCTTGAAACGACTCTTCACTTCATCTGGAGTACCTTTGAAGCCATGGTCGCGGGCTACAATTGCATAAAACTGCCATTGCGGTACTCGGAACTTTAACAAAGTATTTGTTGCATCAAATGTCACTAATTTTATACCTTGCATAATTTTACAATTCAATGGAATTACCCTTGCCTACCTATTGCTAATTTTAGCAAAGAGTATGTAATCCACGTAATCTCACTCACTTATACGTTATAATTTTAGTTCGGTAAGGTAAGGTAAGGCTCTCTAGTATATAGCCAAAGAGGTATATAGTATCTTATCCATAGAACCAAGGAAAATATTTACTCCTGGCGGAGCATAGAACCTCGTATTAACCATAACATACTCTTTGAACCATAAGGCTACTTCATAGATGATACACTTAGCTAACGTAGTGATTATATACTCTTTGAGCTAGGCTAGCAAAGCAAAGAGTATGTAATCACTACGTAGGCTACTTGACAAATTATATACTCTTTGTATCTTAGACGAATAATTCGTCTACAATAAGTTTTGTATCTTAGACGAATCTTTGTATTGTACTTAAAACGTAGTGTTTTTATCCTCTTTGATTGTACTCTTAGACGAATCGTCTAAGATTGTACTTGACTTGTACCACAGATTACTGATATGTAGCTAGCTACTTGTACTTCGGAGTAAATTATATACTCTTTGCTTTGGAGCTCGGAACTAATATATTACATACTCTTTGGCTCGGAACAATCAAAGGGAACAATAACTAATGTTCCGAGCTTTGGAGGCTACACAGGGATGTTAAAAAATTATCGATGTTTATTTAAATCGATTATATAAACTACGCGTTTAAATCGATTTTCAAGATGCGACGGATTGATTTTTTAAACTTAAATATTAACGAAAGATTTGTTTTAAATTTTGGTTTAAGTCATTTCATTTTTATTATAATAAAACGTTTAATGGTACTGTTTTTTTTTATTAATAACGATATTTGGTTTCCTTATTATGCTTACCTTGAAACTTCATAGGAACATTCGCATAAAAAAATTACCAATAAAAATCGTTTTGAATTGGTAATTTTTTTATTCGTATTATATTTGATTATTAATCTGATAAATTGTTTATTTTTGGAATATGAAAAGCATCAAGATTTTTTCGCAGAATTTGATTTTTTTTAAATTAAAATCGATGTTTGTTTTTTTATTTTCTTTTTATTTATTTATTGACATAAAAGCTTTATATTAGTTACAAGACGTCCGTAGTGATTTTATCCTCTTTGTACAAGACTATCAAGCCTAAACCATTTCATTATTTTCAATATTTTTCTTTTATTACATTCACAGTAAAGTCTAGTCATCGTGTGTATAAGTCCAGTTATTTACATCTATAGTTTATTATCCTACTAATCCTACTATATCCTAGTCTTACTAATCTTACTAATATTATAAATGTGAAAGTTTGGATGGATGGATGTCTGTTTGTTAGTCATTTACGCCAGAACGGCTGAATTAATCTGGATAAAATTTGGCATGAAGATAGATTATAGTCTGGAAGAGCACATAGGCTACTTTTTGTCCCGGGAAAATATAAGATCCCTCGGGAACGCGGGTGAAACCGCGCGGAACAGCTAGTTATAGTATAAACTGTGGAGGAGAGGGCACATCTCCCACGAACGACAGCTCTGCCAAAGTATGTACAACCTAATCACTACGTTTTAGCTCTACTGTCGTCTTTGTGTATTACGGGGGAGTGGTTTAAACATGGTTTAATGTCGTAATCATAGAACACTATACTCTAGCGATCGTAATCAACTTTGCGACATACAAAATGTGTGATGCGTGAGCTCTGCTCAATATCCGATCAATAGCTCCGTCTCGAACTGTCTTTATCTATACCAATATTATAAAGAGGAAAGATTTGATTGTTTGTTTGTTTGCATTGAATAGGCTCTGAAACTTCTGGACCGATTTGAAAAATTCTTTCACCATTAGAAAGTTACCTATATTATTCCTGATGAACATAGGAATATTATATTTTGTCCCGGGAAAACATAAGATCCCACGGGAACGCGGGTGAAACCGCGGGGAACAGCTATAATTTATAATCTAAGGGTCTGACATAAATTATTATTATAGGATATTGAACTAATATACTACACAAATTCACAAGATTCTTGATTCAAGAAGACCTTGATTTGGGTATTAAAAAGTACCCTGTGGTGAATCACTCAATAATACTCTTTGATTCACATGCTCATTCACTCACTCATTCATACCATTGTTTTTTTAAGAAGCTTTTTGGCTTGGTATCGGGACCTTTAAGCCATTTCTTTATTTTAAATATTCATCTTTTATGTTAAGTCACGTTTAATTGTCACTTTCACTGTAAAGTCTAGTCCTCTTCCATACAAATCCGGTCTAATTTTAGTGAAATTGGCGGCTATTCCACTAAAACATTTCATGGACTTTTTGGGACAACCTGGAAAGTCACGATACACGCTTTCATTTCATTTCACTTCACTTGCGCACTTAGATTGATCTTTATTGGACAAAACACCACTGAAATTATTCTATAAAACTCAAAATACACGAATTTAATGAAAATAAAACGAAAACACAACGTCACTTCGCAAGTTCCCGCCAAAGTTTATTATTTATCGTTTCATAAGTCCGCAAGGAAAGGAATTTAGTTACGATGTCCGACTACGATGATTTTAATAATAGCCCAAGTACTCCGGTACCGGAGCTAACAGAAAAAATATGCGCAAAATTATAAATTGTTTGCATTATAAAATCTATCCAGATTTGTGTTTTTTACACAGTCAATTGAACCAACTGACGTCATGTTCGCTGGACCCAGCGTTTTCGTCAAATAACGCGCGAAATTTGAAAATTAAACATGTAAACGCTTTTTTGTGGCTTATCGATTGAATAAAATTTTTGTGGTTTAACAAAATCCATTTGAGACACTTTTCAAAAATGAGTGTAATACCCTTTTCATAGCATAAATACTGTTGTTTTATTTTAACAAAAAAATCTCCCGATTTCTCCCGATCTTTACCTAAAATATTTCCCGATTTTTCATTTTTCACTTTTGCAACACTGCTAGTATCTCTTTCTATGTGCTAGCTAACACAAACAAAATTTCTAATTTATTACATTTAAATTTAGTTTATATAAAGCTATTTAATAAACGAGAGAAAATTATACTATACGTACGTGTTCGTAATCCGCTAGCATGGTATACGTTAAAGGGGGTAAGATAAATCGCTTTCAATAAAATTTATGTTTATTGTCCTTCATTTATGTTTGTAGGCCACGTCAGAGATGTAAATAAATATCTAGATTTTTCCACAACGAAGATAAGTTACAGGGGGTTGGAATGGCTTCGAGATAAGGACCCGTTTTTTGCTCTTCCAAGTCGAGCAGACTTGGAAAATAATAAGTTTTATCATACCCACCTACGCGCCTAGAATAAAATTTGAATCATCATAGTTCAAGACCCCATGATGATGAATTTTCTACAGTAACTTTTATCTAACCTGTGTCCCTTTATTTAACTATCAACAATATAAAGCATTAATTTCGTCCCATATATGTGTTATAATATCTCCTTTAGGGCTTTGTGTGTGTTGTCCAAAATATATATGTAACTTTGCTGGGATTCTTGCAGATTCTTACCATTTTTAGGTGGAGGTAACATTTAAATAGCTCGACTATTGATAAGTGAATTGATCGAATGGTTTTGATTTTGACTTATACATACTCTTACTGCCCTCATCACAAATATGTTTGTTTATTTCTAATTGTTAGCCTAAAAACAAAGTTTCATGATTCTAGCTTCAAAGATGACGGACTTCCATTCAAAATTTCAAACCCCTTAAGGGTTGAATTTCGAAAAATCCATTTTTATTCCTCGGTTACAAAAACCACATCTGTGAAAAACATCAGCTTTCTAGGTCTGAGGGTTTAGGCTGGGCATTGATGAGTATGATTATTAAATTTAATAGATATATTTGCTTTTTTAAAAAAAAGTAATTGCTCAGTTTGTAGCTGGCTCTTCTCAGCAAAAGCAACCTTACGAATGTGCGCTAGAATTTTTCATAAATCAAACATGTGACGATTAAAAATACTTGTAATGAGTTCATTTAATAAAGACATTTTGAATTGAATTTTTATAAAATATGGCAAGAAATATTTTCTCTTTAATCCTCCCTTTAGCCATTTCTCACACTGAATTACAGTTCTTATTATTTCTTATTGGAATTGTCATAGCGTCATTACTAATTGTTAGTATTAAGCAGGTGATATGGGCTAAGATTGCCCCTCCCTAAACCAAATCCTGGATCTAAACTAATTTAATGTTATAATCAACAGATGGTACAATTGTGGAACAGAATTCATTCAGCATATTTGGCTGGTTCTGGGGAATCGTGAACTTCATATATCTCCTGTAAGTGTGAAATTACCTTCAAACATACATATGAATTAATTATCTATCTGTTGTTGCTGTGTATGGACTATTGCTAGTTATTAAGGAAAGGACTGGAAAATAAAAAAGAAGCTAATTTGATAATGTCAATCAACATCCTATTTACTAAAAGGTCTTTTAACATTACTTACTACATAATTTAATCATAAAATGTTTTATAAAGGAATTAAACAGTGTTCTTTCTGATAACAAAAATGTGTCAAGAGCATTATCTACAGACTGCATTGGCTATTATACTACCAGTAATGATAAATTAATGAGTGAATTAATTGGCATAGTAATTTCATACCGGGTAAGCGGGAGTCAGGTTTGCCTGTGGAGGGTTGATTACAATTACTATGTACCTAATGGAGAATGTTACTAGGTATGCCAAATCGGTTGAAAGTTTGTTACAGTAAAGCTTGTATGTATACAAATACACTAGTTTTTGTTGTAGTCAAAAATACCTATTAGTTTTGATTTTACAGGCATTTAAACTTACTATAAAATCGAGTCCCGCTAACAGTCACGTGACCGCATTTGACGTCAATGTGCAACACTCGCTCATAGCGGAGCGTTGCACATTGACGTCACACCGTCACACAAGTATGGCACATCGAGCACGAGTCCGCATCGCACGTTTACTTCTATAAATCGGAAATCTAATTTACGTATCGAAGAAATTCTTACACTTGTATTTTTTATTTTTGACAGAGAATATGGAGAGCTAATATTCAAAATTAGGTAACATTCTTCATTGTAATTCAAACAGATATTTATTAGCAATATCTAACTTTTCAGGTTCCAGACTATGATCGACCCTAACTACAGTAAACACGGAGATAAATATGTCCGGGACTTTCGACCACCTGGCAGTGGGTAAGTTTCACTTCATTCAACAGGTAGGGTACTTTGTAGTACCCGACTGGCTGGCTTCCACCCTCAAGTTGAAAATCTGTCGCCAAGCAACTATCGGTGTGTTACGGCAGTTGCACTTCCCATCTAGGCTTTGTGTGCTTACCACCTTCGGCCACATCATCACTTACCATAGTGAGATTGTAGTCAAACACAAGCTTATCCAGAATAAAAAAATAAATAAAAATAAATTGCCAGTGTTATTACCCGCGTTTCCAGTGGATTTAAAATATATGACAATGAGGTAGGCAGGTCACAGGATAGACATTAGCATTACCAAGGGGATGGCCAATGTGTTGGATACCATATTAAAATGCCTTAAAGGCAACTGGCTCTCAAGTGCAATTGCCGGAACACATCAACAGGTACTTGGACACATTATCAACTTGAGGGTGGTAGCCTGCCAGTCAGGTCCTACAAAGTACCTTACCATCGTGCTTTGGTTTCCTCACAATGTTTTCCTTCACCGAAAGCTTTGGATTGGAACGCACGACCATCGCTGCGGTATCCGACGTCACTACCACTGAGCTATCATCGCCATCGCGTAGTAACCATTACGAGCAAAGTTCGAATAGATTTTGATGAATCATGCCATTAAGTTATGTTGTCCCCCGCGGTTTCACCAGCGTTCCCGCGAGTCTATTGCGTAGAAGGTAGCAGTAGCGACAGCAGTAGCAAAGTGACAGCCACCGCGACGCGATCAGTTGCAACTTGACACTAGAAACCGTGTTACGGAAGCCTGTCGCACGCCTATCGCAGAATGCACATTGCCCATAGACACTAGCGCCACTAGCGATATGGTAGCAATAAATGGAAACAAATAATTTCTCGATTGCTGTTTGCGTTGCTGTTGCTGTTAGCTAATACAAAAGTGACGTTTGATTGACAGCAGCGATCGCGAAATTTACGCCTTGGCAACCTGTCGCGAGAAACGTAATCGTACCGCCAAGGTATATTATATTTTCCCCGGATAAAAGGTATCATAATCCTTCTCTAAGGTCCCATCTATCTCTATACCAAAATTCTGAATAATTAGTTTACGCGTGAAAAGGTAACAGACAGATAGACAGAGTTACTTTTACATTAATTATATTAATGTGGGGTCATAGCTTAGCCAACCTTCACAAAGACTAGAAAGCAACTGGCTCTCAAGTTTAACTCTTGAGACACGACTACAATGTACCCCACCCCTGTGTTTTACTACACTTAATAAAATACACAATTTAATGGCAATGCAATCCCACTAATATTATAAATGTGAAAGTTTGGATGGATTTTTGTTACTCAATCACGCCAGAACGGCTGAACGGATCTGGATGAAATTTGGCACAGAGATAGATTATAGTCTGGAATAGCAACATAGGCTACTTTTTATCCCGGGAAAAGATAAGATCCCTCGGGAACGCGGGCGAAACCGCGGGGGACAGCTAGTTACATAATATATAAATGTCGCAGCCGATTTGCTTGATTAGCCGTTCAATTAACAGCCTAGCCTCTTTATAGGTATTTTATACAATTCCTAGTCAATGTGTACAATACTCAATGGATCTCTGAAGCGAAGCGAAGCGTGGAGCTATCGTCGCCTTTAAATGTTTGAATAAAGCTTGTCAATAGCTACTAAAAAAAGAAGAAAATCTCAGTTGACAAACACAGTAGAAAAAGGAGTACAAAGTATTAATTTATAGATAACGAGCAGTCTCACGCGGTTTCACCCGCATTCCCGAGGGATCTTATCTTTTCCCGGGATAAAAAGTATCCTATATGTTATTCCAGTATATGATCAACTTGTGTATCAAGTTTCATTAAAATCCATACAGTAGTTTTTGCGTGCAAGAGCAACAAACATCTTCACATCTTCACATGTTCACACACATCCAAACATACTTTCGCATTTATAATATTAGTAGGAAGTACAAGGTATTCATGTAATGATAAATAAATCCATCTTTTCCAGTCCACCAAAACCCCCATCGAGGAAGTTTGGAGGCTTCGGGCCTTCTGGATCTGGGCCTTCACCACCACCAATGGGCGGATGTGGGTGTGGATAATGCAGCGTACTTTGTCTACTCTATTTCACACCACTAACATACTTGTATGAGGAACAATAAATAAATACATTAAATAATTAACAATAATATGAATTAAAAAGTATAATTATTCTGAACTAGAAATAAAGGTAGCCAGGACTATTTATACAAGTGTTACCTACCACAATAAAAATTATGTGTTCAAATCAGAACAATAATTATGTGTAAATTGTTTGTTAATTGATTTTGGAGTCCAATAAAGAGTTAACTCAACTCCAATTGTAAATCTAAACTCAAACACACTTAAAAAAAACAAAAAGTTTTGTTCCATATTTTTTAATTAAACTTTTCCATTCTGAAAATATCTGTATTATTAATTACAATTTGGATATTATCTTACTGCCGTTTCGGTATTGAAATTTAGGCAGTTATAAGTGTCATAAAAAGTTTATTTGTTCTGTTAAATATATTAAGAAAGCAATTCAGTTCAGCCATTCATTTCAGCCATTCATTTCAGCCATTCAGTTCAGCCATTCAGTTCAGCCATTCAGTTCAGCCATTCTCAAGTGATGCAACAAACATCATACAAATACTTGTTTACTATTACAAGTTTGAAAGTAGTTCATTATCAACCATGATAACATCTTAAATCTTACTTTTGAATTCTACTTTTAAAGAACACCTCGTGAATTCAATGTTTTAGTGTAATTCCAACTGTATATTCTTAAGGATTTGGATTACGGAAGCAATAATATTGTTAACAATTTTAAATGATTTATAAAATTAATTAATCTCAAAAAATTACAATGTAAGTATGTACCTATGTAATATAATAAATAAAATAAAATAATGGAGTGTTTAAATTTCCATAATAGTAATCAATGTTTAGTTGTTGAACGAATTTTCATGAATTTGTATTCCCTTAAAGCGGGTGAAACCGCAGGGGATAGCCAGTAGTGACAACAATAGTATAAATAACTGTAGGACTGACTATAGAACATCGTGAGGAAACCATAGCACGGTGGTAGGGTACTTTGTAGTACTCGACTGGCTGGCTACCACCCTCAAGTTGAAAATCTGTCGCCAAGCACCTGTTGGTGTGTTCCGACAGCTGCACTTGAGAGCCAGTTCCCACCTAGGCTTTGTGTGCTCACCATCTTCGGCCACATCATCACTTACTATGGTGAGATTGTGATCAAACACAAGCCTATCCAGAATTTAAAAAAAAACTTTTTTATCGCAATACAGTCTCTTTTTTGCTATGTATTTTTGTATAATATGTATATGGCTATAAAAACTGGTTATAGATTGTGAAGATTTTATTATAGTATCTTATCTTTTCCCGCGATAAAAAGTAACCTATCTCTTATTCTAGGATATAATTTATTTGTGTGCCAAGTTTCATCAAGATCAGTTTATTAGTTTAGTGGAATTTTCTTCACGGAATTTTATATAAGTACCTACCTGAAATTCCAATTCCAACCGTCTACAAAGTAAAATCGAAACAGTTCCGTTTTTAAATATATTACACATTTTTCTGATAATCCTTACAAAACATAAACTTGCAAGGTGTTTCGATTTTTCTGATGAGAAGTGTATATTGCAGACAGTTTTTTCTGATTGGGTGGTAATAAAACACATTTAATAAATAGTAATATTTATTTAAAAAATCTACATAATTTCGTGTTTGCCTACCCCTATTTCACAAAATCAAATCTATTATTTAAGTATGTCCCCTACCGCACACATATTTTTTATAAATATCAATACATAAATATTTTTCTACATAAAATTTATCTAAGTAATTATCTAATATATTTAAATTTATAAAATTAAATTCGAGCTGTTACTATAAAAGATAAATAAATTAAATAGAATTGTTGTCTAATTTCGAAAATCTTATAGGTAAAATGGCGACGGGTTCTGATGAGTTCGGTTTATCTATGAAAATATTCCATGTCATCTTCTGCAAGTCGAAGATACCTGAAATATTGAAAAAGGTAACCTAAGAGAGTTAGTTAACTAAACGCCGGTAAGACTTAAAGCCAGCTTGAGCTTTCGGTGAAGGAAAACATCGTGAGGAAACCTAGCGTGGTAAGGTACTTTCTAGTAAGTTGTTTGGCTTGCTGATTACCACCTTCAAGAAGAAAATCTATCGCCGAACACTCAAAAACACGAATAGGCTAGGCACCTACTTGAAACCTCTGGTATCCAGAACTAACTTGTGTTACCCTGTTATACCAGAGCTCTCCGCACAGTTTCGATGACATATAAAGGGTAAAGATGCATATATTATCCTATAACCTACTTTATTTAATTTGGAGAATGTTTTCGGTGTGAAGTGCTGTGTGACTCCTTATGGGTCAACAATCTTGATACAAGATTTTAGAATCCCTAATTATTATGATTCTGTATGTTTTTTAAGGTACAATAAAACTTATAACCAAAGTAACCTTATGAATTAAAACCTAGCATACTGCAGTGTTGAGCGACCCGTTTTGTTCGTAAAAAAAATAGAAACAAACCCGCGAAGCTCATTTCAACATTTCGGAGACCTCACGCTACACTTGCGTCTCTAGCGGTAAATTCACACGCTTTAGCCCCCATTGAGATGTGACCGGTGTAGGTAGGTACTTACCGGCAGCAATAGTCTTGATGATAGCGTCCTTCTTGGCCTCGAACACACGGTACATTTCCGTGGTGGTGTCCGAGAGAATGTTCTGGATGTCGTCTCGGCTCTTCGGCGCTGGGTACGAGTAGATCACCTTCAAGCGGGTGTTGCTACTGTCCACTATGTCGCCAGACACTTCTGTTACGTTCAGCCTCCTGTATCTGTTGATAAGGCCATGATAGCTCAGTGGTAAGTGACGTCGGATACCGCGACGAAGGTCGTGTGTTCGAATCCTACAATGAGCTTGAGCTTTCGGTGAAGGAAAACATCGTGAGGAAACCACAGCACGGTGGTAGGGTACTTTGTAGTACCTACCCGACTGACTGGCTACCACCCTTAAGTTGAAATCTGTCGCCAAGCACCTATCGGTGTGTTCCGACAGCTGCACTTGAGAGCCAGTTCCCATCTAGGCTTTGTGTGCTTACCACATTCGGCCACATCATCACTTACCATGGTGAGATTGTGGTCAAACACAAGCTTATCCAGAATAAAAAAAAAACTATAATATACTAGCCGATATGACATTCATGTCCTGAATATAAAATAAACTCAGACTATTTTAATTTTAGGGCAGGACATTGTCTGTCCGGTCAGATAGTTTATCTATATATAAATAACTATTTCCTCCGGCTTTACAGCATCAGAAGTACATACATAGGTCATCTTGATTCCATTTTTTAAGCAGTCGTCGTATTTGATTTTTTAAATAAACTTTTGTGATTTTACACTAAGTAAGTTAGTCGTTTTTTTTTAATATTTCACTATATGGCGTCTGGTTGTAACCATGATTGAATGTTGAGTAAAAAGACGAATAAAATCGGCTAGGCCCCTTTGTAGTTACGAGGAAACATAGGGACGAACATAAATACATACATACAGAACACATGATCCTTCTTTTTTGGCTTCGCCAGCAGTCGAGTGAACAATAAAGAACGGACCTTTTGACCTCAACATAGAATCTTAGATCATCTTGAATGGGTAACTACGCTTTTTGGGCGTATCACCTGGTGACCACAGTTAATCAATAGAAAAAAACTTACATATTACAATGTACAAGTGGCTCATTGTCGTACTTCTGTATATTGAGAAGAGAGTTGGGGCTCTTTAGGTCGGGTGCTACTTCCACGTTGTAAAGCTGGCGGTCACCCTTCTCATCAGTCCAGATCATGTTTACGGAGAAACCATTACCGATTCCCAGACCTTCGTCGCGTAGGATCTGTTCCGCTTCAGCGAAGCTCTTGGAGGCTAGCAGGGCGCGAGTGATGAAGGTTCGAGCTGAAAAGACACAGGAGTAGTCAGGGCCGGATTTAAGGGAGGGCAAACGGGACTACATAGGCCGCCACATAAATTATAGGTACTTATTATGAAAAAAATATACCTACCAAAATATCAAAGTAAAAAGATTTATCTTTGCAAGAAAAATATAATTTGTCTTATTTGCAAAATAATTGTTGGCACTCCTTAGTTGCCCCAGGGCCTCCTATGGCCTCCTATATGTATATCCGGCCCTGGGAGTAGTAGTTCATTTGCTTCAAAGTTGAAGCTAAAATACTGGTACGGTCGGCCAAGAAAGTGGTGTAGGTACCACCCTAAGGTTGAATGCCGCTCGCAGATTCATAGGTGATAAAGATTAGTTTCGCTTGCAGATCAATCTGACAACTTATGTCATTATTATGCATCTCTTTCAAGTGATATCTTTTTAGTTTGAACCTTGTTGTAATTTTCGATGACTAGGAAACTAAATCAAAACTGGCACACCACTTTCTTGGCCGACCGTACTTAGGTAAGCTTTTTGTGGCTGCTTTTCGGAGCTGGAAAGACTTCTAATTTCTTGCCACATAATGAGCGGCAATTTTGGATAGCTGTGAAGAAGCAAATTAACTCACGGGTGCCACCAGGCTTCAACATCAGTGGGCTGAGGGTATTAATGGAGAAGACCAGACCGTTCTCGTTGTAGCCCATCGTGTAACCCGGCATTTGACCCGCGTAGCACAGCGATGCGAAGCGCTCTTCCACAGCCTGTTGAATATTATTAAATTCCAATACTTTTCAATGATTTCTTACTAGTATTTTAAAGTTGAATGCTGCTTTCTGTGGGTGTTTTCTACGCGCCGTTCTCTTATAAATATATACATGTTTATCAACTAAAATAGTACCTATGTTAATATAATATTATATTATATATGACTAGATATTAGAGAGCGAACTGTATTTTCTCTCACAGCCAAATCAATAATACTTACTGGTTTTATGGGTATTTTTATATTTTTTGTAAGTTTGTAGAATAATAAATAATAAATATTTAAAACCAACTGCTTTATCCAAATGTTATTTCAGAATCAAAATTAGATTATGAATTTTCAGAAGCTCTTCTGGCTGTCTGTATGCATTTAGGTAATTAATATAGATAATAGTAGTTTATAGTCTAATCTATGTAGTTAATAAATGTGTAATTTGTATAGAGGATTGTGCAACTCCCATACAAACCAACATATTGGTTTACGAGAGCCCAGAACCAATAATATTGTTTATGTTTTTTAATTAAATAAATAAATTTAAAAAAAAGAACTTACAATCTTTACCCCTGAATAATTTTAGTATATTTAGATACTATATCTTAAACTATTTAGTATTAAATAATGGGGATGTTAAATGATGTAATGCCGATATTCACAAAATAAGATAAGAAAAAAAAACCCATCGTGTTTAAGTATACCGAACCGGTGGTAGAGTCGATTGTAAACGTTCATAGACCTTATACCAGGGTTTAAACTGAATAAATGAGTTTTGATTTTGAACTTTACTAGTTATATAAAACATCTGAAAATACACGAAAATAACAAACACGTTGTAAAGTTCCACCTTTGAACGATTTTTAATCACCAATTTAACGACAAAGAGTTCTTTTGATGGTGTATCCTTATGACGTCACAAGTATGTATTTCATACAAAACTGCTGATTTGATATGTCTGCCACCATATTCTCTATTAGTGGTAATCTTACCCCAGCTTCCTCGTCCTCAGCTGTCGGTATAATGTGAGCTGACAATATGTAGAAACGGTTTAGTGTGACTGCAAAAGCATCTTCTGTGTGTCCAAGTATAGTCTGAAAACGTTAAATATTCATGATTCGAGTGATTTCTTGACGCTTTTGTTATTTTATTCTGGATAAGCTTGTGTTTGACTACAATCTCACCATGGTAAGTGATGATGTGGCCGAAGGTGGTAAGCACACAAAGCCTAGATGGGAACTGGCTCTCAAGTGCAGCTGTCGGAACACACCGATAGGTGCTTGGCGACATATTTTCAACTTGAGGGTGGTAGCCAACCAGTCGGGTACTTCAAAGTAACATACCACCATGCTATGGTTTCCTCCCGATTTTTTCCTTCATTGAAAGCCAAGCTCATTGTAGGTTTCGAACCCACGACCTTCCCCGCGGTATCTGACGTCACTTACCACTGAGCTATCATCGCCTTAGGTAATATCACGCTACAGTCGTCGGTAAGATTCTGCATGAACATATTCTCTATTTGTACTGAGTCTGAGTGAAGGTATTTAAGGCGATGATAGCTCAGTGGTAGTGACGTCAGATACCGCGGCGAAGGTCGTGGGTTTGATTCCTTCAAAGAGCTTGAGCTTGTAAAGGGGAAACATCGTGAGGAAACCATAGCATGGTGGCTACCACCCTCATTTTGAAAGTCTGTCGCCAAGAACCTATCGGTGTGTTCCGACAGTTGCACTTGAGAGCCAGTTCCCATCTAGGCTTTGTGTGCTTACCACCTTCGGCTATTTTCTCACTTAATATGGTGAGATTGTGGTCTTATCCAAAAGTAAAAAAAGGTATCTTTTTAAGGAGGAAATTAGGAATGTATTTTTTTTAAACTCACATTTCCAGGTCGTGTGATTCCAATGGAACTGCATCCACCAGTGTCGTTGCGAGGCACGTGGTTCTCGTTGATGGTGCCCATGATGTCGTCAAGTTGGAGTAGGAACAGCTAGATAAACAGAAAAAAGATGCGTTGCTGAGTTTCTTGGTATTCGGAGCCGGTGGTAGAATCATTTTTTTTTTTTTTTAAATTCTGGATAGGCTTGTGTTTGATCACAATCTCACCATGGTAAGTGATGATGTGGCCGAAGGTGGTAAGCACACAAAGCCTAGATGGGAACTGGCTCTCAAGTACAACTGTCGGTACACACCGATAGGTGTTTGGCGACAGATATTCAACTTGAGGGTGTTAGCCAGCCAGACGGGTACTACAAAGTACCCTACCACCGGGCTATGGTTTCCTCCCGATGTTTTCCTTCGCCGAAAGCTTCAAAGAATAAAAAAAAAACAGTTATTCCCAAAAAGATAAAATCCTAAGTAGAAAAACTAAGAATATGACATGGATAGCGTTTAGCTGTAAATATTCCGACTCCTCACTTGGTAGAACGATACGTGAGCTCCATCAGCAACTCCCTGGATCTCTTTCAGATAGTAAGGATATCGCCGCTTCATATTGGCCAGTGTATTGTCGTAGGCATCTTTCCCTGCTGGCGTCTTGTACTCACGCTCCAGGTCCCTGAGGCCATCGCAGTTCACTATGTAATCCTTAATTATTGATGAAAACACTCGCCCCTGGAAAGTGAAATTTCGAAAGAACTTTACAGGGTGTTTAAAATTACTGTGGTATCTTTTACGTTTAGATCGGAGTATTTTAATAAATTACCAAAGGCATTTTTTTTTTTTTTTATTCTGGATAAGCTTGTGTTTGACCACTATCTCACCATGGTAAGTGATGATGTGGCCGAAGGTGGTAAGCACACAAAGCCTAGATGGGAACTGGCTCTCAAGTGCAGCTGTCGGAACACACCAATAGGTGCTTGGCGACAGGTTTTCAACTTGAGGGTGGTAGCCAGCCAGTCGGGTACTACAAAGTACCCTACCACCGTGCTATGGTTTCCTCACGATGTTTTCCTTCACCGAAAGCTCAAGCTCATTGTAGGATTCGAACCCACGACCTTCGTCGCGGTATTCGACGTCACTTACCACTGAGCTATCATCGCCTTACTGAGCTATCATCCCGGCATTCTTCACCCACGGTCATCTGATAACTGATGTAGGTCTTGTGGTTCAAAGCTCTATGTACCTATATAGCTACCTGCGTACTACTTTTCTATAGATAATAGGGTATTTGACAGGTTTTAGAAAATTATCTAAAATTTATCATTATACATTCTTTGTGGATTCTCTATTTTTAACCGACATCAAAAAAGGAGGAGGTTTCCAATTCGACTGTATGTTTGTTACGCGATAATTCTTCCAATTATGAATTGATTTTGATGATTCATTTTTTGTTTGGTTAGATCATACTTCAGAGGTGGTCCCATATAAATTTTATCGAAATTGATTCAGCGCTTTTTCTTTCAAAATTACCATCTATAGTTGAAATTGGACAAGTGTGCGAACACTGTTTATAGATAGATACCGCTCCGTTAATTTCTAATAATAGAGTGAATATAAAACACACCACATCATGTCCCACTTCATAATGCGATCCCCTTACATAGACAACCGGCACAGCATGACGTCTCTCCGACGACGACTCGCTGAGTACACTGCCTGAAAAAGATTAAATTCGAACATCAGACCTACATAGCATAACCAAAATATAATTCACTAGCTGTTCCGCGCGGTTTCACCCGCATTCGCGAGGGATCTTATCTTTTCCCGGGATAAAAGTAGCCTATGTGTAGCCAGACTATAATCTATCTCGATGCCAAATTTCATCCAGATCCTTTCAGCCGTTCTGGCGTAAAAGAGGAACAAACATCCAAACTTTCACATTTATAATATTAGTAAGATTACAGCGAGTGGAGTACGCCAAAGAAAACTGGCTAGAAGCTTCTCGGTCGGTCTTGTAAATATCTACATAGGTACCTACGGCGAAGGACGTGGGTTGGAATTTAACATTGAACTTCAGCTTTCGTTGAAGGAAAACATCGATGAGGAACTCATTGTTGTTACTCTATGGAGAAAAAGCTTTGTACCCTTTTTTCTCCTCGGTTGGTTAGGCGATCTTCTTTATCCTACCACACTACAAGTAAAAAAGGTAGAAGGAGCGTAAACAAATTGTCTCCAATAAAGTGATGCAACATGCACGAAGTTGTGTGTGCGTGACCTGAATGTACGTTATCCTGCGTGACTCTGGTCGCAAAGGAACGTGATCGGCTTCCTTTTTCAAATTCGGCTTCCTGTGCTTCACTTAAGTGCGGGGCTCTGTCTACCTTTTTTATTTGGTTTGAGTTTAGTAGCTATTAGACCTTTCGTGTTATTATTAAAAAACAATAAAATAGTTTTAAATAAAATAAAAATGTTATACTTTTGACCAGTGAGCGTCCTATGATATTCTTCATAAACAAAATTTTACTATAGCAACCTGGAGGGCTAATTTCTCCACATTTGCAGCTTCTAATGTATTCTGAATCAAATAGGGTAGTGTCCTGGGTCAATAAAAATGAATTCTAATTAGTCCGTCGGTGAGATTATCAAAAAATATTGGACACGTATTTTTTGCTTTATCAAATCAATAAAAATATACAAAGTTATAGCGCATCAAAGTATAGGAGTGGGGGCTTGTGACGTCACTTCGTGGTCAAATTTGCACCACGGCGTGACGTCACGCGAAATTTCAACGCACTGTATCCTCGTCATTTTTCGTTTACGGAACAAAATAAAAAAATACGTGTCCAATATTTTTTGGTAATCTAACTGACGGACTAAATAGATTTTTTTTGTTCACAACCCTATTCGTATTATTTGCTTTCGAATTTTTGCCAACTCAGATATGAAGCTAACTACTAAATTAGGTACTAAAATACATAAGTCAGTACTAATTACTCCTAGAGCACACGCTAATTAGTATTATTACCGTTAATAACTAGGTTATAATCGGATTTAAACTGTTATGCAGAAGTGCGACTTATAACTGTCAGAAAACAACTAATGAGATGTGCATCTCCACTCAACATATTGGAATTCGAAACAGGTTTTAAAAAAGCTGTTGAATTATAATGTATTCACATTTCTATCTCGAATAATTTTAAGGTCCGCGTAAGCGTTGGAAAAGACTTCCGACCAAACTAAAGCGGTTCGGAATACACATATGTTGAGAAAACTCTGGCAAGAACTCAGCAAGACAATTTTATATTTCCGGATTTTTGTTTTACATTTTGTTTTTAGGGTTCCGTACCCAAAGGGTAAAAACGGGACCCTATTACTGTACTTCGCTGTCTGTCCGTCTATCCATCTGTCCGTCTGTCTATCACCAGGCTGTATCTCAAGAACCGCGATAGCTAGACAGTTGAAATTTTCACAAATTATGTATTTCTGTTGCCGCTATAACAACAAATACTAAAAACAAAATAAAATTAATATTTAAGGGGGGCTCCCATACAACAATCGTGATTTTTGGCCGTTTTTACGGAACTATTCGTGCGCGAGTGCGACTCGCACTTGGCCCGTTTTTTAATATTGCATCCCCAAATAATCGAGTTCTGAATCTGGTAGCCGGGTGTTTCAAATGTATGTTAATTGCATTTAATGTATCACGATAATTTAACTCCTAAAGGCCCAAACAGTTAGTTAATGATCCTCAATTTAATACAATTATACCTAATTATATTACGTAGGTTCGACAACGAGTTGGTATCTTGTGTTTTCGAATTGAAGCATATCGTTTTACCCACGAGCGTTACCTTGCCTTAATTCTGAGGTCAAGCCACACTCATTAATTAACCTGTGAGGTAGGTTATGTTTACCAGAAAAATTACATCACTCTAAAAATTATTAGTAAATTAGATCAATAACGAATATATATACACAAATCAACATATCTGTGAGGACATACTTTTAAATTCAATATTTATATGTAGATTATGAAATATTATTAACATTTGGCGTTTAAAAATTTTTTTTCCGTAAGTGCTTATAATGTAATTTATTATCTATTAAACGGATACTGGGAAAATAAAATGAAGTCAAATAGATGTAGGAGTAGGTTTTATACATATACAGGATGTCCCTTAAGTAGTAATTTTACTACAAACTTAAGGTGGGCGAGCTTTCAGTGAAGGAAAACATCGTGAGGAAACCATAGCACGCTAGGGTACTTTGTAGTACCCTCAAGTTGAAATCTGTCGCCAAGCACCTATCGGTGTGTTCCGACAGTTGCACTTGAGAGCTAGTTCCCATCTAGGCTTTGTGTGCTTACCACCTTCGGCCACATCATCACTTACCATAGTGAGATTGTAGTCAAACACAAGCCTATCCAGAATAAAAAAAAAAAAAAAACAAAATGATCTTAATAAAAAAAATATCAAAATATCTCGAAAATGGTGACCTTTTTACTTAGGTCATTTGTCGTATACCTATTTGGTAGGCGACCCGCTCACCTATCTCCCCCTTAAGTTTGTCGTTCTTCTTACCGGACACCCTGTAGGTATAGGTTAGGTAGTTAAAAACACGGAAACCTCCAAGAATATAAAAATAACTCAACAAACCATTGTTTGGCATGACAAATTATGAAATAGGCATTTGTAAAATTGTAATTATCTAGTTATTGTATATAATATCATACATAAACGAGTTTTTTTCCCGTAATTATTAATTTCCTTGTAGATATAGGTCTTCATAACGATTAAATTAGTGACAGTGAATATTTTTTTATTATGACGTAGATATGTACGCGGTTTTTTCCCGCGTTTTTGTTTACCCGGCTTTAAAGTATCCCATATGTTAGTATCAGATACGATCTATCAATGTGCCAAGTTCCATCTAAAGTCGTCCAGGAATTACGTAATGAGCTGAGTTGCAATTGCAACAAACATATCACATTTATAGCTAGACGGAAAAAAATCTTACGACACTTTTAGTGTCACTGTCACTGTCACTGTCGGTGACAGTTGTGTGTAGTAAGCTATTGTAAGCTGTGCGGCGTGCGCATGTTTCTCTGTCTGTCTCTCACTCTATCTCTCTCTTATAGAAAGCAAGCCAGATATTTTCATTTCTATTTATATATATAAATATAAATAGAAATGTTTTTTTTTTATATATATATACTCTCTCGACTTATATAACTTCGTTCCATCCGGTTGTCCCTTGACACCTCTCAAGTTATTTTTTGTGTAAAATGCTTTTTATCAAGAAGCCGCGTTTCTCTAAAACGTTAGTGCTGTTTCTCGTTAAAAGGTATAAGATAAAGTAGGATTCTTTGCCCGTCGCGTATGTTACGTACATATACGTACCTAAGGTAAAAAACCCATATTATTAACTCATATAAATAAAAAATGGGTAAATTAGTTTCGATTCATTAGAAAAGAATAAAAAAAATAGGTTCGTAGCGCGTGTCGGGCTCACCGCACAGTAAGCAATCCTACTATCCTATCCTATCCTATCCTACTAATCCTATCCTACTAATATTATAAATGCGAATGTATGTTTGGATGTGTGTGAAGATATGAAGTTGTGAAGATGTTTGTTACTCTTTCACGCAACAACTACTGTATAGATTTTAATGAAACTTAGTACACAGGTAGATCATATACTGGAATAGCATATAGGATACTTTTTATCCCGGAAAAATATAAGATCCCTCAAGAACGCGGGCGACACCGCGGGGCGGAAAACTAGTGATATTATAAGTAAAAAAGTATAGATAGGTTACCTACAATATTAATCTTAAAAAATGGCCGAGAAATGGTACTCTAACGCACACATAAATAACTTTATATTGGAATATCTACATTACATTACGATATCTCAGAACACACGATGGATATTTGGTTGTTTTGGGTCACTTTTACCTTGAACCTAAAAACTACTAAAATAGAATCCGCGCAGCAAATCAAAGCGGCATTACTCATATTTTATATGTAACAGGAATAAGAAGAAATCTAAACTTATCGCCCAGCTAAGCAAGAACTGACAGTAATCATAAATTAATTACTTTTAAATAGCAGATAAAAACTATTTATATACGTGAGAAAACAAAACGAAATATAAAAAAAAGTAAAATACACTCAATGCCTTATAAGTAATAAAAATAAAAAAATACACGTTCTATTTATAAAATATCACTAACCATTAAATTCCCTCATCGCAATACAAATTCAAAATAGGAAAACGAAATTCAAAAATCCGCGTCGACGGCGTCGGCTGCGCGGGAGACACTGCGCTTTAGTTAAATGATTAGCTACTAATATAGGTACTCTATCATTGTCTCTATGGCCAAGCCACTACCAAGGATATCAATAAAATTATAGTCGCATAGCTCGAATCTAATATATCATCCATCCAACCCAAAATAAACAACAGTCCTAAACATATCACTAGATTAACTTAAACTAAAAATAACAAACGTAAAATTCTATTGAGAAATGTCACATGATACCACTTCTCGCAGCGTCATTTAACGGAGCTGTATTTATTTGTGAATATACTTAGACGATCAAAGATATATGGATGTAGGGCTGTTTTAAATAAATATCTATCAAACAAAGCAGAGCTGTACTGATTTATCTACTTTTAAATATATAAAGGAGAATGTAAAGTCTTTCTTGTCTATGATAAGGTAAAATTGAATATCGAATGTGTAAAATGTTCAACAAAATTTTATTTTATAGGTATTATTGTCAACATCGTTATTAGTGAAATGTAAGATAAATAATCATGTCTCGTGAAGTTATGGCGAGTTTTATTATGTTAATCATACATTTGTATCATTATACTTTCCGAGATTTTGTTTGATTATTCACTTTATCACAGACTCAAGCAGACCACCCCCAACAAGCTGCATTCCTATAAGAGGATCATCAAAACGCCCAAGTCACTGCTGCTTAATGCGTAGGTAAGTATCTCATAGTCCTTGCAAGCAACATCAAGTATCATGTAACTAGGTCAGAACTAGTCCCCCGACACGCACACAAATACCCCCGGCTAGTGTTACCAGATCCAATAATGAGATTTCTTATCAATGAACTAGATTTTTTCCAAATTCGCTCCAAACTTTCCAGTCTCGCGCGTCATGCATGCATTTTTTTTGCTTCACTAGCTGTCCCCGCGTTATGCACATCCAAAAAAACAGGCTGTCACCTTAATTCACATTTATCTAACGTCATCCTATCTAGGCTTTGTGAGCTTACCTCCTTCGGCCACATCATCACTTACCATGGTGAGATTGTAGTAAAACACAAGCATATCCAGATAAAAATAAAAAATCAAACGCGCGTAGTTGAAATTGACCAATTTATCTTTCCGTAAGAACCTTCTACAAAGTATTAGTAAAGTAAAAAAAAAAAAAACTTGAGAGGTGTCAAGGGAACGGTTCCATCCGGGTGGAACGAAGTTATATAAGTCGAGAGAGTATATATATACATATATATATATAAAATATATATATATATATATATATATGTATATAAATAGAAATGAAAAAATATCTGGCTTGCTTTCTATAAGAGAGAAAGAGAGAGAGAGAGAGACAGACAGAGAAACATGCGCACGCCGCACAGCTTACAATAAAGTGACACTGACACTAAAAGTGTCGGGACAATTTTTCGTGAGAATTTTTTCCGTCTAGCCCCCTTTCACAACGCGCGATAAGGAACTTCGTTCCAATAATGAATTAAACCAGTAAAGTCGTCCTAAAATTATATCGTGACCAAAGGAAATAGGGATTCCATTTCATATGTAAGGTAATTGTAATTTTCCTCATTCAATTTCAAAAATCCTGACCTAACTTTTTTCCTTGTTTCCCTGACAGAGGGCCAAAATTCGTGATGTTGGAGGGAAATTCCTGTCGTCTGGTAACCCTAAGCCTTGTTATTGGCCTTGATCATGTATTCTATCCTAAGTTAACTCATAGTTACCTCTACGTCCAAGATCCGGTAACGATTGTCATTTCTAAGGCGATGATAGCTCAGTGACGTCAGATACCGCGGCGAAGGTCGTGGTTTCGAATCCTACAATGAGCTTGAACTTCGGTGAAGGAAAACTACAGCACAGTGGTAGGGTACTTTGTAGTACTTGAGTGGCTGAGTGACACTCAAGTTGAAAATCTGCAGTTGCACTTGAGAGCTGCCTTTATGGCATTGTAAAGAGAACAATAACAGATTGGCCCCCTGGTATTGCTATTTTTTATAGGCGACGGTATTTACTTACCATCAGGTGATCCACCGGGTATCACTTGTGGTATTTAAATAAAGAACTGGATCATTACATTACAAAAAGAGATATTACATTACTTTCTTGTTAAAGGCCCTGTTGGTGGATTAAAGCTGTGCGCCAGATTCAATTTTGGTTTTGTGACACCGACCTATTTTAGCATTTTTTTTTATTATATCTATTTGTGTGACTTTTTGGCGGGAACTTGCGAAGTGACGTTGTGTTTTCGTTTTATTTTCATTAAATTCGTGTATTTTGTGTTTTATTGAATAATTTCGGTGTTGTTTTGTCCAATAAAGATCAATCTAAGTGCACTAGTGAAGTGAAATGAAATGAAAGCGTGTATCGTGACTTTCCAGGTTGTCCCAAGAAGTCCGTGAAAAGTTTTAGTGGAATAGCCGCCAATTTCACTAAAACTAGACTGGAATTGTACGGACAAGGACTAGACTTTACATTGAAAGTGACAATAAAACGTGACTATAACATAAAAAATGAATATTTTTAATTAAGAAATGGCTTAAAGGTTAGATAGGTACCAAGCCAAAACTGAAAAAAAAAAACTATTTGTGTCCTCAGTTTTATCACGCATTGGTCCTTCATAACCGTTACCATGGTAACAGTTGTTAAAAATCAAGGTTTCCATAGATAATTCAAAATAAAAAAGTATACAAAAATACTCTCCTATTAAAATGCAACGTTCATCATCGACTACTTTTCGACTTTTGCGGACACATACATACGGAATCATTTTTTTTATTTACATGTAGCCTTGAAGGTAACTGGCTCTCAAAAATGCAGTCGGAACTACCGTAAGGTGCTAGAGAGCAGCCTGCCAGGAAGCTAAACTCAATCTAGTAGATTTCGAACCCACGACCTTTGCCACGACATTTGCCGTCACCACTGAGCTCATCAACAGATAGAGGATGTTCACCGGGCCGGGGGACTACCCTCATACAAATCATTTACCTTATAGCTATTCGTAAATACCTATTTTACCATGATAATGTACCTTATTGCTCTACGATATGGTCCATCTTTATCACCATACTACAATTAACCATACAAATGCAAATTAACCTTATTTTATGGTAATAAGGTTCATTGTCATTTAACTGACAACAGTTACCGGTTTAAAGCTGTATTTTATGAACAAAGTACCTATAGGTAATGTGTGTTCGTTTCAAACTGCTTCTTAGGACATTTTTTTTTAAATTCTGGATAAGCTTGTGTTTGACCACAATCTCACCATGGTAAGTGATGATGTGGCCGAAGGTGGTAAGCACACAAAGCCTAAATGGGAACTGGCTCTCAAGTGCAGCTGTCGGAACACACCGATAGGTGCTTGGCGACAGATTTTCGACTTGAGGGTGGTAGCCAGCCAGTCGGGTACTACAAAGTACCCTACCACCGTGCTATGGTTTCCTCACGATGTTTTTCCTTCACCGAAAGCTCAAGCTCATTGTAGGATTCGAACCCACGACCTTCGCCGCGGTATTCGACGTCACTTACCACTGAGCTATCATCGCCTCGGACAGTAACACTAGCATCCGTACACTTGCATTGTAAGCAATTAGGAAAATTTATGGGGCGTCTTTAATGGCACTGTCTAAAGAAAGGAAAAAGTACGTAGGTACCTTTTCTTCTATGTTTGTTAACTGTATTTTGGTATTGCCGAGCTTATATAACAATATTCCTAAAAACTTTTATTTATGGAATTTCGACCAGTGGACGATCAAGTTATATAATTTATGAATGCATTCATATATACAGATCGATATGTTGAAATATATTCACTATACGCAGGTAGGTACGTATATTTTGTAAACGCTGTTTATTAATTGACGAAAGAAGTTTGGTATATTGCCCAATACTGAGGAATAAATTCATATAAAATAATATATTATGTATACTAATAATTATATATTTTTAATGTCATTTAAATTACCTCAAACTCAAATATATCTTTATTAACTAAACTCATACAAGTATTTTTAATCGCCAATTTGATTAAGGTTAAATTCTAACGCTCGGTTCGGAAGGTTGCTTTTGCTGAGAAGAGCCGGCAATAAACTCAGAAATTACTCTTTTTAAAAAAGCTACTTAGACCTATTACATTTTATAATTATTTATATAGTCTTGCTGATAATATATATGTGTTATGGCGGCAAAAAAGGAATAAAGAAATTGAATTTAGTTTAGTTTAGTTTTAGTTTACCGTTCTGTCTTCGCGAAGCGACACTAAAACGTGCGTCATGCGCGTTCTAGATAAGGAAACAACAAAATGGAGAGTCACAGCATTTTTAACAACATCGTACCACAAAGAAAAACCGCATCAAGTAAGCACTTATACGTTAACAATACATAATGATATAACGAGCGCCATTACACTAGAATAACAAATCCTTGTCTACAAACAAATGTACCGTCCAAGTTATAAGCTTTCCGCCCCGCCGTTTCAACCGCCATCCCGTGGAAGTTAAAATATAATATAGGCCATATATACACTGAAGTGGGGTACATAGCCCGAAGAAACGATGGCCAATGAGGTGGAAAGGTTTTGGAGTAGCGACTACACATCCGAAGACGCAGCGTGGGCAGCCCCCCCACAAGGAGGACCGATTACCTAGTGAGTGTCGCGGGAAACCGCGGGATGCGAGCAGCTCAGGATTGGCTGTAATGATGATGAGGGTGATGATAATACAAAATCTAAACTCATTTATTCAGTTTAGGCCCTGGTAAGGCACTTATGAACGTTTACAATTGACTCTACCACCGGTTCGGAATACACAAACTGAGAAGACGTTACTGCGGCAAGAAACTCAGCAAGGCAATTTTTTTTTGCAGTGTATATACATGTTACTCGCTGATATGTAGCTTTCTATATATATTGTATAGGTGAAATCATTTAAGAAAATCGGGTGTCTATCTTTCTGGTTTATAGGAGGGCGGTGGCTGCCACACGCGTCATACCTACTTGTGAACAGGTGCTGCTTGTGGGGGCTGGTCTGCTTGACTTTGTTATTTACTTATTCAGTCATAATTAAATTATATTTATTATTATTTTGCCGCCTTAACACGAAAATATTATCAGTGAGATTAGAGCTAAAAAGTAATTGCTGAGTTTGTGGCCGGCTCTTCTCAGCAAAAGCAACCTTCCAAACCGAGCATTAGAGTTTAGACTATTCACAAGTGCTTTTTCATTTTCATTTATCGTTGTGATTAAAAACAAGTTATTTTGTCAAGTCGCTCTCCGCTGTTATCTTACGCCCGCGCCTCATTGAGAATAGATAATTATTTAGATGCGATTTAGGTGACCTCGATCACGGTCGTGGTCAATCCTATTTGTTGAATAACAAGATATTTTTTTCCATATACAAATGATTAGAACAAAAGCTTTGTTTTTAAACGCGTAAAACAATATATTTTTCATCCCACCATCTCGGAAAGAGTATTTTTGCTCTTCGATATCTGAGTGTAAAAGCCGTTACTAGAGGATAAAGTAAATAGAACATCGTGTGCACTAAGTTTGTGAATTCAAATCATCATTAAACCTATTTACTTCTTCCTCCATGGTTCCGAATTTATCATACATCAAAGTCAAAGCCAAAGTCAAAATCATTTATTCAGTTTAGGCCCTGTCAAATTACAGAAGTTACCACTGGTTTGGAACTCAGCCTTCAACTGAGAAGAATCGGCAAGAAACTCAGCAAGGTTACATTTTTTAAATATTTTTGGATCAGCTGACTATTGGCTTTTTTTTTCAAATGTTTAACAATTTTATTCTTAAACTAATACAAAAATACATAAAAAAAAATAATTTTGACATTTTCAAAAATGAAATTAAAGAATCATTTTTTAATTTGTCAAAAACTTTTACACCTTCTTGGTGTACTTTTTTTTATATTTGCTTTGCGCGCGCCATTTTCTTTTTTTTGGCATTTAGTCATTTCCTCGCTGAGGTGGGATGAAAAATTTCGTGTTGCACTCGAGTGCAAAGATTTTTCACCTCGTGCTCTTTTGATTCCCTCGCTTACGCTCAGGATTCTAGTTTTTGAATCCTTCGCTTGCTCGGTCATCAAAATTGAGCACGCGGTTAACAAACAACTTTCCACTCTTGTATAACAAATAACTATTAAATATTCTATGCAAAGTAGACTGAGATTTTAAACATAAAGATTCAATAATTTGTCTCGCTTATCACTTTGAAATGTTTGCATGAATAATAATGTGCGACTAGAAGTAGGTACTAGTGCTAAGTAAAAACATTGAAGCATTGAAAACACATTTTGAATTTTCTAGCAAATTGCTTTTTTTTAAAGCTTAATGGTCACAATTCTAGTAACAAATGTTTATAAATCTACTAGGTCTATTATTCAGGTAATTAAAAAAAAAACCTCAGACCTGTATCTCAACTACTCGCGTTACTGCGACTAAAAATGTATTGAAAATCGGAATTGGGTAAAAAATCTAAATGAAGTTATAACTCGTAAACTACGAAAAATCTCGGAACATACATGGAGTGATACGGATACCTCTAAAGGTGCTCTACCTCTGGGCTTCCTCTTGACACTATTTTCTGGGACACCCTGTATATTTATTTATTTATATAAAAACACCAACAGTACACAAACATATTAACAATAGTATAGATAACATTGTTTTGTTCCTGTATAAGGTTCCGATATGTGCACCCTTCATAGGTGTTTATAACATTCTCTACAGTGTTAAACAAATTAAAAACATATAAATACTTAGCTAAAGGCTTGAAATGTTATAAAGACAAAAATACAATTGTTAACAAAACAACAAAGTACAATACTTCATCATAATATTTTTGCGTGGGGAATGATAGAACATTATTGGTTAATGTTAATGTTACATCCATTTAAATATTTCATGAGCTTGTTTTTAAATATGTTCAGCGAATCGTGAAAAACATCGAGATCATTTAAAGAATCATTAAATTCATTGTAAGTACGACATATTCTAAGTACAGGAGAATTATAAGCCAAGTTAGTTTATATAACTAAACTATAAGAGAGACTCTATAAAAAGATTCTAAATGTATGATGGATGAGTTTTCATAATGTTTGATAGGATTTCAAAACGCACCCGAAAGAAACTTCTTATTTTCTTCGATGGCAATCGCCCTTAGGACATTTCTGCTAATGTCAAGTTATTATTCTTTTTTATTCATGTTATATCACATTCACATTAAAGTTAGTCATCGACCGTT
Organism: Ochropacha duplaris; assembly: GCA_951361185.1. NCBI lineage: Eukaryota > Metazoa > Arthropoda > Insecta > Lepidoptera > Drepanidae > Ochropacha > Ochropacha duplaris. The sequence continues at coordinate 16,954,814 of OX592690.1, forward strand.
CAAGTCAGGTCAGGTTTTAATGGAATTGGTGGCTGTTCAACTAAAATATTCACGGACTTTTTGGGACAACTTGAAAAATCACGACACACGCTTTCATTTCATTTCAATTCACTTAGTATGAACATTATTGGATAAAACGCCACCGATATCATTTTATAAAACTAAAAAATAATTGAAAATAAAACAAAACGCGCCGTCACTCCAAAATTACAGCTAAAAAGTAAAAAAAAAAAACTAAAATTTCCTCTATTCAATTCACGCTCCATGTTTTGGTTTATTTTTGTTACATCCTTAAGGCATTATAAAAATGATAAATTAACTCAATAACAAACAAAAAAATACCTCGCTGTATGGTGAAAAATTGTGTGTTATTAACAAATAACTATTGTATATATTTATGTGGCTACTGGTATGTTAATTGGTAAGGCGGACCCTACATGAGCCTGTAACTACTGGTTCATGATAAATGATCGTGTTTCGGACACCGTCACATGACCTTGCCTTCATGACATCATTTAAATGTAATTTTTTTTAAATAATTAATTGCAATTAAATTATATTTTTATTTAAATACCTTCTTTGTATATAGTTATACCTTCAGCGTGACGAATATTATGAAATAGATATAAATTTTATTTTAATATTACTTGTGGCTGAATACAGAGTTACTAATAAAGGCTTAGTAAAACATACCTATGTGTTTTACAGCGCGAAGAAGAAAAGTCATATTGGTACTTACCGGAGAAAACGATTTGTTATGAAGGAAGAAAATAATTATAACATACCTATTAAAGAAAATATAACAATTCTGAAGTATATAATAATAATCATAATAAAACTGCATATAAAATTCCGTAGAAAATGGACCCACATCTATAGCACAGTATTTTATATACGCAACGCTTCTATAGTCTGTAAGTTAACACTTTGCCTAAGCCTGTAAGTTTTAAACCTATGTCTTTCGTCAGCGTTCAATCTAGAGAAGAACCATTGCTAGCATGGTTGTGGTATCTTGCAGTAGTTTACTAACTAACAAAGGTTTTTTTGGTTTCTGTATGAAGCGAGACGACGTTATATAATTATATAACAATTGTGTTATTTATTGTGTGCCATAAAAGCAACAAATGAGGCCGCAAAAAATTACAATAAGGACCATTAATTTTAATCTCTTGTATTACATTAATATGTAACAAAGTTGACGTTTTAAAAGGAACAGACGAGTATGCAAATAGAGACAGCAAAGAGAGATCCCACCAAAAACATTCTCATATAAAGTGTTGCCAAGACACCATATGGCTGGCACTGTCAAAAAGTAATAAGATCTCATATAGAGCCATGCTTCTAACTCTACACGCCCTAACTCTACAAGCCCTAACTATGTTGTATGGGGACACCCTTAGTTAGTTTACGCATCTCCTAGTTTAAGGGGTTGGGGGATAAAAGTTTCAAGTTTTAGATTTTTTTTATGTTTTTTGTACTAAAATTCTATAATCCAAAGTGATGTTATGAGAGCACAAAAAATCCGGCCAAGTGCGAGTCAGTCTCGCGCACGAAGGATTCCGTACAAACGGCATAAAAATCACGTTTGTTGTATGGGAGCCCCCCTTAAATATTTATTTTAATTTGTTTTTAGTATTTGTTGTCATAGCGGCATCAGAAATACATAATTTGTGAAAATTTCAACGGTCTAGCTATCGCGGTTCTTGAGATACAGCCTGGAGACAGGCAGACGGACGGATAGACGGACGGACGGACAGACAGCGAAGTCTTAGTAATAGGGTTCCGTTTTTACCCTTTGGGTAAGGAACCCTAAAAACGACGAAGTGCTTCGAGAAAAGGTAGGTAGTGCCCTTGCGTTCGCTTCGCTTGGCTTGTCTCGGCGGGGCACTACCGTGCCCCCAGATATTTGCTTCAGTTAGATCATGTAATGTTCATTCAAACGTCAGCAAGTCTTCAGTCTTCACAATGGAATATTATTAACGACACGCAATCTCTGCTTGAATACAATATAAAGTTTTAGCTTTTGTTCTCTTGAATTATCAACAGATTTGTTTCATTACCATTGGCGTAGTAAAATTATGATATTCATAACTAGGGTTAGATTAGAAGTATCGGGATCTGTTCACGATACCAAGCATCGGTATGAGTGTCGACCTCCGGTATCGATAACAGAAAAGTATCGACCTAAAAGTGTCGAGTGTATGTATTACTAATATTTATATTTTCATACTTTACTCTATTATCATACTTATCAAAACATACTTCCATTTAGATTAGTTTGGGTTATTTTGAAAACTTAAAAGAAAGCCATTTTTCAACGAAGTTCCTTGTCCGCGTTGTGAAAGGGGGCTAGACGGAAAAAAATTCTTACGAAAAATTGTCCCGACACTTTTAGTGTCAAAAGTGCGTTGACCTGTCTCTCTCTCTCTCTCTCCCTCTCTCTTATAGAAAGCAAGCCAGATATTTTCATTTCTATTTATATATATATATATGTAAATAGTTTTTTTTTTCATTTCTAATATAATAATTCTAATCTAATACATATATGTATATATAAATAATTATTATTTTTATTTTTTTATATATATATACTCTCTCGTCTTATATAACTTATATAACTTCGTTCCATCCGGGTGTCCCTTGACACCTCTCAAGTTTTTTTAAATCAAAATTTATTTATTATTAAACGAAAGACTAACAAAAACACTCAGGGCGTCTGCCAAGAAAAGCAACTGATTACGATTTTGCGTTATTATGGCTCCAGCTTCGGAGAAAAGCCTTTCAGATGGATCTGATGTGGCTACTGCTATTGCGTGACGTCTAACGTAAGTCTTCCGTCGCTATATTAATTAAATATCTATTATATCTACCACGTGACGTAGTCTAGAGTACAGTAGAGGAATCAATATTTAAAAAAATACTGTATTCATTAACATAGACATAAAGTCTTTCAGTCGCATAGATTTTCTTCACGATACACAGTGGATATTTTTCCCTTTCCTTTAAGTTTGGGTCTTTAACCATTCTGCCTCTGACACTATGATGACCATACTGTTAGAGATTGTTTGTTTTTACTGGCTTCGATGATTGGATGCCGATTTGTGGTTAGAATAGAATTCATAATTATTATACATGTAAATAAAAAAGTACTCGATATTGAAAAATATCGAGTATTGCGGGAATGTACTCGATACTTATAATCGAAAGTATCATTCGATTCCTATTCATGACTAGGGAAGGGTCCCTACAAGCCAAGCCATCGGTAGGGACCATGTGGGGACCGACGTCATATATTGTTGTTCGAAACTGCTTGAACTGAGTTGTTGGACGAAGAATTTATGAAACAAATAATCAGATATTTGTAGGACAATCCTCTATTCAAAGGTATGTCAGTATAGGATCGTTTCAGCAGTCACGAACCCTGATGCTAAAAAGCCTCCATTCCATTTTGTATGGTGTTTAGGCTATGACGAAAACAAAAAAGCTGGCCAAGTGCGAGTCAGACTCGCGCACTGGGGGTTCCGTACAATTTTTGTAGTTTTTTTATTATTTTATTCTGTTTTTAGTATTTGTTGTTATAGCGGCAACAGAAATACATCATCTGTGAAATTTTCAACTGTCTAGCTATCACTGTTCATGAGATACAGCCTGGTGACAGACAGACGGACAGACAGACAAACAGACAGCCTGACAGTAGAGTCTTAGTAATAGGGTTTTCGTTTTTACCGTTTGGAACTCTAAAAAACAACATAAGTTGAAGGCCATGTTACACGGATTACAACAGATCTCTGGAAAAAAAACGAATACCCGTTTTTAAACAGGTTTTTGGAATTAGGTACGATAAAAAAAATTGTAACAAATGTTCAGGTCGATGAGCCCTCGTTTAAATATTGCATCATCGGCTCTTTTTATAAACCAACGTTTAACAAGTTTATGGGATATTGGTTTATGGGACTGATGTATCAAATCAGCTTCATTTTATTAAATGTCAAAACGATGATTTATACGGACTTCTGTATGTAATACGTACTTGTGACGTCATAAATCTATATCACAATTACTGGGTCACTTTAATTTAAAAGTTCAAATATGAGGCCGGGGTAAGGCTATTAAAAAATATAATATTATTGGACTCTACTGTGATTTAAAGCTTCTTTGGTGGGCCGCAGTGCACTATTTTAGGTCCTTTTCTATTTTTGCTTATTCTCTATTTTATTATTATTTTATATTTAGCAATTTTCATAGTGTTATGTCGTATGGCATTTTGCTTTGGGGCCAAGCCAAAAAAGAGCGGTGCGAGCTATTTAATTTGAGTTCTCGAGCTTCTCTTAGAGATAAGTTTAAATAAATTAGAGTCCTCACTGTAGTCGCAGTATAATTACGCAAACATATTCTTTGTACATCAAATATTATCTAGTATTTTTGTAAAAATGTGACATCAATAATAGAAATAAGCACAAGCTTGTGACCTCTGCATATAGACTCCATAAAGCGCAATATTATTTTTAAGGACTTTTGAATTTGCCTATACATCAATTTATGTAACGTGTTTCAAAAGTCTTACTAGGTACTGTAGGTACTATATTAACGAATATTTAAATGACGAGAATGCTTGGGTGTAGCGCTCGCTCTTGCAGGAGTTGCAGGGCACAACTTATGTAATAATTCTAAGATTGTTTTGAAAAGAGTAATTGCTGAGTTTATTGCCAGCTCTTCTCAGCAAAAGCAACCCTAGGAACCGTGCGTTAGAAGCTTGCACTAGACACACAGACAGAAAAAATTAAAAAAAAAACTTTCGATCATGCATTTAGTAACAAGCTGTAATTTTGACTTTAGGGTACTACTGACTGGTAGGGTACTATATGGTACTCGGCTGGCTGGCTACCACCCTCAAGTTGAAAATCTGTCGCCAAAACACCTGTTGGTGTGTTCCGGCAGTTGCACTTGAGAGCCAGTTGCCCTTGCCGTTAAGGCATTGTAATAAGGTGTACAACACGTTGGCAGTCCACCTGGTATTGCTAATGTCTATAGGCGACGGTAGTCACTTACCATCAGGTGACCCGCCTGCCTCGTTGTCACTAGTGACATAAAAAAAAAACATAAATAAAAATAATTCCTGGTTACAAGTAAAATACTATAGGTAGGTAGATAATGGCCGGACTGTACATAGGTACCTACACATTCTTTATACGTAGGTATACAAGTTAGTTTAGAAATAAACAATATAGGTGAATATAAAATAACGTAAGAAATCGATTATATATTACCAACCTACATACCTGCATCAGCATTGACGCAACTGCAAATAAAAGATATAAGAAAAAAACTGGCCAAGCGGGAGTCAGACTCCCGCACGAAGGGTTCCGTAAAAAAGGCAAAATAATCACGTTTGTTGTATGGGAGCCCCCCTTAAATATTTATTTTATTTTAATTTTATTATTAAAGTAAAAATACAACTCAATATTTTGTGCATATTTCAAGAGCCTAACTGTTGCCATTATTGATATCGAGCAAAAAAGGGCACTAAAATCAATCGCGTTTGTTGTATGGGAGCCCCCCTTAAATATTTATTTTATTTTGATTTTAGTATTTGTTGTTATACCGGCAACAGAAATACATAATTTGTGAAAATTTCAACTGTCTAGCTATCGCGGTTCTTGAGATACAGCCTGGTAACAGACAGACGGACATAGTAATAGGGTCTCGTTTTTACCCTTTGGGTACGGAACCCTAAAAAAGACAGTCATTCTAGGATACGAATATATCTATTTATTTTCCATTGTGTGTCACGGTATCGTGTATCCAATCTATATATTATTATTATGGACTTAAAGGGGTGTGATATGTTTTGGGAATTCTAATGCTTACGAGATAATGCCAACAATTTCCTCGGATGCTGGCAGCGTTTCCTCGCTGTATCGCAATGCTGATACGCTGTGCGAGGAAACTGCCAGCTCTTCGGTCCCCAGTACAAAACATCAACCTTTTAGCTAGAACTGGCGAGCGCCGGAACCCCACGGACCAAGGGTCCTGAGCTGCTCGCATCCAGCGGTTTCCTGCAACTTACTAGGTCGTCGGTTCACCTTGTGTTGCCAGAACCTTTCCGCCCCATCGGCCACCGGTTATTCGGGCTATGTGCCCCATATTTTATACGTTTTCGTGATTAATCAGTTTGTGGTATTTATTTTTTATACATATAGTAGGTATACTAGCTGTTCCGCGCGGTTTCACCCGCGTTCCCGAGGGATCTTATCTTTTCCCGGGACAAAAAGTTGCCTATGTGCTATTCCAGACTATAACCTATCTCCATGCCAAATTTCATCCAGATCCATTCAGCTGTTCTGGCGTAAATGAGTAACAAACATACATCCATCCAAACTTTCACGTTTATAATATTAGTAAGATGGGTATATGTATCTACCTAGGACATTTCATTTATTATAGTTATTTACGTTCTTTTTAAAAGTTTAATGAACCAATAAGAAATGTTTTAAAAGCAACATTACAATGCATATGACAAGGAGTATTGTTCCAAATCTAGGACTTGTTGGTTTTATTAATGTAGAAACGTTTTCTAAATCAGTATGAGGAAGTGGTATCAGGAAGTACGTACATATCATTTGAATGTCAGGTACACTAACTATCTACTAGTGCTGTGTATTCACATCAAAATAGTGTTTTGTAAAGGTGTTCCTATACTGGTGTTTCAAACGCTCAGCAAAGGGTTAATACTCCAGTCCATATTTTCCTGCTATCCTGCTGTTATGTTTTTTATGCTACTTAGCTCCGTTTCATGACAAAAAACTTGAGAGGTGTCAAGGGACACCTGGATGGAACGAAGTTATATAAGTCGAGAGAGTATATATATATAAAAACATTTATTATATATAAATAGAAATGAAAATATCTGGCTTGCTTTCTATAAGAGAGAGAGAGAGAGAGACAGACAGAGAAACATGCGCACGCCGCACAGCTTACAATAGCTTACTACACACAACTGTCACCGACAGTGACAGTGACATTAAAAGTGTCGTAAGATTTTTTTCCGTCTAGCCCCCTTTCACAACGCGCGATAAGGAACTTCGTTAACTTCGAAATTATCTGAAATTACTCCACTATGCTCAGGAGTTATCGTTAAAATATATTTATCATTATCACAGCTGGATCATGACGTTCATAAGACAACTGACGGATTGAGATTCAGATACATTCGAATTTGACTCTGTTGTCTTGGGGATAAAGTTAATAGTAAATCTTACTACTATTACAAACGTGAAAGTTTATAAGGGTGTGAGGCTGGGTTTTTTCATATCCTGAAATAAAAGATAGGATCTTTTTATCCCGGGAAAAGGTAAGATCCCACGGGAACGTGAGCGGAACCGGGGGAATATATTTTTTTTTTTTTTTATGTTACAAGTGACAACGAGGCAGGCGGGTCACCTGATGGTAAGTGACAACCGTCGCCTATAGACATTGGCAATACCAGGGGATTGCTAATGTGTTGTACACCTTATTACAATGCCTTAAAGGCGAACTGGCTCTCAAGTGCAATTGCCGGAACACACCAACAGGTGCTTGGCGACAGATTTTCAACTTGAGGGTGGTAGCCAGCCAGTCGAGTATCATCGCCTTAAATCTGTAATAGTTGCGAAATAATCGCCTGGACACACTTAACGATTACACCCTGTATACAGTCTAAAATTTTGTGATCTAATCTGACCTGCGAAAATTAAATATCCTGGGACATTTTTCACACATGGTTATCTGATCCCAAACTAAACGGTGGTAGGGTACTTTGTAGTACCCGACTGGCTGGCTACCACCCTCAAGTTGAAAATCTATCGCCAAGCACCTATCGGTGTGTTCCGACAGCTGCACTTGAGAGCCAGTTCCCATCTAGGCTTTGTGTGCTTACCACCCTTCGACCACATCATCACTTACCATGGTGATATTGTGGTCAAACACAAGCTTATCCAGAATAAAAAAAAACACAGCTTGTAATATGGAAACCAGATGACTGATATACTACATATAACTACATTTTTTTTGTAAATACATACTTAAATAGATAATTACACCCAGACTCAGGACAAACATACCTACATGTTTATGCATACAAATGTGTGTCCTGGATGGGAATCGAACCCACGACGCCAACCGGCTCGTCAAAATAGCCAGTATATATTCACCTTTGTGAAATACCTACATAATATACTTTTTTTCTATAGTTATTATGTCACAGTAATTTTATAAATTTCCTTACTCTATTATCTCAAACTCCTAATGGCCTTGATTTAATTCAATAAGTTTTTATCAGTACAATATCTAGAATAAATTATGGACCACAGTTATCAGTTTATAGGTAAAAAAAAAAAAAAAAAAAAAAAAAAAAAAAAAAAAAAAAAAATAGGTGCTAATTGTTTTTTATTATTATTTATAATCGCAGTATTTATTGAGGCTAATATTTCGATATTTTTTTATAAATACTAGATATTGACGAGATTTAGCTCTACAAATGAAACAGTTTGGTAGTTTCTACCAGCGGGCTAAAACTACTTAGACCTTTTCAATTTATTTTGTTGGGATTATATATACATAGGTATAAAACGCACTTTGTGTTCTAGCCGTAATATATCTAACTATTCGTTATAATTACATATATATGTACTTATAATGGTTTGTACCTATATAACGATCCAGGATCTTAACAATAAACCACCGCAGCTGTTCGAGAATTTATTCCAAACGGATATATTGCAAGGCTGTCAAATATGACTTCATAAATATCTTATAATGAAGACAGTTGTTTTTTTAAATTTGGTAACATTCAATAAATAAGTAAATTAAATAAATCATCTAGTTATCAAAATTCGATTAATTTTGATAATTACGTAGATGATTTATTTAATGGCAATATCAGCCTTATAAGTAAAATTAAAACGGTTTTTTTTTCTAAAGGAGCGTAGCTTACACTACTGGTATTGGTCAGATGTTATGAGATTTTAAGGCGATGATAGCTCAGTGGTAAGTGACGTCTAATAATAATAATAATAATAATAATAATATATATTTATTCACTCCCAGCATACATATTGATTACATTCAGAAAATATAATAGAAACTAATGAAAATACAATTAAATATGTAGCGGGAGACAGGAGTCCACACTGAGTAGGCCCCGTACTATGGATCTCCTGGTCCCCGCCTCTCAAGATTTGCAATAATTAAATGCAGGTAGTTCTTAAAATAATGTAAAACAAACAATGAAAGCAATGTAAACATTTAAACAAAAATACAAACAGAGTGTGTGTGCGTATGTGTATGTGTGTGTGTGCGCGTGGGTGATGTGTGTGTGTGTGTGTGTGTGTGTGTGTGTGTGTGTGTGTGGGTGAGGTGGGTGTGGGTGGGTGTATGTATTAAATCTACATAGTCGCCAAAAGATTTTCCGTATTTCCATAATTCAGAGTAAGAAGCCACTGGAGTATCACTTTTTTACATTCAGATCTGTTCAAAGGATATATTTTTAGTAATTTATTTGCATCGTTATATAATTTTGAACTAAGATAAGAAAAAAACTTTTGAGCAAATAATGTTCTGACAGCTGGTACTTGACAGACCATATGACTTCTCCTTGTATTTGATCTGTCGTGGTCTTTGTCATATGCTGTAATAGAATGTTGACGAATACCGACTAATACCGCGGCGAAGGTCGTGGGTTCAAATCCAACAATGAGCTGCGCTTTCGGTGAAGGAAAACATCGTGAGGGAACCATAGCACGGTGGTAGCGTACTTTGTAGTACCCGACTGGCTGGCTACAACCCTCAAGTTGAAAATCTGTCACCAAACACCTATCGGTGTTCCGACAGCTGCACTTGAGAGCCAGTTCCCATCTAGGCTTTGTGTGCTTACCATCTTCGGCCATATCATCACTTACCATAGTGAGATTGTAGTCAAACACAAGCCTATCGAGAATAAAAAAAAAATGTAGAGAGAAATGACGGCTAACTTTTTATAATTTTGTCTAAGATTTTATTAAATACGTCACTAGTAATGTTTAGCATTACCTTCTTTGTAAATCGTTTCGACGCACCAAAGTAACCTAATCAGTCTGTCTGTCCGTAGTTCTGGATTCGGATGCGGCTATATCATCACGCTGTCACCCAAAGATAACCATGCAGACCATTTACCATAGACTAACTAGTTTTTATTGGGTATCAAACCTCATAAAACAGAACAACTGAGAATAGTGTTCAAACGCAATACCTATATCTAAAAAAACACAAATTAAAACTGCATATACAGGGTGTCCGGCAAGTAGGACGACAAACTTAAGGGGGGGTGGTAGGGTACTATGTAGTACTCGACTGGCTGGCTACCACCCTCAAGTTGAAAATCTGTCGCCAAGCACCTGTTGGTGTGTTCCGGCAATTGCACTTGAGAGCCAGTTCGCCTTAATAAGGTGTACAACACATTAGCAATCCCCTGGTATTGCCAATGTCTATAGGCGACGGTTGTCACTTACCATCAGGTGACCCGCCTGCCTCGTTGTCACGTGTGACATAAAAAATAATAATACTAAAACCACCTCAGTACAAAGGTCACCACTTTCGAGATATATCTGTCTTACTGATTTTGAATTTAAGATATAAAATATCTCGAAAATGGTGGACCTATCCCCCCCTCAAGCTTGTCGTCTTACCGGACACCTGTATAACAATTCACATCTAATAATCAATTTACAACATACAACCAGCTAAATTAAATTAAAAAAAATTTGAACCATAAACTATGCAAATATGAGTGTGATAGCCCTAAGATATGTGCACGCGCTCCGGTGCGACCTGCGACACTCCACAGCGGCCAAGGCTACACGACTCGAACTCATAAATATTCTTTCTATGAAACTACATATTATGTAGATTCTTATATCAACGTGCACTATAAAGTATCAAAAGAGCTTGCATAGGGGCAGAAGAAACAGCCGCCCACGTTCTGCTGGGATGCGGTAACCCGGGTAGTCTCAGGGAGGCGGTCAGCCACGTCAAGGCGCTGGCAAGCTTCCTTAAAGAAATAGGATGGCTGGAGTAACCCCAGCCAATCACCCTCCAACGCAAAAAGGGCGCACTTCGTTGCCTAATTGCGGAAACCGCCCGTACGACGAAGAAGAAGAGAAGAAGAAGAGAAAGTATCAAAATCAAATACCGTTTCTTTCAAGTATTTATAAGATCGATCCTTCGATTTTCATCTGTGACACAGGCTAACACAATTTACTACGTAGGTACTATGTCTTACATCTCATAAACACTTTTACCTCAAATTTCAAAACAATTTAACTTTATAATTCCTCATGTTACGTTCAACATTTTCAATCAAAAAAGAAAAAACCATATATTTGTGGCGTAAATAATATTTTATATTACTTTAGTTTGTTATTAGTTAAATCTTTGTCATTACTACATTTGCACAGAACGTTTTATTTTCTTATTAGACATTCTACCCTTTGCGCGCATGTGTGACATGCGCGCGGCGCGGTGAGGAAAATTTGATGTCTGAATGTCATTGTTGTTACTTTTACTGAAGTCAATTTTAATTTAATTTCGTTTTTATTACACTATTCTATATCGTAACGGCATATAGCCGCTTCATATTTTTTACTAGCTGTCACCCGCATTCCCGAGAGATGTTGTCTTTTCCCGGGATAAAAAGTAGCCTATGTGCTATTCCAGACTATAATCTATGTCCATGCCAAATTTCATCCAGATCCATTCTGGCGTAAATGAGTAACAAACATCCATCCATCCAAACTTTCACATTTATAATATTAGTAAGATTTAAATGAATTGTTAATTTATTATATTTTAGTACCTGGTTTAATGGTAAATGTCGCTTGTTTTATTTAATATTATTTGTACTCCGAAATCGGCACATGATGACACTTTATTTAGTTTGTTTTTTGACTGTAACAACCCATGTTGAACAAATAAAACTATCTTTATCTTAATAATAATTGTTGAATTTTACGTGTTCACTATATTTAGGTGTTTTTTGCATTTGTTAGTGTAAGATATTTTTTCTTGAATATACGCATCATCCAAATTGATTGAGGAATAACTTGAGTATCCATCCCATATAATTATTTCTTATGCCCCATGTGTTGGTGTTTCTTTATTGCATTTAAGTATTAGATTTTTTTAATGTGTTTTGAAGAAAAGATAGTGTTTAACGTAATGCGGACGGTTGATACTACAACGTATCAAGTCCACAGACAAAAATTATGATTAAAATCATTATTCCTTAAATTTATTGCCACTTGAATTTATTGCTTGCTGTAAATAAATCATTGCCAGGGGTAGTTAAATTCTGAGAACGAAACCATAGCGCGACTTACTTTAAAATTACTGCCATCTAGCGCTTAGCTTTAGCATTGCGAGGGGTTGACTGGCCTACAAAGGTTTTATTATTTGTAGCTTTTCTATATTTCTCTTTGAGTTTCATAAACAAAGATATTAAAATTGCAAATTCTTGACTTACTTACAGATACTAAAAAGTTTCATCATTATTCATATAGCAATACTTTTATCATCTGCAAAAGTGATGCTCAGGTATTAAAAGGCAAGGTCGTCTTTTAATTGCGATCGACATTGTTACACTTATTAAAGGTGTGACCTCCATGGTATCTCATTGTATGATAAAATAAACCATTTTTTGTAGATTCTTTTATCAATAGCGGTTTCTGGGTTTGTTTCACTTTGAATACTTGGAACTAATCTACTATTAATAGGTATAATTTGTGATTAAACGAACTTACCTGTAAGTGAAGTTCTATCATAATTATACGAAGGGCTTCGTCCGAAATGATTAGCTGGATAATATTGACACTTGTAGTTCTGTATGCGTATCTTACAAGTGTCTATTATCCTGCTAATCTTGAGGACGAAGCCCGAAGTATAATCATAGTACGGGTACTGGCTCGACTGATGAAAAATAATGACATAATTTTTTTTTTCTTTTATGTCACTCGTGACAACGAGGCAGGCGGGTCACCTGATGGTAAGTGACAACCGTCGCCTATAGACATTGGCAATACCAGGGGATTGCCAGTGTGTTGTACACCTTATTACAATGCCTTAAAGGCGAACTGGCTCTCAAGTGCAATTGCCGGAACACACCAACAGGTGCTTGGCGACAGATTTTCAACTTGAGGGTGGTAGCCAGCCAGTCGAGTACTACAAAGTACCCTACCACCGTGCTGTGGTTTCCTCACGATGTTTTCCTTCACCGAAAGCTCAAGCTCATTGTAAGGATTCGAACCCACGACCTTCGCCGCGGAATCCGACGACTCTTACCACTGAGCTATCATTAGCCTTATATATATTATACCACATATATTTTGAGGCGATGATAGCTCAGTGGTAGTGACGTCGGATACCGCGGCGAAGATCGTGGGTTCGAATCCTACAATGAGATTGGAAACCACAGCTCGGTGGTAGGGCACTTTGTAGTACCTACTCGACTGGCTGGCTACCACCCTCAAGTTGAAAATCGGTCGCTATGCACCTGTTGGGGTGTTCCGGTAGTTGCACTTGAGAGCCAGTTTAAGGCATTGTAATACGATGTACAACACATTGCTTCTATTGCTATCATTGGTCATAATTAAATTATTCTTAATAGGAATATCTATGCTTGCAATTGAAACAAAAATATTTAGTTTTGTTAATAAAGATCAATACCTAACAGTTTGCTATTCTTGGAATTCTATTTTAATATGTAAGTATTGTTTGGGGATGCGCGTCAGTTGTGCGAACCAATAATTAAACTAGCTTTCCGCCCCGCGGTTTCACCCGCGTATCCTTTTTTTACCCATTTAGAGATTGAATTTAAAAAAATCGTTTCTTTTTTTTTTATTCTGGATAGGCTTGTGTTTGACCACAATCTCACCATGGTAAGTGATGATGTGGCCGAAGACGGTAAGCACACAAAGCCTCGAGGATTTCTTATTCCTCGTCTACATCTTAAAAACAATACCTGTGAAAAAAAAACAGCTTTCTAGGTGTAAGGGTGTAGGCTGGGCGTTGATCAGTCAGTCCTTCTCATTTTTCACACCAAGAAACGGAAATAACTCCTAACTTTGAACCCCCATTTCAGCCCTTCAGAGGTGGAATTTGAGAAAACGCTAAAACCCGTGTTTCTTTATTTTTAATTGTTAGCCTAAAAACAAAGTTCCATGATTCTAGCTTCAAAAATTACCTACTTTCATAAAAACTTGCAACCCCTTTTTCACCCCCTTAATGTTACGTCATAAAAACAACATCTGTAAAAAAAGCAGCTTTCTAGGTCTAAGGGTTTAGCCTAGGCGTTGATGAGTCAGTCAGGGGACTTCTCCTTTTTAGGGTTCCGTACCCAAAGGGTAAAAACGGGACCCTATTACTAAGACTTCGCTGTCTGTCCGTCTGTACGTCTGTCTGTCACCAGGCTGTATCTCAAGAACCGCGATAGCTAGACAGTTGAAATTTTCACAGATGATGTATTTCTGTTGCCGCTATAACAATTAATAAAATAAATATTTAAGGGGGGCTCCCATACAACAAACGCGATTTTTTAGCCCTTTTTTGCTCGATATCAATAATGGCAACAGGTAGGCACTTGAAATATTCACAAAATACTCAGTTGTATTTTTACTTTAATAATAAAATAAAATAAAATAAATATTTAAGGTGGGCTTCCATACAACAAACGTGATTTTTTTGTAGTTTTTACGGAACCCTTCGTGCACGAGTCCGACTCGCACTTGGCCGGATTTATATAATATAGATAACGATCATTGAATCAATAATGATCATTTTTTATTCCAAGAGATCTCCCATCGCCTTATTGATGCCTCTCGTGACAACAAGGCTGGCATGTACTTTGCCCAAAGGGCAGCGATATGGGGCAAATTTTTTATTTGTAATTAGTTTAGTTTCGTTTTTTAGTTTTATTAAAGATTTCTTATCTATTAAAAAAACAATAGAAGCAACGCTAAAAGTGATAAAAATATATAAACAGAAGAGTATAGGTATGTACGCAACCCGAATATTCAAGAAATCTAAAGTTGTTGTTCCCAAAGTTAAGAAAAATGATGGCTAATGCCTGTATTAACAAATAAGTTGCCTCAGGATTTCCTCAAAAATGTTAAAAGTAGAAAACATAACTTGACTTTAATCCAATTGAATTAAAATCGGTTTTTGGGATGATTTCTTGATCGTCCTTATGGAGGAGCGAGGTATTAGACTCCTCCATTGAAAAGGGAAGATCTTCCGCCAGGCTAGGTCATCGTGCCTGGGGACCGCGGTCCAACTATACATGTTGGAATCTTGTATATATGCAGATGGCATGGAAAACTTCGTAAGCGCGATGTAGGTTATTGGAGCGCCATCTATCTAGGAGTCGTGCGAACTATATCTATGTGTAGATAGATGTCGCTACATCCTCATGGGTGCCCCAAGGCGTGGATGCCGGCCGACCATGTCGCTGCGAGCGATTAATAATTCTAACTCTACATATACAGGCTGTCCTGTAAATAGTACGATAAACTTAAGGGGGAGATAGGTGTCGGGACTTCTACCAACATACACAAAAAATTAACTCAGTAAAAGTGACACTATTTTCGAGATATTGAATATTTATTTATCAACTCTTACTTAGCATGATACGGAAGAATTATTATCATTTAACAATATCTAGACTTCATTAATTGTTTAGATTCTTTTAATTTGGTTACAACACAAAACACTCTTTTTATTATTATTAATTTTTTACACATGTCTATTTTTCTATTGTTTTTTGTTTAATTATGTTTTATTTGCTGTATTTAATCCTGATAAAATGTTATGTTAAAATATGTCAGCTGGGGATTCCTTTGTCGTTTTAATGTTTAATCGTATCCAGGTCTCCACGATACAGGCTTTGCCTAGTGTGGGGATCGTCAGATATATGTTATTAAACATCTGGTTCTACATGAACACACAAAGAGTACTAAATAATATTACCGTTGTGCTATATTATGTTTTAGCTTTAACTTGTATTTGTGTAGTTTATAAATGCTTTATTCATTCCATTTTTTTCATTTTTTCATTATAATTCACAAATCAATACACAAAACAGAGGAATATCGAAAAGGTACTTATTCCGCACGACAAGAAAACAAGTTAAAGTATTTTTGAAGCTTTAAGTACCGTACGAATTATTATGCAACCGGTATGGTTAATGGATACGATATGCTCTGGACAGGATACATTTTGAATTTAGTGGACAAGGATACTGGAGAGTTCGTTCAGGGTTTTAATTTTGGCACTTTAGCAGCATCGAAAAATAATTTAAAAATGCCTTTTTTTGGTTTTGAAGCATATACGAAACTGAAAACGTGGCAAAACCAACTCCATCACCATCACATGTTTGTGACCGAGGTAAAATTGCATTGGTTAATAAACCAACATGTTTTTAGAAATACTTTAAAATAATCTAAATCTTAAATCTCTAATCTAATCTTAATCTTACCTACAACACATTGAATGCTCAATGTGAAATGCAGTTTACGTAGTAACTTATATATACCACGTGAGATGAAGTTACCAAATCCCAAAAAATAGTAATAAGTTGTGTTGTTTGTTAACCTTGTTTTTGTTTTTACTACGATGTAGAATTACATGTAGCATTAAGTACAAACCTTTGTGGTTTAAAAATGCTATTCTAATATAACAAATGTAATTTTGTTTTTAAATGGTAATAAATGAAAAAAAAATAAAATTAAATGTATACATCATTTTATTATACCGCTATTTAAAAATAGAAAAGAGGGCCTACTGTTAAAAAAAACCGGAGAGTTTGTTTCGCCGTTTCTTCTCCAGACAGGACTACCACCATATCCAACACAATAGCAATAAAAATGGCGTTCAAAAAGTGTTCTATAATTAATTTTGAATTTTGAGTATAGTTTTATATTTTCAATGATTAAAACTAGAGTTCAAATAGTAATCGCAAAGCAAGTATTTATACTAATAACTAAAATATTTACTCACCTAAAATACACAGGGTAAAAATACTGTACAGGTATCTGTGAACCGCCATTTCGCCAAACACTCGCAATAAATGTAAAAACCGTTAGAACACCTCGGAACTCACGTTGTATCTCATACGAATCTACCTCCGGACTCTTATGAAGTAAGTCTTCTTTTAAAAAAAAATGGTGCGAATTGCGCGGTTCATAATGAGAGACTGAATGACCCTACTACAGTATGTTAGTTAATATAGCACGTAATTAAAATTATCGGTTTTAAAATAATTTTCACTTCCGCATATTACCCGCATTACCCGTGAAAGCTGTAATTTTATCACGTGACTGTATTTTTAGCTGCGGTTTCACTCTTCTAATAAAAAATTACCCTAATAATATTTTGTAATTTTTTTTTATAGCACACACTATATGTTTACTATGATCTTATTTACAACAAATGTACAAAATATACAAGCAAATGTACAATTATAATACATGAAAAACTTCTTCGAGGCTGCCGCTGCTGCCGATCGGCAAGGTTCCCAGAAGGCTGGCAGCGTTTCCTCTTTGGATGGCCAAGCTGATGCGTTGGCGGAAAAAGCCAAATTAATTTTTGTAAATTATATTTAGAAAATATAAAAAAAAAACACAATACTGTTATTTTAATTATTGCCTTATTCGTGTCGAGGCAAAGCTAGAAACACAAAAAGTTATAGAAAAGAAAATATGCTTAAAAAATGTTCTAAGCTTCGTGTGCTTACCACCTTCGGCCATCACCTAGCATGGTGATTACGGTCAAACACAAGATTAGCCGAGAGTTAAAAACATAAATGTATTAATGTTGGTAGGTACTGTGCGATAGTAATTATCTATTAGCAGAATGTGGGTACAAATATGTTTCTGAATTAGTGGACCAGTGAGCCTCTAAGGGCCCATTAATTAAGTGAACTCATTATAATTATTCATTAATCAACAATCGTCCATGTGATAACTCTTTTTGAATATTATTTCAAAGTAGTTGGTACCTGAGACGTTATCATTAACAAAAAAGTAGTAAAATAATAGTGAAATGTAATAATAAACTATGCAAAGACAATATCTCGAGTCACGGTGTTTGTCTGTGATTAATTCCAAAATTACTTACTTAACCGACTGTGATGAAACTTGCCATACAAATATGTAGATTCTATCCTGGGATAAGAGATAGGATTCCTTTTATCCCGGGAAAAGATAATACATTCATTTATTTTGCTACTAAGCGGCTTCCCAAGGGAACGCGAGTAAAACATTAAATATAGTAAAATCGCATAAAATGAAAAAAAAAAGGTTTATAAATTTATTTCGAATTTCGTATTACGTAGAACTAGCTGTCGCGACTAGTTTCATCCGCGTTCCCGATGGAAGGTATCCTAATGGTATTCAAAGGTATGATCTACCTGTATGCCAAATTTCATCAAAATCCATAGAGTAATTTTTGCGTGACAGAGTAACAAACATTTTCAGATCGTAGTAGGTAAATGCTATCGTCCCACATTTAGGACAATAACTTAGAAACCTGCCCTGATTAACTAACACAAATACTTTGGTGGGTATAGTTTGTTGAAACAAAATTTTAATTATTATATTCGGCTGAATGATTATCATAGCTATCGGTATAGGAATAAAGCTTATTTTGTTTGACAAAAACATTTCACGCGTAAATCGGTAATTAATGGAATAATCATTTAGAACCAAGCATGCGGATAACGAATTGACGAGCATATTTACCAGTTGTTGGTATTATAATATAGGTACTAGCTTTCCGCCCGCAGCTTCGCTT
This sequence comes from Ochropacha duplaris, assembly GCA_951361185.1. Lineage (NCBI taxonomy): Eukaryota > Metazoa > Arthropoda > Insecta > Lepidoptera > Drepanidae > Ochropacha > Ochropacha duplaris. The sequence continues at coordinate 16,973,666 of OX592690.1, forward strand.
ACGTGGACTTCACCATTTTGGCTGATTTGTTTTTCAAATTATCCAAAAATACGTTTTTTATTTTTCATACAAACTTTAACACTCTTTTCAAACAATCCTTAAACATGTGTTTTATTATTTTACATTTAGAGGCTAAATAGCAAATTTCATTCATTTCAAATTAAACATGTCAGAGTTTCATACAAACTTTGGACCCCCATTTCATCCCCTTAGGGGGTGAATTTTGTAAAATCCTTTCTTAGCGGATACCTAGGTCTTACTAACTATCTGTGTGCCGAATTTCAGCGCAATCCGTTCAGTGGTTTCAACTGTGCGTTGATAGATCAGTCAGTCAGTCAGCTTTGACTTTTATATATATAGATAGATGATACCATATACTACGTATCACGCTACGGATCGTGGGTTCGATTCCCACAGAGGACAGACATTTGTCAAAAAATATATAAAAATGACAGTCGAACTCAGGACAGTAAGGACAGTATACCATTTATTTTGCATGTTTTTGTTACTCAATAACGCTGTAATTTTTAGATGTAATTTGGCACCTAGACAGATTGGATTCTAGAGTAAAGACGTATACGTACGCGACTCTCGATGCACCAGTACTGGGCACACCAGCTGGTCGAGCGGAGAGCATAATCTTACTAATATTATAAATGTGAAAGTTTGGATGGATTATGTTTGTTACTCATTTACGCCAGAACAAACGGATCTGGATGAAATTTTGCATAGAGATAGATTATAGTCTGGAATAGCACATAGGCTACTTTTTATCTCGGGAAAAGATAAGATCCCTCGGGTACGCGGGGGAAACCGCGGGTGATAGATAGTAATAATAATATTTAGCCAACACAGAAATTACGGAGCCGGTCGGATAGCAAAAAAATATGTACTGCGCTTATAGAATTTCGTTCTCACAGATTTTTTTGAGGAATCTAATAATTGCCCACACAACATAGAGGCGATGGCTTGTGTGTGTGTTAGTTCCAACAATATTTAACGTAGGTACCTAAGATATTAAAAAAGAAGATAACTCATACTGTGTGTAGCATAAAAAAAAAGTGAGACTGAGAAACCTGTGTAGTTTTTTAGGGTTCCGTACCCAAAGGGTAAAAACGGGACCCTATTACTAAGACTTCGCTGTCTGTCCGTCTGTTTGTTACCAGACTGTATCTCAAGAACCACGATAGCTAGACAGTTGAAATTTTCACAAATTATGTATTTCTGTTGCCGCTATAACAACAAATACTAAAAACAAAATAAAATAAATATTTAAGGGGGGCTCCCATACAACAAACGGTATTTTTTTGCCCTTTTTTGCTCGATATCAATAATGGCAACAGGTAGGCACTTAAAATATTCACAAAATACTCAGTTGTATTTTTACTTTAATAATAAATAATAAAATTTAAATAAATATTTAAGGGGGGCTACCATACAACAAACGTGAATTTTTTGCCGTTTTTACGGAACCCTTCGTGCGCGAGTCCGACTCGCACTCGCATCTCGATGCGCTTTTAATGACGATCTCAGACCATATAAAAAAGGTAGACAGAGCTCCGGGCATTTAAAGTGAAGCACAATAAAGGAAGCCGAATTTTAAAAAGGAAGCCGATCGCGTTCCAAGCGACGTGGGCTAACGTACGTGCAGGTCACGCACACATCTTCTTGAACGTACTTCGTTGGAGATTGGAGACTATTGCTTACATGCGCTGAAGTGCGCTCCTTCGCCGGTCAACTACACCTTACTAGACAAAATGCGATTTCAATAAAAACCAAAACGCAACGTTACCTCACAAGTTACCGCCAAAAAGAGCCCAGTCAGACTTACAAAACTCAAAAATTAATGGATAAATCCAGTCCATTTGTTTGGAATTTATTTTATACTCGCAAGCAAACAATATTCAATAAATGGCAAGTAAATAATAAATAAATAAATAATAAAAGTAGCTTTATTTCAGAAATCATTTTAACAAAATGTACGCCGAGACTTCCCAGTAAGTAATCAAAGATACTTGTGTTGGGAATGACTCGCAACTTCACAATTGGATTACAAAGATTTCTCGTATTTATATATATTTTACAGATTTTAAATAGAAAATAATATTATTAATAGAACAAAGTAATATTATTAAAGGTTAGTTAGAGTGTGTGCGTGTCTTCATGTGTGTTTGTGTGTGTGTGAATATATATAAATATATATATATAAATAAAGTAAAATAATGTAACATTTGTAAAACACATTCGCAAAGCTATAAACTATAATTGCGCTAGCGCAGATAAAATGAGACAGAACATCTACAAAGTAACAGGTTATCCTTGATCTATTTTCTTATCATCTGTTATATTGTCCACAAGATTATAGTCATTATGTAGCAAATAAAAAGGCTATTGGTTCCTTACGGGTACCTCTTTATTTTTGGCTACAGGTTTTGGTGAATTATCTAATGCGACTTGCACATTTCTTTTCACTTGTTATATTTTTGGTAACTAGGTAACAGTCGTATAGCTTACATACTATATAGATAATAAATATCCGCAACACATTACGTAGATACTGATAAAGTTCATAAACAATTATAGAATTTGGTTCATTCACCCCTTTTGTTATTTACTTATTCTAAGTCAAATGTATTTAGGCCATAGGATGGTCCAAGAATGGTCCAAGTAAGAATATACTGACGGTTCGGAAGTGAGACTTCAACTGAGAAGATCCGGCGAGAAACTCCGCTAGATTTCCATATTTATGTATTTTCCATGACTTGTTTAATTTATTTTTTCAAACGTTTTATATTTAGAAATTAGAATAAGTAAACAATAAAAAAAAACCGGCTCCGCATTAGGTTTTTACTAAAACTTATAAATAAAGGTATGATACCTTGATTTATGATTAATAGGTAGATATATACAGTTTTTAACTACCTAATCGAGTGGTTCTACCACGCACCGGTTTAACTACCTAATCGAGTGGTTCTACCACGCACCGGTTTAACTACCTAATCGAGTGGTTCTACCACGCACCGGTTTAACTACCTAATCGAGTGGTTCTACCACGCACCGGTTTAACTACCTAATCGAGTGGTTCTACCACGCACCGGTTTAACTACCTAATCGAGTGGTTCTACCACGCACCGGTTTAACTACCTAATCGAGTGGTTCTACCACGCACCGGTTCGGATAAAATTTACAATTAAGAAGACTCCGGCAAGAAACTCACCAAGGCATTTTCTTTCAGAATTACTAAGTCTGTGATGATTTCAATCATTTGAAAAATGGGGATAATATTAAACGAGCCTATATTCAACAAAATACCTAGTTATTTTTAACCGATTACATATATATTTTGATGTTGTATATTTATGATGTCACAAGTACGTATTTTGTAAAAAAATTATAGTTTTGACATAAATAGGCTGATTTTATATGTCAGTCACCATTCCTAGTGGTCGTTAACTCAGTGGATCTAGTATTTGTTAAAAACCCATAATACGCGTCGATTCATATTATATTTGAATTCGTGTCGTTATTTTATATGAGTGAAGCGGTGAAATGAATCCCGCTTTGTTGAATTAATTGTCTTTATTGAGATATTTACATAGAAAGTCTTGTAACGAAAAATCGTCGTCGTGAAGTCTAGTCTTTTTCAATTGTCCCTTTATTTTTTCGTCTAAATGTCAAGTCAAACTTTGTCCGTAATAGTCAGCCAGTCAGTCGTCGTCTGCAGAGGTTGAAATCGCCGCAACACTGAGTATGACAATTTTTTTTTTCCGCCAACGCATCAGCTTGGCCATCCAAAGAGGAAACGCTGCCAGCCTTCTGGGAACCTTGCCGATCGGCAGCAGCGGCAGCCTCGAAGAAGTTTTTTTTATATATTATAGTTGTACATTTGCTTGTATATTTTGTACATTTGTTGTAAATAAAATAATTATATTATAAAAAAAATACGCTGCCAGCCTTCTGGGAACCTTGCCGATCGGCAGCAGCGGCAGCCTCGAAGAAGTTTTTTTTATATATTATAGTTGTACATTTGCTTGTATATTTTGTACATTTGTTGTAAATAAAATAATTATATTATAAAAAAAATAAATAGGTAAAGTTTTTAAGTTTTTATGTAGGAGGGAATCTCCGAAAGTACTGATCCGTCTAACTAACTTGGGACGGAACCGAAACTATTACAAAATTATGGCTATTAGTTTAGCTTGGCGTAAAGTTTCTGCCAAGTAATTAAATCGTACTATTATAAATTAAAAAAAAAACAATATTAGAATAAATAATTAGGACTATTATCAGAAGTTTTTAAAATGGAAATATTTTCCGTGGTAAATATTTTTTTATGATGTTTTTATTGTACTAGCAGTTGTTCTGTCCAAAAAGACCCATAGGAAAACGAACTTTCTGTTTTTCCAGAAATTTCCTACTTTTCTAGGTATGTGATCCATTTAAGAATTGACAGAAAGAAAAGAAGAACATCCGGGCGAGTTTATATTTCAATTGACTATTTTTAATAAGTGCTAGTTATTATATTACAATGATAAAACTCAAACTCAAAATGTTTTTTCAATTTTGGGACACTTAAGGAACACTTATTGAACGTCTTATTGCTATTTTTAAAGCTATTGTTACTGTTACCACCATTTCCAAATAAAGACCTGTCAGGAGAAGAACAACAATCCAAGAACACAAGCGAAGCAACGGGTTGGTGATGTTTTTTCTCTAACCTGTATGAAATGGGGCATGAAATTAATAACACTTAATTATTATCAATCAATCGTTTCAATGCCGCCCGCGGCCCGCACACACACTGTGTCTGTGGCATTGAGGTACTGTACCCTCATATTTTTTTAAATTGATATATTGAAAAGGTCATCTTTTTATAGTCTTATACAGATTATAAAAGTATTGTTGGCGTGTTTGGTTAAGACACTACCTATCACGCCGCAGGTCGTGGGTTCGATTCCCATCCAGGACACACATTTGTGTGCATGAACATGTCTGTTTGTCCTGAGTCTGGGTGTAATTATCTATTTAAGTATGTATTTACAAAAAAAAAGTAGTCTATGTATTATATCAGTCATCTGGTTTCCATAGCACAAGCTCTGCTTAGTTTGGGATCAGATAGCCGTGTGTGAAAAATGTCCCAGGATATTTATTATTTATTTATTGTTGGATGAAAGTCAGTGAATCCTTAGATCTATGTTAAATCTTTATACTAGCTGTTCTGCACGGTTTCACCCGCGTTCCCGAGGGATCTTATCTTTGCCCGGGATAAAAAGTAGCCTATGTGCTATTCCAGACTATAATCTATCTCTATGCCAAATTTCATTCAGATCCATTCAGCCGTTCTGACGTAAATGAGTAACAAACATACATCCATCCAAACTTTCACATTTATAATATTAGTAGGATTAGTAAGATTGATATCTGAAGAAAGAAAAATTATGTTTGTCATCCGATTTTCAAGTGCGAGCCGATCTCGCGCACCGACGGTTTCATACAAATTTTGTAGTTTATTAAATAGAAGTATTTGTTGTTATAGCGGCAACAGAAATATCTATGTACATCATCTATGAAAATTTCAACTGTCTAGCTATCACGGTTCATGAGATATAGCCCGGTGACAGACAGACGGACAGCATAGTCTTAGTAATAGGGTTTCCGTTTTTACCTTTTGGGTACGGAACCCTAAAAAGGAGACAGTGTCGTTTTCCTAAAAAAATTATAGTCGAGAGTCGACCTAATGGCGAACACTGGTAAAAGTGAAATGCTGTTCGATACGCACTGCCCGACCCATGTAGCAAAAATAAATAGAGGCAGCTTAGAAGATAGAAACTTGACTGTATTATTATTAATATCACAGTAAAAAATATTTTGAAAACGATGGACAGAAAGTACAAGAAGCCAACGGCATGGGCACCAATCACGACATTGTTCAGCTTCTGTGATCGGACAAGAACCGGTGTTTTCAACGTACTATAAAGTGGGCATAGTTCGATATCAATTTTACATACAAAATGTTATGATGACATAAAAACATAGTTTCTATAGTATTCCTAAAAATTTACAGTCGTACTAATAAAATTATGATACATAAAATACAACAAGAGACCTGACGGGATGTCATTGTTTCCATGGAAGATGGGTAGGCCTCTAGTGTGGGACGCAACGTGTGTCGACACTCTTGCGCCATCCCATCTTCCTAGCACAGCGTGTCATGCCGGCGGTGCCGCTGCATCCGCTGAGAACCTCAAGCGGCGAAAATATAATAGCCTTATAGGTAATTATATGTTCGAGCCGTTTGGGGTTGAAACCGTCGGGTCGTGGGGCCCGAGTGCTCATTTCCTATTTAAGGATATTTCAAAACGATTGGTTGACGCTTCCCGTGACCAAAAGGCTGGCTTTTACTTTGGCCAAAGATTAAGCATTGCCATTCAACGTGGCAATGCTGCCAGTCTTTTGGCAACGTTACCAGTCGACGGCGATGCGGAGGAGTTCTTCGACGCACTTTTATAGTTTATTTTAGGTAGTTTTTATATTAGATTAGTTTATTTTAAATTGTAATTATAATAATGTAAATATCAAGGAAATAATTATCAAATGATTAGATTGTGTAAGGCCCAGTTCCTAACAAAGCCCATACAAATAATAAATACAACAATATAATTATTTTCATCATGATCGACTGGAATATTTTTTTTTTATAAAATCGCCAAACAATTCCATTTTGGTTGAAAACACATCGTAATTAAATTAATTCGTTATCTACGACATTGATGTATATATACAAGATAATTATCTAAAAATAATGACTTACCTTGAGCCATGTCCTTTGAAGTGGCAGCCTGTGTTCTTCCAACCCTGAACTATGATGGACTGCCTTCACCACCCAGAGAAACCCACCAAGTGTCGATAATTACATTAGTCGCATTATCTGTTACATATCTAACCTACAAAACCTTATATACCTAAGTATTGCATGGCTTAGTTATTTGATACTTTAGCTCATTGTGATAAGGTAGCAATTACGGTAGGGGTAATACGATAGTGATATTTGATATGTGTGTTTGAGTGTATAGTAATTAAACCAAACGATAAAAAAAATTGAGGATTTCTTTTATTAGTTTATTTTTATGTCACACGTGACAACGATGCAGGCGGGTCACCTGATGGTAAGTGACAACCGTCGCCTATAGACATTGGTAATACCAGGGGATTGCTTTTGTGCACCTTATTAGGCGAACTGGCTCTCAAGTGCAATTACTGGAACACACCAGCGGGTGCTTGGCAACAGATTTTCAACTTGAGGGTGGTAGCTAGCCAGTTGAGTACTACAAATACCCTACCACCGTGCTGTGGTTTTCACACGATGTTTTCCTTCACCGAAAGCTCAAGCTCATTGTAGGATTCGAACCCACGACCTTCGCCGCAGTATCCGACGTCACTTGCCACTGAGCTGTCGCCTTATCTGACTCTTATTCGAGGATATTTTTCTTCTTTTTAATAGTATTTTGAACTGTGGTAGTGTGTAGTGTATCAGGCAGGCTGAAAATCAATAAAAACTCTTTCGTATTTTTTTAATTCTTATATACCCATGTCATATCTATTCGGCAGACGTTTTGGACTTTTGTTATAAAATTATTATTTTTATTGTAAAACTTAGTGATTATATCTTAGATATATTGTGTATTGTTATGAAGGTAAGATTTAGGGTAGATTAGACTTTAAACAACTTATTATTCTTACGAAAATTGGTGACCCTTCAGCATTATAACAAAAAAATCATGACCATGTAAAAAATCCGAATGCATTTTTCTATTATAATTTTACAATCATAGTAGTCAGTCAGTCTCAAATGTGACGAACTCGTTACTTGTACACGACTTTAAAAAAACAGGCCAAGTTCGAGTCGATCTAAAATGATCTGAGAAGCCCCGCGCACTTAAAGTGAAGCACAATAAAGGAAGTCGAATTTGAAAAAGGAAGCCGATCGACACAACACTAGCGAAAGGGTGTAAACTTGCACTGTAAGGAATAAGGAAAAAGAGTGGGGCGTGTTTCATTGATGGCACTATCTATATTGGTAGATAGAAGCTATAAATAAATAAATATCCTCGGACATTTGTTCACACACGGCTATCTTTTCATTGATGGCACTATCTATATTGGTAGATAGAAGCTATAAATAAATAAATATCCTCGGACATTTGTTCACACACGGCTATCTTTTCATTGATGGCACTATCTATATTGGTAGATAGAAGCTATAAATAAATAAATATCCTCGGACATTTGTTCACACACGGCTATCTTTTCATTGATGGCACTATCTATATTGGTAGATAGAAGCTATAAATAAATAAATATCCTCGGACATTTGTTCACACACGGCTATCTTTTCATTGATGGCACTATCTATATTGGTAGATAGAAGCTATAAATAAATAAATATCCTCGGACATTTGTTCACACACGGCTATCTGATCCCAAACTAAGCGAAGCTTGTAATATGGAAACCAGTTGACTGATATACTAAATAGATAATTACACCCAGACACAGGAAAAACAGAAATGTTCATGCACACAAATGTGTGTCCTGTCCTGGGTGGGAATCAAACCCACGACCTGTGGCACCACGCCAATCGGCCCGTCTTCTTTGGTTAGGGTATAGTAATGCATGTTTTGTAAAAAAATAATACGGTTCAAAACGCCGTTGAGTCCTATCTATGACGGAGAGATGCTTAGTGTAATCTGGCTTGCTTTCTATAAGAGAGAGAGTGAGAGAGAGAGACAGACAGAGAAACATGCGCGTGATTTTTTGTGTCGGTGTCACAAAAGTGTCACCGACATAAAAGTGTCGGTGATTTTCGTAAGAATTTTTTCCGTCTAGCCCCCTTTCACAACACTCGATAAGGAACTTCGTTCCAATGAATAATCTTAACAACGGAACCAGTAGGTCATGCATTATTGTTCACCAAGTGACCTGATTTGCCAGCAAAATTAGAAACCCGGTAGATTTAGTAAACTCTGGTAATTAGTAGCTACATTGGTAATTTATGCACTTTGTTCCTCATTATTGTGCTACATAAGAGATCAGTGAACTATTCTACGTTTTGATCTCTGATTAATTCATGGAGACAATCACGGTTTATGGATAGGTGGCATCGAGCTAGGAAGCACCATATTTATTTTTAATATCAGATATCTGATCAATATTCATATTTGTTCGAAAAGTCGCCAAGCAAGTGCCGCTTGAGAGCTTTAAGCAATATCGTGTAAAATCATAGGTAATCCTTCTGGTATTGGTAGACACTTGACTCTTCTAACATACATATAAATTTCCCCATGAAAGATGCGGTAATGAATTATTAATAATACCAGAACATGATGACGTTTTCAGTCCACAAAACTCTTGATCAAACCACGAACTGGTCACAGAGAACGAACAGAGTATACCCTGAAGAGCCCTAGTATCGATCAAACCATCAGTACTCCTGATATTCCAGTGGAACGTTTGATGACCAGGGAGAAACGGCCACCTCAGGGTTCTGAGAAAGCGCCTGTTGATATATCAGCTTCTGAACCTCATTTGGTAACCAATTTATGATGTGATCTTAAGGAAAACTATGCTTTAGTCGTTAGTGACGTTGTATATTAGCTTGAGCTGGAAGTAAAGGACATTATGAGGAAACCATAGCACGGTGGTAGTAGGTACTTAGCAGTACCCACCTGGCTGGCCACCGCGCTCATGTCGAGAATATCGCTATCGCCGTCTCCTGCCGGTGTAGCGCTTGCACCAGTTCTCTTCAAGGATACTAGGTTAGGTACCCTCAGCAATAATAACACTTGTGTAATAAAGTGTTGTAATAAAGTGTAGGCTTGATTTTTCAATGGCTAGATAAGCGATATCTGGCTTTTAATTTGAAATTAGAACAGTTTTTTTATGGACTTATCAGACGAATAGGGTATCCGAGGTTTATCCAGTGGTTGAAAAATCGTCCCTAATGCTGGTAGACCATTCTAGCTGTCACCCGTGATTTCATTGACATTCCCGAGGTATCGCATTTATTCCCGGGATAAAAAATATCCTGTTTTATTCCACCTGTGTGCCGATTTTCATCAAAATTATTTCAGTAGTTTTTGCTTGAAAGAGTAAGAAACATCTTCAAACACCATCTAAACATTATTTTCCATTTATGAAGACATCATATGTTTATGACACCTCATTTTCATTCAGCATGGGAAATACAACGATGGCAAAATTGATGAGACTCGCTTAAACCAGAAACCTGCAGCGAAGTTTGACCAAATAACTCCTGATAGTTCAGGAGACATGCGTCACCAGTCTCCAAGTCCGCCACGGTGCTTCAAAACCCTCGGCTCAAGATTAGAAGGCCAGGATAGGAAGCATGAAAAACCTATTTGCTGCGGGCGACCAAATGCTAAAGTAGGTTGTGGCTATTTCTGTTAAAAATATCCTACCAAAAACTTAAATGTTAAAACTGGCCAAGTCTCTTGACCTGTGATTAGTCATACTACAACATGCAGTTGATGATTTGAGTGATATGAGGTCGACGTTTCAGTGAAGAGAGCGAAGTTTTGGGAGATCGATTTCTCTTTCAGAGGTATTTTAATAATTTTTAGATGGGATAACTCGTTGGAGCAGCTGTATTTTTTTAGAGATATATATATTTATGTCAAGTGACATCGAGGCAGGCGGGTCACCTGATGGTAAGTGACTACCGTCGCCTATAGACATTGGCAATACCAGGGGATTGCTAATGTGTTGTACACCTTATTACAGTGCCTTAAAGGCGAACTGGCTCTCAAGTGCAAATGCCGGAACACACCAACAGGTGCTTGACGACAGATTTTCAACTTGAGGGTGGTAGCCAGCCAGTCGAGTACTACAAAGTACCCTACCACCGTGCTGTGGTTACCTCACGATGTTTTCCTTCACCGAAAGCTCAAGCTCATTGTAAGGATTCGAAACCACGACCTTCGCCGCGGTATCCGACGTCACTTACCACTGAGCTATCATCGCCTTAAAAGCTTTATTGCCTACATTTAATTTGTAGGCGCTCTTTTTTGCATTGCACAAGTGATAGGAACTCAAAATGAGAAGGTAGCCCAATACGACCTATCAATAAAAGTTATCACAATCTTAAAATTAATAATGTTGGGTGGGAAATGTCCCAGCATATAGTAACATTGTACGGAAGTACATAGCAGTGCAGCGCTGATGTTCTGGCAGAACCCTTACTTCATCCCAAATTGCTGGGCTGAATGGAATATACCCAATACTGAATGTGAGTGATTTACGCCATTTTATGAGATCTAAAGCCTATGATCTCATAATTGAAAACTCATTAAATTGAGTTCATGTAAATATTGCATTTGTGTGTTGCCGCTTTATTTTCATACTTGGCCAAAGTATTAATTAATACGGATTCTTTTTTCAGAACACCAGAACGTGTAAGTATCATCGAAGTTCAGGTATTGATAGTTTTTTTATACCACAAGTGACAACCAGCCAGGCGGGTCACCTGATGGTAAGTGAATACCGTCGCCTATAGACACTAGCAAGACCAGGGCAATTGACAATGTGTTGTACAATAACTGTCAGGCGTAACTGTCGGGACACACCAACAGGTGCTTGGTGCTTCAACTTGAGGATGGTAGCCAGCCAGTCGAGTGCTATAAAGTACTCTACCACCTTGTTATGGTTTCCTCACGATTTCTTCCTTCACCGAAAGCTCAACTTCATTGTAGGATTCAAACCCACGTCCTTCGCCGCGGTATCCAACGTCACTACCACTGAGCTATCGCTGCTTATCACGTAAGAGAGGCTAGTTGACTCAAATAGAGTAGAGATAGTTTAATTAACTAAATCTGTCTCTATCGAGTGTCGAGGTGTGAGAAGGCCTTAGTAGGTATAATATGTTTTAACTTATTCTGAGAATGCCAGGCTCTCCAGTGGTCCAGCCCACGGAAGACCCGATCTCCCGCCAGATTCGTGATATCCACAATGAATCTAGGACAAGCATGCGATTAATAAAAGGCTCCCGCGCAAGACTGCTCGAGATACAGAAGGTAATAAGGTCGATGCGAAAAATGTTGGAAATTTCTATTGGTCCAAAGTTAAAACTAATTTATTCAGTTTAGGCCCTGGTAAGGCACTTATGAACCATACAATCATAGTCTTTGGATCAGACGCTTCCAAACAGGTTGCAGGTAACTTAATTTTGGTAATGCCGTAGAGAGTGCATCATGAAGATTTATTACGTCAGGGCCGTATTAAAAAAAACTAATATAGTCAGATGGTCCAAAAATGCTTAAAAATGTAACCTTGCTGAGATTCTTGCCAGTTCTTCTCAGTTTAAGGCTGACTCCCAAACCGGTGGTAACCTCTGTAGCTTGACCTTTATATGTGCCCTCCTAGGGGCTAAACTGAATTCGAATTTGACTTGTACTATGCTGGTTTGCCATGACATTTTAACTTTTATTTCTTCGTTGCAGAAGTCAACAATGACAGACGCAGATATAAGAGAGCTCGGTGAACGCAACGAGTTACTCCTCCGCGAGATGGACCGCCTCGATCGCATGACGCGTAGCATCCAGGACATCGTTGGCTCCAAGGTGGACCAGCTCAAGAAACGCAAAGAAGAGCAGCGAAACTCGGTGTATATACCTGGAAATGTCTGTGGTAAGATACTGGCTAAGACGAACTTTCTTAACATTTTACGTATTCCCAAGTCCCAATAAACTTTTAAACCTGTCCTCTGTTTTTCCACGGATCGAAGCTATTTGGAGTAAATTATCATAGCATTTGTAATTTGACGATAAGGGCGATAGTTTCAAACATGCGTCATATTTATATGAACAAGTGAAGCTTGTGGAAGATGGTTTTTTTTAATTCTGGATAGGCTTGTGTTTGACCACAATCTCACCACGGTAAGTGATGATGTGGCCGAAGGTGGTAAGCACACAAAGCCTATATGGGAACTAGTGCGAGATTCTTACTAACTTAGATACCCACATATTGTTAATTTGACCTAAAAATCTATGTTGGTTTTGAAGAGCCAGCGGTATTTACCAAAAACAACCTTTAGAACTACTTTCATGTAATATTTTAATTTAATTTATGAAGACTCACTGGTTTCTTCTTCCCCAGAATCTATTATGTACAACGAAATGACGATGAATCACCCGACAGTTCTTCTCGCTGGTGGGAGTCGTCCCATAGCTCCGAACTTCTCGGCCTGCGAGCCCATCAGGAGTAAATCTGTACGTGTGAAACGTAATAATCATTGGAAATGTTGTTGATTACCTACCTACCATCATAAAAAAATCGCAAAATATACACTTGTTTAACAATTGTTGTGTTTCTTTTGAAGGAGGTCGATCTAACGAGGAAGTTGAGCGAAAGCTACGATATGCAAGAAAAACTGGCGGCTGATAATGCTGATTTAGAAGTGAAAAGGTCTGTTTAACTATATCGTGATAGCATATTGAGAAGATATTGGGAGATTAGGAAATGGTATTGTTAACGAACGTAAACTATGGGTGATATCAAAAAGTTTTGCAACGTTTCGAGAACAGAATGAAGTTATTAATTTAACTATACAGCTTATGAATATCACAATATTAATTTAATGGTATAGCATAAAATATTATCATTCGCAAACCATCTTATCAGATCCAGTCAAAGTAAAGCTATTCATCCAATTATAGGTATCTTACACAAAGCAATCGGAACATCAATGCTTTTCATTAGTGGGCTACATGATCTATAAATAAAGTCTGATAAAACGGTTATTTTGAAGTAAAATTCTAAAATAGCACACAATAATGAAAAATAAATGTATCACCATAATGCACACATTCAAGGCGATGATAGCTCAGTGGTAGTGACGTCGAATACTGCGGCGAAGGTCGAGGGTTCGAATCCTACAATGAGCTTGAGCTTTCGGTGAAGGAAAACATCGTGAGGAAACCATAGCACGGTGGTAGGGTACTTTGTAGTACCCGACTGGCTGGCTACCACCCTCAACTTAAAAATCTGTCGCCAAACACCTATCGGTGTGTTCCGACAGCTGCACTTGAGAGCCAGTTCCCATCTAGGCTTTGTGCGCTTACCACCTTCGGCCAAATCATCACTTACCATAGTGAGATTGTAGTCAAACACAAGCCTATCTAGAATAAAAAAAAAAAATCAAAACCTACATTTAAAAGTATACAATCCTCCTTGCTTTATATTTAACTCACTGTCCAGTACAAATAAAAAAAATAGCACTCCTGTCATCAATTTGAAATTGGAATCCATTTTCACGATGTGACACGCACTTCAATCATTGTCTGTCATCATTCATTACAAAATTCAATGTAAAAATAAACAAAAACGTATTTATAAAGTTCCAACAATAGACATGGATACAATCAGGTAATTGAAACGTATATTGTTTAGGTATATTCTTTATAAGGAGTTGATGACCAAAGACCAGAATTTGGAGACGTGTCGGGCTCAGGTAAAGAGGCTGCAAGGGGAACTGAAGATAATGAATCAAGAGAACATTATTCTTCACGACAAAGTGAATAAGAATAATCCTGAGGTATAGTGACTCTTGCATTAAGTTCTGATGGTGTAATTTGAAGTGGCGTCAGATCCTGCGACGAGAGTAGTATGGCAGACGGTTCAGTGATTATAAGTTCTGACACCGTTGCCTTTAGTATGTCTTAATTTTGTGAGATATATTGCTGACCCTGACCTTATTTTTAGGGTTTCGTACCCAAAGGGTAAAAACGGGACCCTTTTTTTTTTTTATGTCACAAGTGACAACGAGGCAGGCGGGTCACCTGATGGTAAGTGACAACCGTCGCCTATAGACATTGGCAATACCAGGGGATTGCTAATGTGTTGTACACCTTATTAAGGCGAACTGGCTCTCAAGTGCAATTGCCGGAACACACCAACAGGTGCTTGGCGACAGATTTTCAACTTGAGGGTGGTAGCCAGCCAATCGAGTACTACAAAGTACCCTACCACCGTGCTGTGGTTTCCTCACGATTTACTAAGATTCCGCAATCTAGGTCACCCTATTACTAAGACTTCGCTGTCTGTCCGTCTGCGCATTTTTTTGCCCTTTT
The DNA here is from genome assembly GCA_951361185.1 of Ochropacha duplaris. Lineage (NCBI taxonomy): Eukaryota > Metazoa > Arthropoda > Insecta > Lepidoptera > Drepanidae > Ochropacha > Ochropacha duplaris. The sequence goes on from OX592690.1 coordinate 16,988,807, forward strand.
TTTCTCGATATCAACTTGAAATATTCACAAAATACTCAGTTGTATTTTTACTTTAATAATAAATAATAAAATTAAAAATTTAAGGGGGGCTCCCATACAACAAACGTGTTTTTTTTGCCGTTTTTACGGAACCCTTCGTGCGCGAGTCCGACTCGCACTTGACCGGTTATTATCATCTGTATCAACATCATCTGCTGGCACTGTATTGTATACTTCTCAACCCGTCATATAGGTATTCACTCTTTTCTTACTCATATCTATCATTTCATATCCCTATCTTTGTCATCTTTATGAAACCTGTAATGGCTAGCTTATTCCACACCCTAATGGTCCGTAATAAGAATGGATATACAATGGCCGAAAACGTTATATGAACACTGACGGCTCCGTTCAAACTTGTATGTATGTGAATAGGTTGTCTTCGAGTTTCGAAGATTATGTCCCAGTAAAGTCAAATGAAGGTAAGTATTTTAACCTGTCAGTTCTTTCTTGGGACAGTCGGGGTTTCAGAGTCCGCACCACTTGGTTCTCAATTGGGACAATCGGGACGAAGACATTTACTTGAAAATTGGGCGCGAATTTTGAAATTTTGAAAACTGTGCGCGAGTTGACGAGTTGTTTGACAGGTTAATGTCGCGAGTCAACAGATTAATAGCATTTTTTTAATGACGCTAGTTTATACATTAATTAAGTTAATGTCTAACCATTCTTCAAATTCCATTCCAAAATCCCATTCTTGAACTAAATGGAAATATTTGTATCTTAGGGCCAGCGTTCCGTTTCTCGAATGACATGAAACAGTGCAAAATGTGATGTTTGAAATGAAATATTTATTCATATAGGCCTTCACAGGCACATATGAATAGTCAGACTCTAAATGATCGGTTCGGAAGGTTGCTTTTACTGAGAAGAGCCGGCAATAAACTCAGTAATTACTCTTTTCAAAAACAACTTACACATATTACATTAAATAATTATTTATCTAGTCTCACAATAGATATTTTAGATTTGATAATATTCCCGGAATGAAACTCCAAAGATTGTTATTTTACAGGGCGATGCGACTGCGATAAATCAAAACCAAGAAAGTACACGCAAACAGGAATCTGAAATTTGTTTGGTAGGTTTATATTTTAATCTTGTTTTATCTTCTCATCCAGGCTTTGTGTGCTTACCATCTTCGGCCACATCATCACTTACTATGGTGAGATTGTGGTCAAACACAAGCCTATCCAGAATAAAAAAAAATACTTATCATTGCTTGAGAACAAGTTTGTATAAGTTACAGACGAGTAAAGAAGTAGTGTTTCAATAACTTAATGGTTCCAGAAAGAAAAACCAATTGATGCAGCACACGCTGAGGAGCTGGTCTCCAAACTTGAGAATTACAAGACATCTACAGTTGAACTAGTAAGACGGTTTCCCTTATTTCTATAAAACTACACAATATCAAATATCAGCGAATGACATGGGATGTATATTATACTTTTTCTATCGATTTAGGCACACGTTTAATCACTGGCTTCCGTTATTTGATTTTTCTATAGTGGGACTTGAGTAACTATTCGTCTAGGTACCAATTATCCATGCTCTAGCAATGAATGCAAGCAAATGAGCAGTTTTATTATAACAATAAGAAGTAGCAAAATCTTTCAAATAAAATTCCAGAGGAAAAGGGTCTTGACACACGGACAGACTGACAGACGAACAACAAAGAGATCTTATAAGGGTTCCGTATTATTATTATTTGTTTTTTTTTATTCTGGATAGGCTTGTGTTTGACCACAATCTCACCATGGTAAGTGATGATGTGGTCGAAGATGGTAAGCACACAAAGCCTAGATGGGAACTGGCTCTCAAGTAAAAATGAAGTGATAAGTGTTTGGCGACAGATTTTCAACTTGAGGGTGGTAGCCAGCCAGTCGGGTACTACAAAGTACCCTACCATCGTGCCATGGTTTCCTCACAATGTTTTCCTTCACCGAAAGCTCAAGCTCATTGTAGGATTCGAACCCACGATCTTCGCTGCGGTATTCGACGTCACTTACCACTGAGCTATCATCGCCTTCCGTTTTTTACATTTGAGGTACGAAACCCTAATAACGGATCTAGTAGATAACAGTAACAGTGCATTCGACTCTATCAATCAATCTATGTCACATCTACAGAACTGTAGGCAGGAAATGCTCATTTACTGTTTGGAACTAAAGACAGATTGATTTCAGGAGAAGCAGTTAGGTGGTCTGGAGGTAGAGGTTCATCACGTCAGAGTTGAAATGGCTGCAGTTAAGAATATAATGGAGAGTGCCTGTCGAGGTGGCGGACAAAACACCTGCTGTAATCAACCGGTAAGTCTCATATTTGAAGGAATTTACAACTTAGCCGAGTCATAATAAGATCCATAATGATTTGAGTTTGTCAAATGATCTCTTAGTAGAATAATCCCAATTCCAATACTAATTAGATAAACTTCTAGAGACCAATGGCGCGCAAAATTGGTGTTGCTTGTGTATGTATGTAGAATTCTGGGAATGTTTATATCTGTGGTGATTCTGCTTGCTCTTTCATGTAATTATCATTATTATGATAGGTGAATAAAAAACCTGCTTTTCTCCTCTTTGTCAATCGATTTTTTTTCTTTTTTTTAGTAGTTATTGTCGAGCTAAAACGATTATTTTGACATTAAAATATGGATGTTGCCTATATAAAAAAAAAGCAATCTGACTCTAACAGCGTATAAAACATCTAAAAGTACTCGAAAACGCACGCACACAACTTGGTGCACGTTGCTTCACTTCATTGGATATTATTGTTTACGTTCACACTTATCGGTGTGTTCCGACAGCTGCACTTGAGAGCCAGTTCCCATCTAGGCTTTGTGTGTTTACCATCTTCGGCCACATCATCACTTACCACGGTGAGATTGTGGTCAAAGACAAGCCTATCCAGAATTAAAAAATAAAATGTTAATTGCTGTAAAAATGTAAACGGGTGTAAAAATGTAAACGGGTGTAAAAATGTAAACGGGTGATTCAAATGTGGCGTTTATGGCGCGCTTATTTTGTGATGTGAGATTAGACGAATTCTATGTCAAAAATGAAGTGTTTAGTTCACAAAGTTACTAAAATCATTTTATTACCATGGAAAAGCACAGAAAATTTATAAATTACAATAAATTTAAGCGTCGTCTGAAGTAGAGTTTCCAAGTGACGTCACGATTTCAATTTTGGAAATTTGCGAGGGAATTTAAAAACAGACACGTTTTGATGATTAAATTTAGCTATTAAATCATGTTTTTTTTTAAAATAATTATGTAGGTATGTTTTTGTAACAATATGAATTACATTAAAAAAAATCGTCCATTTTGAAGTCACGTGCATATTCCCCATTGATGCAGCAGTTGGGGTATCTATTGAATTTGCATATCAATAGCGCTGCGATGCTCGATGGCATGTCAAACGTAACCACCAATGTAATCAATCTCCTAGAGAAAATTACATATTGTATTGATTTGTCTAATGGGTGGTGCACATAGACGGGTTTCTGGCTAACAAAGTGCATACGTACGGTCGGCCAAGAAAGTGGTGTGCCAGTTTTGATTTAGTTTCATAGTCATCGAAAATTACAACAAGGTTCAAACTAAAAAGATATCACTTGAAAGAGATGCATAATAATGACATGAGTTGTCAGATTGATCTGCAAGCGAAACTAATCTTTATCACCTATCAATCAAATTGAACCCACGACCTGCGGCGTGATAGGTGTGTTAACCAATCACGCCAGTCGCCGGCCGGCCCGTCAGTATGAAATGATGTAAAACGATAGTTTATTAGAAAAAATGATTTCATGAAATAGTGTTGTGACGTCATAAAAGCACTGATTATGTAATTTGATAGCAATTTGTTCGAAAGTTTGATTTTGCTGAGAAGAGTCTGCAATACACTCACTTATTTACTGAATGCATGCACTGCATCAAAATAAATGGATCTTTCTCATTTTGGAACGAAGTTCCTTATCGCGCGTTGTGAAAGGGGGCTAGACTGAAAAAATGCTCACGAAAAATTGTCACCGACACTTTTAAGTGTCAGTGTCACTTTATTGTAAGCTGTGCGGCGTGCGCATGTTTCTCTGTCTGTCTCTCTCTCTCTCTCTCTTATAGAAAGCAAGCCAGATATTTTCATTTCTTTTTTCATTATATTTATATATATTAAAAAAAAAACTATTTATATATATTGTTTTTTTTTTTATTTTTTTTTTCTCTCGACTTATATAACTTATATAACTTCGTTCCATCCGGGTGTCCCTTGACACCTCTCAAGTTTTTTTATATTTGGTAGGAATTATTTACTAAATTGTTATCAAAATAAAGCAGACTTAAGTTCTAAAAGCACCTGTTATTCAGCTACGTGCCGATAAAAACTTGAAGTGAATTTTGTGTAGTGAATTTTCTTAAGATTCGTTGTTTTACCAACATTTTTTCTATTAGTGCCACTTTCACCGTATAAGTTGAACGCGAAATTAGAGCCATCTACATCCTATAATATGGGGCATATTCGCGCTTTCTTGTCTAAATGTCAGACGTAATGAAATCCTTTGTAAGAGGTATACCCATCACGATGAAAACCTCACAAGACGCCTAATGAGATGTCTGTATGAGTATGGAGTTCAAAATAAGTAGTACTTAGGCACTCGATTTAAACTGTTAGTAGGTACCAATGCTATAAAAGTAATAGTAATAAAATATACCTATTACTTAAATAATAACACTATTGTGTTAAACATAACAATGTTGTAAGAAAGATCCACTGCTAAAAAAATGCGTCTTCTCAGTTGAAGTGTATGTTGAACCGGTCGTAGAGTCAATTGTAACGTTCATAAGAGCCTCCCTGGTAAGGCATTACTAAACTGAATAAATGACTTTGAGTTTGAGTTTCTTTGACCGTCTCCTAGGTCCGAAACTGATTCTTATATATTAAAAAATGCGTAGTTTTATAATAGTTTATTGGTTTTAATATACGGGTACATATATGTATGTAGGACAAAAAATTTGATAACTGTAAGTCTCGCTCGTATATATTTTTTTTTCTTTTTAATGCTTATGCTCATTAAAATAAACTAAATAAAAAAATTAAACTATTTTTATTTGTGCATGTGTTATAAAAATATTGTCTTTCTGCACTCCAACTCCGTATAAACTTTTTTAACTGTGGCAAAGTTCATACACCCCCGTCCGCGTAATTTTCGAAAAAAGGGGTACGGTCGGCCAAGAAAGTGGTGTGCCAGTTTTGATTTAGTTTCCTAGTCATCAAAAATTACAACAAGGTTCAAACTAAAAAGATATCACTTGAAAGAGATGCATAATAATGACATGAGTTGTCAGATTGATCTGCAAGCTAAAATAATCTTTATCACGTATGAATCTGCAAGCGGCATTCAACCTTAAGGTGGTACACCACTTTCTTGGCCGACCGTACATAGTTTTTACTTCCGTATTAATATTATGATAAAGAAAACTAACAGCACAGATTACTAAATAGTTACTTAACAGTTTCAGAAATAAGGCACAAATTCACTTGACAGTTTAAGTAGGTAGCGTAAGTCGTTTTATTAATGTTTTTATTCCAATGATGTGTACTGACTTTTCAGGCTGGCGGCCCTCCCATACCACCGATGACTAAAGGAGTAAGTTGTCTCTTTTATTTTTGTTTCTGGCTTTAAAATAATGTATCGCTACGACGCTACATCCTCGTAGGTGGACGATTGTTGTAATTGAAGTAGAGTACATACGCTGCCGAAATATGTTTTTGCTGAATGAATGATAGCTCCCCCGGTCTCGAAGGAATTAAAATAAAATGTGATGATAGCTCAGTGGTAGTAACCTCGGATACCGCGGCGTAGGTCGTGGGTTCGAATCCTACAATGAGCTTGAGCTTTCGGTGAAAGAAAACATCGTGAGGTGCTTTAAGTACTTGACTGTTTGGCTGGCAATCTGGCTAATGTCTGTTGGTGCTGGTAGTCATCCACCAGGTAATGTAGCTTTCTATAAGTGAAATAATTTTAAAAATCAGTCGGTATTAAATTTTTTGATTTCATCAAAACAAGCAAACGTACAAACAATAAATTTTGTCTATTACTAATATTATAATTTGGTAATGTTTTTATGTTTGTATCTAGGAGGTAATCTCCGAAACTACTAATCCGATTTTGTTCTGTCACTAATTTTTTTTTATATACGATAAGGCTTGTGTTTGACCACAATCTCACCGTGGTAAGTGATGATGTGGCCGAAGATGGTAAGCACACAAAGCCTAGATGGGGACTGGCTCTCAAGTGCAGCTGTCGGAACACACCGATAGGTGTTTGGCGACAGATTTTCAACTTGAGCCAGCCAACGTAGCCAGCCAGTCGGGTACTACAAAGTACCCTACCACCGTGCTGTGGTTTCCTCACGATGTTTTCCTTCACCGAAAGCTCAAGCTCATTGTAGGAATATGTAGCTAGGTACATTGATCTCTGAGTTATATTTTTGATCTATAAAACGCGGGTGGAAGCTTGTACCACATATTGTTGTAAATGAAGATACAGAATGTTTTTTTTTAATATTCCAATTAACGTTAGGTTTGCTTGTATGTTTTTGTTTTGGTATGTACCTACTGTTAGTATTAAATCCTGGTTTTGTTTGCAGTGTGGTGTTTGCCCACCATGTCCAGCGTCTTGCAATCCTAATGCACCACCGGTTAGTATGCCTAGGGTATTTCTAGACTGAAAATAAATATCTTTGATAAGGTTATAATTCCGACTTTGTTGCAGACCCCGGCGGAGAAAGAAGTTCAGAAGCTCTCCATACAGCTGAAACAAACAGAAGAGACTTTCAAAACTAAAGTTACTGAGGTCAGTAAAGCGTGAAATTATTTGAAAGACTGACATACTCCAAGGTCTTCTAAAGTTATAGGTTTAGGTAATGAAATAATATAAACATTAATGATAAAATCTAGTCTTTTTGAGAAATGTGATTTTTGTGGTAGTACTAGATTTAGTTAGTTATTAGATTTTAGATTTTTGTGGGGACCCTCAAGTTGAAAATCTGTCGCCAAGCACCTGTTGATTTGTTCCGGCTATTGCAATCGAAAACCTTTTAGACATTTTAATACCCTAAGCAATTAGTTTGGTATGATTTCATAAGATTTTATCATAATTGAATATATTGTACAGATTTTGGAAAAAAATGTTATGAATTTGTAAAAGTGGTTATACGGAAGACTGGCCACCCATATGTTTGGGGACCAGGAAGGAAAGGCTAATGTATACACCGTGTTATCTAGTTCAAAATGATACCTAACAATGATAATAAGTACCTATGAACAAGAAACATTTGTAAAGGCAAATATTTTAGATTTTTTATTGAAAAAAAAAAGTCTACGGTATACGCTTACCATCAGATTACCCGTCCGAAGGTTTGTCACTTGTGTGTATAACAAAAAAAACCAAATATTAATATTTATATCCAGTGTGCAATGCTCCGAACGGAACTGTTAAAAAAGAAGGAAGAACTGGAGAAAGAGCGATGCCAGCATCGTGAAACTCAGAATAAGTTGCGCGAGTTGGAGATGAAGTTTGAAGGTTTGGCAACACACACGAACATGTTGCTGGGATCCAAGGAGCAGGCGTTTGAGCAGGAGGTGAACGTGAGGGCGTTGAAACAGTGCTACCGGGAGGCTCGCGAGGAGATCGATGAACTTAGGACACTCATGAAGGAACAGAATGATCAGTTGCAGGATTATAGGGTTAAGGTAAGAATCTGACGTAAACGGAGGATTTCCCCACGTTAAAAATGAGGAAAAGTTTTTGGAAAAATTGTTATACGTTATATTGAATGTAGTGTACCAACAAAATTGAGATGTTTCTTATTATTTAAGAAAACATATTTAAAACTGACCCGAATATAAAACATTTAAAATACTCTAAAATAGCGAATACCTTCTAAAATTCATAAATCACAATTTAAAAACAAAAACTTTAGACTTTTGATGGTGTACATTTATGACATCAGTCTTGTACTGCCAGTATTTCATACAAATCTCTATATAAACTATTTTTTTTCCAATTTAATATCTAGGGCATACATTTGTGTCCTTGAACATGTCTGTTTGTCATGCAAAAATGTTGTATTAATACTTATATCAGTTATCTGGTTTCCACAGTATTAGTGTGTGAAAATTTTTCTAGAATGTTTATTAATTTTAATAAAATTATCGATTATGTTATACCTAGTTGTTGTCCTTGAATATTATACGATGGTCTATTAGAAGCTCAATTACCCCAATTTTCCCTCAGTACCTGCAAGCTCAGCAGTTGGTAGAGGAGCAGCGGCGGCAGATGGACATGATGGATATGGACAACACCAGGATAAGCGAACAGATCAACCTTGAAATACAACGAGTCAAGGTACCTACGACACTCATTTGTTTTTACCCAGTCCTGACGTGATGATAGCTCGATGATACTGACGTCGGGTATTGCAGCGAAGGTCGCTATCGCCAAGCACCGGTTGGTATGTTTGGCAGTTGCACTTGAGATAATTGTCTTTAAGGCATTGTTATAAGGTGTACAACACATGTGCAATCCCCCTAGTATTGCTAATATCTATAGGCGACAGTAATTATCATCAGGTGATCAAATTGTGGTATAAAAACAAACACCACAGATAAAAGCTACATTTAGGTTAATATCTTTCAAACAGATAAAGTTCCAAGAAAAGCTGCAGGAGTTGGCTCCGATCCCGGAGCTGCTGAAGGCGACGCAGGTGAAGCTGAAGGACTCTCAACAATCACAGGCCATCGCTGAGCACAATGCTGAACAGCTGGCCAGGGAACTCAACTGTGCTAGGGAGAAGGTATGCATTTACTTTTTGAAAACGAAATGTGCGTCGATGGTCTTTTGATCGTCAAATGATGAAGCTTAGTTTGGGTAAAAAAAAGACATCATTATTTTGTAGTAATTTGTTTAACATGTAAAAGTTATATGAAAAGTTAATCGTAAATATTATCTATAACCTAATAGTTGTTTTATTAGTCTCTACTAAAATACTCATATAAGGGTGTAGTCTCTAGTTATTGGAGTATTTGAAAATCACTAAAACCATAGATATTTTTTACATCCAGGTGCACATTCTTCTGCACAATAGCCTGAAACCACCGGAGAAGCCTCCGGAAAAGAATGATGATAAGCAACTGGCAATGATGCAGCAGAGAGTGACGCAACTCACTGAAAGCAATATGGCTTTGAAGAGCGAAATTGATAGACTTAAGTGAGTGACTTTAATTCTTTAAATGGCACTTTGGTAGGGTACATTGTAGTACTCGATTGGCTAGCTACCACCCTCAAAATCCCCCTGGTATTGATAATGTGTATAGGTGGCGAGGTGACCCGACTGCATGGTTGTCTGTCAATAATTGTGGTATAAAAATAAATGTTCGTCAGACATCTAACATATTATTTAAATTTTGTCTACCTAGACCCAGGGAAGGGTCAGCACGCCTGCTGCAGTCGGCTACTCTTAGCAACTTTATTGTCCATTAGCTATCCTTCCCGGGATAATAATGAATTACCAGTGTACCAAGTTTCATAATCTAAATCCAGCCTTTTTTGCGTGAAAGAGACACGCACATCAATCAAAAAATACTTTCACATTTATAATATTTTGTAGAATTGTAAATATAATTAGTAGGTATATAGAGACGTTGTTAAGGTAATGATACTGTGGTAGGTCGAATGTGATCCGCATGGAGGAGGCGGTGTTGGCGAACGAGAAGCGTCTGCAGGAGAAGATGCACGAGTGCGCTCAGCTCGGTGGCGAGTTGGACCGAGCGCGAGACGAGGCCGCTCGGGCGCTGCAGAGAGCCGCCGAGAGAACAGACACCGTGCGCAAGTGAGATAAATTATATTTATGTTAATGGCATTCATTAGTTATGGACAAAATGGGGGGAAGAGTTGAGTAAGTCTGAGGGCATAGGTCAACTTTAAAATATATACTACTAGCTTTCCGCCACGAGGGAGGGAGGGATCTTTCCCGAGGGATCTTATCTTTTCCCAGGATAAAAAGTAGCCTATGTGCTATTCCAGACTCAATAATCAATCTCTATGCCAAATTTCATCCAGATCCATTCAGCTGTTCTGGCGTAAATGAGTAACAAACATACATCCATTCACCATCCAAACTTTCACATTTATAATATTAGTAAGATTACTTAGTAAGATTAGTGGGATTTTGCATAAGGAGCAGTGAGGTGTTACGACTAAATTGAAAAAAATCTTCCGCTAGGCTAGCTTATCTTGCCTGGGGACCGCGGTCCAACTGTACATGTTGCAAGCTAGTATATTATATGCAGATCGTTTGGATAACTTCGTTAGCGCGATGTAGTTTATGGTGGCACCATCTATCTTTAAGTCCTGCGAATTATATCTGTTTGTTTGTTTGTTGATAGATGCCGCTATATATATTACACAAATAAAAAAAGTTGACCGTCATAGGACACCCGACAAATGTGAAACAAAATATGAATTTTAATGTTTCAAAATATCCAACCAGTATAAAATTAAACATGCATAATGGATGTGGTTTTCAAAATTAACCACCTAAAGGCAAAATAAAGGATCGCGGTTAAACCTGCGGTTACACAATAAATGCTTTCAGTGGGTTTCAAATATATTCAAATATTGTATATGTGTTCAAAAAGGTGCATGCAGACTACTGTAGCAGAACTAGAGAGACAACTAGCGGCTTCCAGAGCTCAAGTGAAGACTGCAGAGAAACATCGGGAGGAGGTATTTATGTTTGTTTAAAGCTTAGAAACAGGACCAAAATGCCACTTTAACATGAGAAGACAGCGAATTTTGATTGGGTTGTTGAACAGGTTTTGACATAAAAAAATACCAAACTTTGAATTTTTAAACTCAATATTTTATGTTCTGTGAAAGAGGTGGCGAAAATTTGGATGAATATATGAATCAGGGTGATTGAAAAGGTGTTGTACAGTTTAACCAGATGCCTATAAGGCATTGCACCTTAAACTGGATCTCAAGTGCAGTTTAATTATATAATTCCATGTTACTTTCCAGCTGCAATGTCGTATGCAGTGCCAGATACAACGTCTGAACGACAACTTTGAGCAAGCGCAACTTCGGATCCTCGGCCTTCAGACACAAGTGCAGACCCTCAGGAGGACCGCCTCTAGTACTGGAGACGGTGAAGGAGATGCCGAAGAAAATAACTGTGCTTGCAAGAATTTCTTTGATAACCCCTGATCATCAGAAAGTGGTAGGTTATTGCATTGATGAAGTCAACGGTAGGTATAGAATGACCAATTTATCTGTGAAGTGGCACAAAACGGAACTACAGACGCCATGTTGAAAACATCGTTCGGCTGTCAATCGTTGTGAGTGTGACCAGTAATATCCCATACATTATCCCCTTGAAATATCGTTTATTATTTTTAAAATTATAATATTAGATCTTTACATGCGTTGAATACCTACCTGATACAGTATAGTTAACTGAAAATGTTTTTTCAGGTGTAAGTGAAGGTTTGTTTTCCGAAATAGTCAAAGAAATCATATTATTAGATCATTGTGTCATGCTTATGTTTGATTAAATATTTTACTTTTAATAGATAATAATTTATTCATAATAATGGCAACACTCATGCAAACAGGGCGACGCTCTTCAATTCACAAATAATATGGTCGTTCTGTACGGAGTTTTTAAATCCGTTTTATTTAATTATTTTTTGCTCATTTCCTTTTTGAACATAATATTTTATTGAATCGAAATGTATATGACTTCTGCTACGCGACTGTGTTTTTGATGTCGGTGGGTTTATGGATTCTTTAGCACGTTCATTTTTACTGAATTATTTTATTGTATTTAGTGGATTTGTTTTTATTGTAGTTTTAAAACGATGTTGTGTAATTATGATTCACATCGATGCAGATTCCCACGATGCGTTGATTTATAGTTTTTTCTTAACAAAAATTGTCCAAGCCTGCTGTACTTTTGGAAACGATTATGGTTATACGAATGGATCTTCCAGCCTTTTATTTACACTGTATATCTTTAAAGCTGAAAATAAAACACAGTGCCATGACATGAATAATTTTATTTAGTACCTATATAATGGTATTGAGAGTGTCGGGTAAAAAAAATGTATTATTGTCTTGATGACTTTTAATGTCTCAGTTGGCAATGTAGTAATATTATAATTTATTAAATGGATCGGCCCGTCTGCCTTTCTAAAACCGTGCACATGCATTATGCACGGGATGGTTTTCGAAACCCCACTGGGCTGGCTCAATGTCGACTAAATTTAATAAAATAAATAGGTACCTACCTACCTACTATGCATGATGTCGAACATAAGCGATAATTAGTTGTCATTACAATATTTATTGTTAGATTTATTACTGGAGCCTGATCTGACTAGTCTTGGACTACCTATATGACCCCCCTGACTGGAAAGCTGGATCCACCCTTGCCGTCGACATAACGCAGGACCCCTGGCAAACTTAACCATCACAACTGAAATGAAAATATACATAGCTTTTATTCAGGATCTCAAATGCCTCGGAGATGGACATAAGATATTTTTTATGTCGGGAAAAGATAAGATCCTGTGGCAGCAGGATCCGCTAGTCCCCCTTGCTACTGTAGCGACATCTATCTACACATAGATATAGTTCGCACGACTCCTAGATAGATGGCGCTTCAATAACCTACCTCGCGCTTACGAAGTTTTCAAAGCGATCTGCATATATACAAGATTCCAACATCAACAGTTGGACCGCGGTCCCCAGGCACGATGACCTAGCCTGACGGAAGATCTTCCCTTTTCATTGGAGGAGTCTAACACCTCGCTCCTCCATACTACTAAAATAATATTATAATATGAAAAATAATCATAATTTTTATGTTGTAATGGATTTTAAAAATTCTTTCACCTATATATACGAGTAGAAAGCTACGTTATGTATATATTTTAATTCCATCGGGATGATCCACGCGGGTGTAACCGCGGAGCGGAAAGCTAGAATATTATAAATGTACCTATAATTTTGTTAGGATGTGAATATATTTTGTTACTCTTTACGACTGAACGGATTTTGATAAAACTTGGCACATAGGTAGACCATATCCTGGAATTTTATCCCGGAAAAAGATAAGATCCTTCTATAAGATAAGACTATATCTCTATTTGTCGTCTAATGATTCATTAATTAATATATTAGTGAAAACCACATCTAAATCGGATAAGCCGTTTCTGATATTAAGTGAAACGCACAGAAAAACAGACAAACATATAAAAATTCTAACAATCATTGTTTTGGGTGCTATTTACGTTGATAAAGGTCCCAATAATATTTTTCCTCATATATTATCTACCATGTACAGACAGCGATCCGTTTATTATACCAGGCCACTCAGAAAGTTTTGCGGCCAAAAGTATTTATGTATTATGTAAGACACTGGCCACTTATGATTATTTTGAAAACTTCGATTATTTAAAAGTAAAAATACCACTGTTCGATTTTCAAATTTCCCTACGCATTTTTTGAGAGCCAATTCAAATTTTCTTGTCTCCTAAAAAAATGGATCTGCATCGAGAACATTTTCGTGCAAAGATTTTTTATGATTTCAAATGTGGCTTAAAACCTGAGTCATTTGATCGACTTCGAATTGCTTTTATGGATGAAGGACCTTCAAAAGCAACCATCTACCGCTGGTATAGCGAGTTCAAACGCGGTCGTCTTACTTTGGCGGATGAACAAAGGAGTGGTCGTCCTACGACGGCTGTCACCGAAGAAAGTGTGTAAAATTAATTCACGAAATGAGACGAATTACGTACGAAAAGATTCAGCATACTCTGCTGATTGGTTCAGGAAGTGCTCACAAGATTTAATCGTAAGAAGGATAATTTCCCGCTGGGTACCCCGCACAACCTTACCGAAGCTCAGAAGCAGGCCCGTGTGGATTGGTGCCGTGATATGATACAAAAATTTGATGCAGGCTCGTCACGGCGCGTTTACGACATTGTGACAGGTGATGAATCCTGGCTTTATCAATACGATCCAGAAACAAAGCGTCAGTCGACAGTTTGGCTGTTTCAAAATGAACCAACGCCTACGAAAGTGAAGCGATCGAGGAGCGCAGGAAAAATGTTGATCGCTAGTTTCTTCACTTTGATGGGGTACCTAATCAACGCCGAAAATATAGCACAAAATGCCTGCCAGAAGTTTTTTCTGCATTGAGCAACAAGCGACCGAACACCGGGCTCCGCTGGGTCCTTTTTCACCACGACAACGCGCCCGCGCACTCTGCGATCAAAACGAGGGACTTCCTGGATTCCACACCGGCCAGAGTCTTGGGACACCCTCCTTTCAGTCCTGACTTCACTAAAATTAAAAATCTGCTCAAAGGGATACAGTTTTCATCGCCGGAAGACGCGCTAGCAGCATTTGAGAAGGTCGTGGAAGAGGTGTCTGCGGAGGACTGGAATTTTTTTTTTGAAAATTGGTTCAGACGCATGAAACTGTGTATAGAGGCTGGTGGAGAGTTCTTTGAAAAGATTTAATAAAAAAATATTTTTCATAGAAGTTAGTTTTTTAATTTCTCAAAACTTTCCGAGTGTCCCACGTATGTATAGAAATTATGCATAAAAGTAGTATAATTTTCAATATTGCTATTCAAAATTATATAGGTGCCATAAAAATGTTACGTAAATTATAGCTGAGGCAATAAATTGCCTCGACCATTTGCTCAATCCTGTATTTGTTCCATCAACTCCGCAAACGGCAATGAGTAACTTTGTATTATGGAGTATCGTCGCTTCACACTTGTGTCTGTGCATGATGAGTGGGTGTGCGTGTGCGCGACGCGGACGGACTCACGCTCGTCAGCGTCACGAGCTACGTGTGCAGTTTGGTGTTGACGACGTTGACAACAAGTATCCTTACGTCGTCAGCTTACAGAACTGGAGTGGGAGGTATTGTACAGGCACACTCGTCGCACCTGACTGGGTGCTGACCGCTGCTCACTGCATTGGCGCGACCCACATAAAATTCGGTAATATGACTTTGGAAAGTGATAAAAATAACATGAGACTGATAAAAAAAGCGGTCAGTCATCCAAGAACACGAATTGTCAATTTTGAATCTTACGGGCTGTATAACGATATAGCTCTGCTTCAAATTGTACCAGTCCATCTGAACAATTATGGGAGCGTGTCTGCACTCAACTACAGATCTTTGATTGGTTATGCAGTAGAATATGCCGGTTTTGGTCAAACCACAAACTATACAGGATTGAAAGATATCCCTATTATAATGCAAGATCAAATAATACCATTGCAGCTTGGTGAGGGTGTAGTGGTGCCCTGTGGTAAAACATTTCAGGAACCAGACTTGTGCATCGCACCGAAATGTTCAAACAATTCACAAATGAACCTGCACGGAGACTCTGGCGGGCCGTTGTTTTATGGCCGGAAAATTGTTGGCACTCTGTGTGGGATGCTAACACATCCCATATCATCCTACACCCCTGTTAGTCCATATTTGGATTGGATACACGATACCGTGACACACAACGAGAAATAAAGATTGTGGTATCCACGATAAATAACAATAATATAGTGTCTCATTCTGGGAATGATTTTGATCCTGATTTTGCTAATTTTATTGATCTATTGTTTCGGGATATTTCAAAGCGCCTGGCTGATGCTACCCGTGACCAGAAGGCTGGCGAATACCTAAGCATTGCCATACAACGTGGCAATGTCGCCAGCATTCTGGGCACGCTACCAACTGGCAGCAATTATGACCAGCTGTATCTTTTTTATTAGTTATTAAAATATAATATATGTTTTTTAATTCTATTAATTTATTGTCGTCCCACACTACCGTCATGTTTATAAACAACTTAAACACACGTCTACACTTGTATGCAGCTGTTGCAAAACTGATCTGTTTCTGTGCTCCTCGATGGAGTTGGAGAGCCTAGTCGCACTAGACTAGGCTAGATATAATATTGAATGTATGCATTACTGTCTGACTATTCATAAGTGCCTGTGAAGGGCTATTTGGATGAATAAACATTTCATTTCAATTAATTACACTTAGTTACCTACTGCAATAAAAAACATAGCCTGAATGATTGTAAAGATTTCGAGTTTTCTTGTTCCTGGAGTGGCGAGTGAAGTCGTCACTGTAATGTTAAGATTGTCTCAAATCTAAAATACATCCCTCAGAAGTAACTATTTAGTCATCTGTGCCTCAGAGATCATGGGATGTTAGCTGACATATCAAAACAGCTTCTTTTTTATGTTTTACGGAGGTTTGTATGAAATACTTGCTTGTGACGTCATAGAATGGTTGTATTGTACCTTGGACGAATAAACCATAAAACAATAATAGTCTCAAATACGATTGCAAATAATACAATGTTCTGAAACGCGTATTCTTAAAAATCTAACGTTAAATATTATACTTTCATATTCTAAATACAATTCCTGTGGATCAATCAGGGTCAGAGCAGTAGCCGGCGTATCAACGTGTAGAGCATTTAAAACTTTCTGGCAATCCAGGATACCTACTACCATAAGTATTTATTTTATTGTTTTGTGTGTAACAGTATCATGTATCCAATCTATATAAAGGCTTACAGGGGTGTCAGACCTCATGGGAGGATCTTCAAAACCACCACACAGAGCGCCCACAATTTCCCCACCGTAAAACAACGGCCCACCAGAGTCTCCACCCGAGGTATCATGCTCTTTGTTTGAACATTTTGGTTCGACGCACAAGTTTGGTTCATTTATGAATCTTTGACGACACGGAACAACTACTCCTTCACCAATCTGCAAAGGTCTTACTTTGTCTTGTTTTATAATAGGGATATCTTCCTCTCCTATGTTGTCATAGTTTATGGTGCTACCAAAACCGGCATACTCTACTGGATAACCGATCAAAGATCTGTAGTTGATTGCAGACACGCTCCCGTAATTCTTCAGATAAACTGGTTCAATTTGAAGCAGAGCTATGTCGTTATAATTCCCTCGTCTCTAAAACCGTGTTTTGGATGACTGATGAATTTTTTGATCTTTCTCGTGTAATTTTTGATACTTTTCAACGTCATATTACCGAATCTTACGTGAGTTACGCCAGCGCAGTGAGCAGCGGTCAGCACCCAGTCATGATCGATGAGTGTGCCTGTGCAAACCCTCCTGTTCTTGTCCCGTAAGCTGACGACGTAAGGATACTTGTTGTCGACGTCGTCAACACCAACCCGCACACGTAGCTCGTGACGCTGACGAGTGTGAGTCCGTCCGCGTCGCGCACACGCACACCCACTCATCATGCACAAACACAAGTGTGAGGCGACGATAATCCATAGTACTTATGAAGTTTCTCATTACGTTTGCGGAGTTGATGAAGCCAAACATAGGATTGAGAATTTAATCTAGTAAGAACATACTTTTTGTTACATTTATTGTTATTTAAGTACATTTTTATGGTACCCATATAATTTTACTTTTCTTAAAGAAAATGATTACACCACTTTTATGTTTACAAAAAATAAGTCTTTAAATTGCTTTTTTCTGTGACACGTGCGTATTATTTTAGTATCACAGCCTTATTCGCAGCATTCGGTCTGGTATTTATCAATTTATTTTTTGGTTCATATTTATTGAAATGCTTTTTAGGGTTCCGTGAAAGGAAAAAACGGAACCCTTATAGGATCACTTTGTTGTCCGTCCGTCCGTCTGTCA
The DNA here is from genome assembly GCA_951361185.1 of Ochropacha duplaris. NCBI lineage: Eukaryota > Metazoa > Arthropoda > Insecta > Lepidoptera > Drepanidae > Ochropacha > Ochropacha duplaris. Next base: position 17,006,623 of record OX592690.1, read on the forward strand.
AGACCCTTTTTCTCAGGAACACGTGGAGGTATCAAGCTGAAATTGTATATTAAATATCAAATACTCAGGTCTACTGTCCCTTGGAGCTGTGAAAAAATCAAACTTCTAAGCCAACGCAATCAAAAGATACAGCCGTTGATGCCGCAAATTTTCGAAACTCGCAAGAGAATGAAAACCTATAGGATACTTCCCGTAAACTCGGAATCTTGAAATTTGGTACGAAGCATAGCACATATAAAGGAAAATTTTTAATTAAAGGTGTCCCCACACATACATAGTCCACCAATTAAGATAGGCCTCTGAGTTGTATCGGCGCTCATACAATTTAGAGATCTACCTTAATTGGCACCAACCTCAAATAAGGTAATCGAAAAAAAATGATGAACGAACTATTTAGGTACAAGTTTGTACGGAACCCTCGGTGCGCGAGTGCGACTCGCACTTGACGGCTTTTTTTTGTTAGGTACCTACTCTCGACAGGATCTTTTACTTATACAGCCGTACTAATAAAAACGTGTAACACCACATTTATTCCATCTTATACCAAGTATACTTAGACCTGTTATAGTTTAAGGTAGGTAGGTGTAGGTTTTGACAGTATTATGATCACGATTACTGAATCATTTCATAATTTATTATCATGTCAAATATGATTAAAATCTGTTCAGCTATGAAAACCAAAAACATTATACTTAGATAGACATATAGACGGGGTTATTCCGCAGTTTTACCTGTGTTTTGGCTTCTACCACATAGATTGGCAACAAATTTCCCGCCATAAAACACCAGCCTAACAGAATTGACCCTAAGTTTGTAAAAAAAATATTAATGCCACATCATTAGACCTTCACCAAGCTGCAATGGTCATACTTCATCTTGTTCTTCAATCTGTTTAAAACCTTTATTTGGATAGGTCGTGGTACTACCAAAACCGGCATACTCTACTGGATAATCGATCAAAGATCTGTAGTTGAGGGCAGATATGCTCTCGTAATTCTTCAGTTGGCCTGGTTCAATTTGAAGCAAAGCAACATTATAAATTTCAAAACCCATAAGTTGTATTCTTGAATGAGTTATGTTTTTAATATTTCTTGTGTTATTTATGTTTCTATTTAAAGTTATATTACCGAATATTATGTGGGTCCCGCCAATGCAGTGAGCAGCAGTCAGCCAGTCTGAAGCGATGAGTGTGCCTGTGCAAGACCTCCTGTTCCTGTTCCTTAAGCTGACGACGTAAGGATACTTGTTGTTGACGTCGTCAACACCAACCCGCACACGTAGCGCGTGACGCTGACGAGCGTGAGTCCGTCCGCGTCGCGCACACGCACACCCACTCATCATGCACAGACACAAGTGTGAAGCGACGATACTCCATAATACAAAGTTTCTCATAACGTTTGCTGAGTTGAAGCAAATAAATACATTATTCAGTTATTGGTTGAGTATTTTTACACAAGACATAATTAATGGCATGTTATGTTAGTCTGTTTCGAATTATGTATTTTACTTTATGGTAAACAGAATAGTGATTTTCGTATCATTAGTATTCTTGGATATTTTGCGCAGTAGAAGTATTAAATATTATATTCTATTCAAGGTCAAAGTGAATAAGTATCTTCTAAGTTTGCGTGCTTCATCTTCGGCCACATTGTCGCTTACCAACAGGCGAGTTGGTGGTCAAACGTAAACTTATGTGTGATAAAAAAAAACACCGTAAATTTTACTATGCTCGTAATACACAAAATGAGCTGGCTGACATGAAGCTTGCATCGATCACTCTTTTTCCTAATCCCTTACAGTGCAAGTGTGCATCGTTTCGCTAGTAGGTATTGTAGAAAGCCGTGATATTACAATTTCACTATGGATAATCTTAATCGGTAGATCGTCAATTGACTTCATTTCTTACAATTTAACGGACTGGTTTTCGTGGTTCATTACTTTAATTTAGAATGGTGTACCTACCATATACACAATAGTGTCTAAGGCAAAATAATAATATAAGGAAATCAGGGAGCATTTACAATCACTGCTGTGACTGCATGGCATCTTGATGGTTCATCGGGATGGTAAATGCGGGTTATATTTTTAAACTGAATAAATGGTTTTGACTTTGACGCCTAATGGAGTTTTGTGAAGGTCAGTTTAGTTGTGAATGTAATGTATTGTGTTTTTCTTTATGTTTAGAGTAAGTAAGTTTTGTTTTAGCCAGTTATTAACTTGATCCAGCCCAAGGTTTGTTTTGATTTGTACTTCACTCCATGAATTTCCAGAGAATAGAAGCACGGAATCGTCAGCAAAGGTTATAAGTTGTCCATTTTTAAAGAGCTGCTGCACAGATCGTTGATGTACGTTAAAAAGTTGGTCCTAAGATGCTGCCTTGTGGTACACTAAAGTTTACAATGGCATCATCACTAAGCAAATTACCTATCTATATATCTTGAATCATTCGAGAGGAATTCCTCGGATACCCATATTTTCCAGCTTTGCTAAAAGTATTGGAATGGACATAGTGTCAAAGGCCTTGGCTAGATCAATAAATACACCAATGCATTTCTTGTTTGAATCCATATGGCGAATAAGATAATCTAAAAGTTTTATAACTGCATTTTCCGTCGAGTTGTTTGTTCGGAATCCATGTTGGTTAATGGACAGAAGCTTTTTTGATTCCATGTATTTGACCAAACTTTTATTTACTAATTTTTCAAGGATTTTTGAAAAAATGGGTAGCAAAGCAATTGGCCGGTAATTTGAGATGTTGTCTTAGTCTCCTCCTTTATATATTGGATAAATAAGTGATTTTTTGAGACTACTAGGGACAATTCCGGTCTCAAGACTTAATTGGCATAATTTAGTAATAGGTTTGATTAAAGATGGAATTTATCGCTTTTATTATGCGAGAGGTGATTCTATCCCATCCTCGAGCGCAGTCATTTTTGAGAGAATTTATTATAGTCTGAACTTCACCCACAATTTTTTTGTATCTTTCACAGATTTACTTAATTCTGATTGGTCATATTTATGTTTTAATCTCTTTAATATATTATAGAAACAAATGTGTTATTCTTAACATAATATGTTCGCAACATATGTTTTGGGATCCTATTGAGGATACATATGTTGGTATACAAAATAAATAACAACCTATTAGGAGTACGGTAACTAAAACTGTGACACGAGAATTTTAGATATATAGATACAATCGACTCTCGTTAATTCGGAACTCGAGGGACTCTTAAAATATTACGAATTATCGGGTGTTTAAAATTTTCGAATGATTCGAAATTTTTAAGAGAAAATAAATACTTTACTAAACAAACCAATTGATGCGGAAGTGTGTGTCAAACTACATAATCATAACAAAAACAAAGGCTCGTGTACGATGATACAAGTTTGAACTTGTATCAAAATGTATTTACCTCTACAAGTTCTGCAATCTTTCTGTCTCTTTCTCTCTGCAACTTTAAATTGTAGAGTGTTTGACGCCGATGAGTTCGAATTAACGCGTCGTTTTGTTACGTAGCAATGATTTTTTCTTTCGAATTACCAAGTGCATAAAAATGTATTAATTTAGTTCGAAATATAAAGAGATTTTCGAATTATCGCAGGTTTGAATTAACGAGAGTCGACAGTATAATTATGTACTATTTTATTCTTATTTCTATTGTAGGTATTAATTTTTGACCTGGATTCCGTTTTATGATTAATTTCTTTGACTTCATCTTTTAAGCGTTATAGATACGTTTCTGTTAGCTTTTAAGAGGTTTAAATAAATAAATAATTAATAAAGAAAGCATTTATTGTATAAATATTCTTTGTAATTAAATTAAATAGTGTTGTGAAATTGACAATGCCCTTGCTGCGATATGAAATTGCATACACTAAGCATATTACAGCAAGGTTTTACATTGTATATACCTTCCTAATATTATTTATGATTTTAAATTGCTTTGGTGTAAATCTATACAGGGTGTAATCGTTAAGTGTGTCCAGGCGATTATTTAGTAACTATTACAGATATCCAAAAAAAATAAACTGATATCGAAATTACGTTACCTAATCAGTAAAATTAAATCAATTTTAAAAAAAAAAACAAACTAGATGTATCAACAATTTTGGCATTAAACGCTCCTATACATTTAGTATGGGATTAGTAGAAAGGAAGGTAGTTACGGAATAATCGCCTGGACACACATAACACCTGTATGCATATAAAAAAGAAAGTCGTGTTAGTTACACTATTTATTACTCGAGAACGGCTGGACCGATTTTCATGGTTTTTAATTTAATAGATTCGTCTCCGCCCGGAATAGCAGAATAACTATTAAAAAAATAAGAAAAATGCACAAAAAAGAATAATGAAGACAATTATTTTTGTCATACATTTTGTATAGAACGACTTACTAGAACAGATGGTTTAGATTCACAAATTGGACACGATAGGTGTCGCTGGAATCGGGTTCTATGTTTTGTTTGAATTTCAGGGCAGGACAACGTCTGCTGGGCCCACTAGTTAGAAATAAATGTAATAAACCTATTTGCGATAAGGAAAAGCTAAATTGAAATCAACATCACATAGGTGCCATAAAAACTAAAACAAAACACGTTTAACTTATTCCATCAACGCGGCAAACGTGATGATTTTTTTTGGATTAAGGAGTATCGTCGCTTTATATTTGTGTCTGTGCATGATGAGTGGGTGTGCGTGTGCGCGACGCGGACGGAGTCACGCTCGTCAGCGTCACGAGCTACGTGTGCGGGTTGGTGTTGACGACGTCGACAACAAGTATCCTTACGTCGTCAGCTTACGGGACAAGAACAGGAGGGTTTGCACAGGCACACTCATCGCTCATGACTGGGTGCTGACCGCTGCTCACTGCACTGGCGTGACCTTTATAAGATTCGGTAATATGACGTTGAAAAGAAACAAAAATAACACAAGAAAAGTTAAAAAAGTGGTCAATCATCCAAGAAATCAACTTTTGGCAATCCCAAGACAAAGTTATCATAATGATATAGCATTGATTCAAATTGTACCAGTCCATCTGAACAATTACGGGAGCGTGTCTGCACTCAACTACAGATCTTTGATCGGTTATCCAGTAGAGTATGCCGATTTTGGTAGCACCTTAACCTCTTCAGAAGAGAATTCTGTACAAGTAAAACAGGATAAAGTAAGACCATTACAGCTTGGTGAGGGTGTAGTGGTGTCCTGTGATGACGATTTTTTAAACAAACCAAACTTCTGCGTCGTCTCGAAATGTTCAAACACTGAGCAAGTCACCTTGGGTGGAGACTCTGGCGGGCCGGTGTTTTATGGCGGGAAAATTGTTGGCACTCTGTATGGTGGTCAAGACAAACCTGCCATATCATCCTACACCCCTGTTAGCCCGAATTTGGATTGGATACACGATACCGTGACACACAACGAGAAATAATTGAAGTATTAATTTAACTTTAATTTTCACTTCGATCATTCGATTTTCGAAAAAATATTTCCCCAAGCCAGGAATCGAACCCGATGAATTTGAAAAAAAAAATACACATCCTGTAATAAAAAACAAATTCTCAGAAGTAATGACATACGGCAAACTTAAAAAAAGTGCTCTTTTTTAATAAAAATATATACAATTTATTCTCTACAACAAATGTACAACTATAATATATAAAAAACTTGTTCGAGGCTGCCGCTGCTGCCGATCGGCAAGGTTCCCAGAAGGCTGGCAGCGTTTCCTCTTTGGATGGCCAAGCTGATGCGTTGGCGGAAAAAGCTCCCCGCCCACCAGTCACCCGAGGCCTCGATTAATTTTTTACATAAAATATTTGCGAAACGACGAGCGCTTTAAAAAAAAAATGTATTTTCATACAAACTATTGCACCTATATACAGGTATAGACTGTGAATGTAATATCATAACAGAAACGACGGTTTTAAACTTACAGTTTAGGTATCTTAAAACTAGTAAATAAAACAGTGCACTGATAGTATAAATACTTTAATTTGTCATTTTTGGCTTAATTTATTACATACTAGTAAATGTCTTTATGTACGGTTTTATAACTACAAAATCTTCTACATTTATGGCGTCTTCCATAAATTACGTCCAACTTATGTGAATTTTGGGGGTAGCAGGAGGGGTCCCAATAGTGATATCCTGTGATACCTGGGCACGAGTATTTTAGAATATTAGCAACTCTATCACCACTCCGGTATAAGGTTTAAATTCAATCGTATCACTTTGGTCGTGGCGGCCGCTCTTGATGGTTGATTATAAGAAAAAGTTTTGAATAGAAATTATAAATGTGATTTTTTTATATCATTTATCTTTAAAAATTGCAAAATAGGTGAAATCACACCAGGGAAGGAGCGAAATATCATGAAATTTGTGTGACGTATGTATGGCCCCCCTTAAAACTGATTGAATAACACGAAAATAGGTCAAGTCTACAGTCTAACTAGTCAAGAAAAAAAAATACACCAACAGTTTATTTTCGTTCATCTCCGCCCTTTACCAGATGCACATTGCCACTGGCGGCGAAGCATGAGCGAAGCGCTTCTTGTGCGATGTGCGTGTCGCGGTGCGGCGGTCGCGCCACCTCGTGGTACTGGTCGATGGCTTCGCAGAGTGTGCTGATCGCTTCTGTAGTGCATTCCTTTTCCATCAGTTGTGCACCTTCCTGTAATTAATATAGTTTTCAAAAAATACTTAGATCAAGCTGTTCAGTTATGGTTCCGGTTCGGTCAGTCTTCTATCGAATTGAATTAATCCAAATTTGGAGTTTTCTTCGGAATGAGTTCTTTCTCCGTTCCTTCAGATCGTAATGGTTACCAAAACGAGTAGTTAACGAATGAAAAACGTTATGGGACATCCTGCACGCACGGCTGTCGGATCCCAAACTAAGCAGAGCTTGTGACGATAGCCAAATAACTAATAATAATTTACTATTTTTCAAGATTTAGTAGTAAGCTAGTTTTGAGTCTTAGTAATTATTAAACACGACCTTAGTCTGTGTCGAAACTGATCCGAACAAACTAACCTGATATTGTTGAACGCATCTGTTAACAGTCTCTACATTGATCTTGACCAGTTCATGGTTAATGGGTGTGAAACACTTGCCACATCTGCTTGGCAAACATTGGACGTTGGCTTGGAATTTGGCAGCACATGAAATATTGGGGCATCTGAAACATTGTGACCTTATATTTTATGTTTGAATTAATTTTGTTCAATAAATAAATAATAAAATAAATAAATATCCTGGGACATTTTTCACACACGGCTATCTGATCCCAAACTAAGCAGAGCTTGTGCTATGGAAACCAGATGACTGATATAGTACATATACTACTTTTTTTTTGTAAATACATACTTAAATAGATAATTACACCCAGACTCAGGACAAACAGACATGTTCATGCACACAAATGTGTGTCCTGGATGGGAATCGAACCCACGACCTGCGGCGTGATAGGTAGTGTCTTAACCAACCACGCCAACCGGGCCGGTCAATAGATATTGACTGGGATTGGTGATGGTTAAATCTGTGTTCATAAATATTTATTGTCACATAAGTCTTGAAATGCAGGGTTTGAGATCTACCTACTCTAGCACTTATTTGTCTGCATTTTACTTATCTAATTGAAGAGTAGGTCACATCACTTGTCGGCTCACTGCTAGCTAATTACAGCTAAACCAAAACCCTTGCATAACTCAGTAGATTACGTCAACGTACTAATGTTAATTCACCAGTTGTCACTCTGCTTTAAATGCTTGATTTGAGTCGAACAGCAAAATTTCAGAATAGCTTTGCACATTAGGCACAGTTTCTAATTTCATAAATTTATTCATCAAACATTCAGTGTTTGGCCGAGTGGAGCTTACATTAGCATCAGTATTGCCGGACATCACTGATTCAGAGTGACATTCCATAAATGCAAAAGGTATTGCCAGTTTTAGTGTTTGCTTTTCAAAAAGTCCGTTTTGTTGTGGAAATATCTGTATTATTAGCTTGTTTTTTTACTTTTGTTCGACTCATGTTATATCACCTTGGTAAGTGATTATGTGACATAATGTGATAAGCACACTAAAATAATTTGGAATTGGCTATTTGACAGTTGTAATGAAAAAACATGAATTATATTAGATATGGTAGTTTATAAGTTAAGAACAATTATACAATAAACATATTTAATATTTACAACAAATGTACAAAATATACATGCAAATGTACAATTACAATACATAAAAAACATCTTCGAGGCTGCCGCTGCTGCCGATCGGCAAGGTTCCCAGAAGGCTGGCAGCGTTTCCTCTTTGGATGGCCAAGCTGATGCGTTGGCGGAAAAAGCTCCCCGCCCGCCGGTCACCCGAGGCCTCGATTAATTTTTTACATAAAATATTTGCGAAACGACGAGCTTCAGACCCCCACGGACCCATGGTCTCAACCGCAAAAGGCATAAAAATTTTTTGTAAATATTTTATTTTTGAAAAATAAACTTGAGTTTTTTTATCTGATAATTACAAGAACCGAAACACGGGCGGCCATGATTCTTTAAAATTTGACGTCACATTACACCAAATAAACAAAACGTCGTGTTTTTTTCGTTTGCGGTAATTTATCAGGATATTTAATTAGGCACGGCACACGTCTTTTAGCTTGTCATTTTCAAAAATCAAGTGAAAAAACTAAACTTTCCACTCAAAATATGCTGAAGAGTTAGAGCGATCGTCGTTACTTTTGTTTATTTATTGGGGTATGACGTCACAGTACCATATGTCACGTGACCGGCTGTTTTCGTGCAAGTTTCAAATTAATAAATAAAAAATCTATTTTTTATCCAATAAATAAGGGTTTTTTGAGAAGAAAATGAATGTAAGAGGTTTAAAATAAGCCTACGCATTTTTTTAATACTTTTCCGAAAACTGTCAAGTAGCCAATTAAACTGTCAAGTACAGCTGTTGGAATACACCTTGGCGAGCGATATTCAACCCGAGGGTGGTAGCTAGCAAGACGAGTACGACAAATACCAACATTATCACCATGTTATGTTATTTTCCTCACGATGTTTTCCTTTACCGAAAGCTCTATTTTAAGTTGGCATTAACTACAACTACTCAACTGGCACTGTCGACGGTTGCAGCTAAATTTGAATTTATTTGCATTTTATATTCTATTATTCACCATTCACTAACGTGTTCGGATTTAGTGCTTTGATTCTGTTGGTTACTTCCAAATGACAGTTAGTTTTATTTGAATACGGCATAAGAATAAGTTTATAGTGGAGTGGTGCTATGTATTTGCATAACGCGATCCTACTTTTACCGGTGATATAAATATTATGAATATTCGTTGCCTACAATCAGTTTATTTTTAAGTTCAATTAATTCTTTTCACCCCGGAAAAACATACATACATTGCAAACTATAATATAAAACTTGTAAAAAAGTAAGAAAAACGGAAATAAAAATGTGACATGACAACACTAACTAATTAAAACAAATTAGCTTGTCGCGAGATTTTCATATTTTATAGGAAACATGTTCTTTCATAGAATTACTTATAAAAGTATGTCAGACTAGTTAGTACACAGGTAAATCTCGGGACAAGCTGTTATATCATTTAATACATTGTGTAATACATGTACTAAATTAATTGGTTTGATTTAATTTAATGTTTATTTTCTTCTTTTCAGGACAAAACAAGCATGTTTTTAAAAAGTTTTTTTTTATCATAATTTTTTTGTTTTACTAGATATCTGTTTTGTTGATATTTTTCTATAACTGTATGTATCTAACTGGTGGGGCACTGGTGATTACTGTGGAACCGTCATGTGAAATTCGTGTCCCATTAAACTGGTACACGAATCTTTAGCACCGCTCAAGTATATTTTGATAATTTCACCTCAAGTAAAGCAGTGTGTCGTCGGTCATTTGCTTCAAAGCAGGCCAGTCGTCCTGACATGCAGTGCACAGGCAGCGGAACCAGTACCGACAGGCCAGCGCCCTCTGTCGCTCCCGGCGGCTCCGCATCATGAAGTGGGGTCCGTAGTTCTCGGAGATCACCTCACCGGGGAACAGCGGACGGGTCGCGCGAAGCACTATGTTGCGCCCTTCGAAGTACCTACAAAATATTCATTTAGCGAGCCTTACCGTAGTCGCATTCTATGATATGTAGCATCTGTGGTAAGTAGGTACTACTTGTACCTACAAAGCTAAAAAGCTATAAAAAGAGACAGGTTAAAGTGTGTTTAGCATACCTGGCGACAGCAGGATAGCACTCGTGATTGAACAGCGCTCCCGTAGGATAGATTCCCACGGCGACGTAGACGGGTCTGGCGCCAGTGAACTGATGCTGGCCTTGCAGGGTCTCGTAGATCTCGTGCGCGTTGAACTGCAGCAGCTGCAGGTTGCGCACTATCAGCTCGCTGATCGACCTCTCCGCTGGAAGGTGCAGTGGTCGAGGATCCACTCAGTTATTACAAAGACAGTGGAATGTTGAGAGTTGAGATAGGTAGAAACAATAGACGTAAGATAATGCTACCAGTCTTTTGGGAACGTTACCAGTCGACGGCGATGCGGAGGAATTCTTTGACGCACTTTTATAGTTTATTTTAGGTAGATTTTAGATTAGATTAGTTTTTTAAATTGTAGTTATAATAATGTAAATATCTATGTTAGTTTAAAAATCAAATATAATAAAATTTAACAATTCAGATAGCCTATCTATAGCATATGGGTTGGTTTTGTATTTTTATTAGCGTTATTGAATTTTTGGCTGCGATCACTTAAAAAAATTCATATCGCCGATTTGAAACGCTTGGGTGCAACTGCATCGTCATTTGATTGTCATCTAAAAAAATATAATATAGACATAACCTCAAGACCAAAACCCCGAGACCTCATGACCGTCAAAATGTAAAAATGTATATAAGCTTTCACTAAAATTAAATCATATCTATGAATAAATCTATATACTTCTCATTATTGGTAGCGCTGTTATTTGAATGGCTGTCGTCTGTGTAACTTTATAATCCCGGTTCTAGATGAATATCCAACAGAGTAGAAACTTATCGACGTTACTCAAATATCTACAATTTCATGTGCTGTGAGTATGAAATAGACTTTATTGAAATCTGCATCGTAAAATACTTTTCAACAAATAATAATTTCAGTTCGCCTGTAGGGTTACAGGAATGCGCATGGTTATGTATGCAGTATTGTCAACCTTTCGCTTTACTGAGTTTCATGTGAAAAATTTAAATAAAAAATTGAATGTGTATCGGAAATTCTCGAGAATTCATTGAGTTAGCTACGTACCATTAGTAACATTTTCGGGGTCACAATTCTTAAAGAATCCACTCTGCTTCAAACATTCTGTAAGGAATAAAGCCATAACAACTCTTTTGAGGTAGTCGTCTCCTCGCCTTTGGTCTGAATGCGTGCACAAGGAGTAAATCTGCGTCGCCTTTAACTCCAACTTCTCTTGAAAGTTCATTTTATCGTCTACTCTCACTTCTGTGTCTTCTTCTTTTACATTCTTGTCGTTTAAGCTTTTCACTCCTTTCTTTGCTCTATTCAGTCTGTCTTTTCTGGTCTTCATTTTGGATTTCTTTGCAACTCCTTCTATGTCGTTAAGTACGGAACCTTCGACAGTTTTCAGTTCGTTTGACAAGTGTTTGGTGTGGATTGATAGACTAGTATCAAGGCCTGCCTGGGTCACCATGCGAAGAGCGATGTGACTCAGCACGGACATTCCTGATCCTGTTATGATTGAAAAATACTTTTAATAATAATAAATAAAATACTGGAGGCTCTTAATTTAACTGTATTGTTTTTGTGCGTAAGTTATGGTCAAAGTCAAAGTCAAAACCATTTATTCAGTTTAGGCCCTAGAAGGGCACTTATGAAGGTCGAATTACAGAAGTTACCACCGGTTCGGAAGTCAGCCTTCAACTGAGAAGAACCGGCAAGAAACTCAGCAAGGTTACATTTTTTAAATATTTTTGGACCATCTGACTATATTGGCTTTTTTTTTCAAATGTTTAATAATTTTATTCTTAAACTAATACAAAAATACATAAAAAATTATAACCCGCATTAGTTACCTACATAGTTAACTAAAACAAAAAAAATAAAATGAATATATATGTAAAAATATATACGATATGTTAGCCGATTCTGTAACGATGTCTGTGATTATTTTTTTGTTTGTTTCAATATATTTGCTTGTTGCGATCCTCTATTACGATCAGTTCACATGTTATAGTTTTATTTGGATCTTATCTATTTCGATCATGTTGGGTGTTATTCACATATAGAATCTTTTAATTATTAAAATACATAAGTCAAATTATTATGTAAAAAGAATATATGTTTCAAGCCGCATTTGAACCCTAATTCATAATTTGGTGTCAAAGTGGTAGTGGTAACTCTTTTTTTACTAACGATTTGTTTTTTAAATAAATACGCACCTATAAATAGATCCAGAAAGGGACATTCGTAAACATGGTACGTGGAGACTGCGGCCTCTTTGCACTGGCTGCTGCAGAAGGCAACTCCTGAACATCTGGGACACCATACAGGAGCTTCATCTTCGCAATTTTCCAACCTTAAAGTTAAGTTGCGGTCTCAGCAATATTGAAGACTCTACTGGTACAATTTATTTATTAGGAAGAGTCACGAATTCGAATTCTATAATGACCTTCGGCGTTTGGAGAAGCATATCATTGAGCTGGATTATAGTGCTGTCCCATTCAATTGCGATGTTGCCGTATTTCAGCCACTAGGCGCTTAAACTTTCAACTTGAGCACCCTCAAGTTGAAAGCGAGCCAGTTGTAGCGAGCCAGTTGAGTACTACAAAGTACCCTACCGGTGATAGTAGTACAACTGATATGGTTCCTTCACGATGTTTTCCTTCACCGATAGCTCAAACTCATTGTAGGATACGAACTCACGATCTTCGCCTTGACGTCACTGTCACTTAGCTATGACCCAACCAATCAACAAACCTTTTACAACAGTGCAAGCAGTGAGTCCCGTAGTAATCTGAGAGCAAACACGCGGCGTATGGGCTGTCCACTAGCAGAACGTCACCAGTTCTTATTGCGGCATTAGCGACAGCGAAGCGACCCTGGCAGCCAATAATATAATCTTTCATATAAAGAGTAGTGTTCCTCAGAACTCAAATGAGCTTTTTTTTGTTCCACAGGCTTTATATATTAATAAAACACTTTTCGAACAAAAAAATCTAAATCAGAATCGGTTCATCTGTTCAGGAGCTATGATGCTACAGACAGACACAAAATACACTTATAGGTACACACTACAAACTTATAACACCCCTAATCCCTATTGTATCTTTTGTAGATGATATCGTGGGCCAATATTCAACTTTACCTCATGCCTTAGCTGAATAAAATGCAATAAGAGTTGGTCGTAATGAGGGGACTAATAGACTAGAAAATGAATGTTTTTTGCAGTTTTCTTGATAGGTTACTTACAACGCATGGTGACAAACCTTATTTTCCTCTTCAGTTATTTTCAGGAGTTTAGAAAGTGATGGCATATTTTGTTTCGCTCCTCCAGTTAAAGAAATACCTGAAATTTTACAAACAACCTATTTTGTATGTTGCTTTGACCTGTGAACTAGAAATTAGTAAAAACAAAGAAAATCTAGTGTCGTGAGATGACACAGATAGAGCTTTACCAATTCTGTCAGGTGGGTGTTTCGGTTGCACAGTATAGTCTAGACTCTCGACGTCTTGAGCTAGCTGTGCTTTGGCTTCATCATCTGAGCCGAGCAGTCTTGCAGCCAGCTCGTAGGACACCTTAGCTCTTGTAGCTTCGCCTGCACCTGACATGTTATAACAGAATAAAATATAATTAAAATTGAAACCACATTGAATTTGCTGAAAAGATATAATACGTATTTTAATTTTAGTAATAAGTAACGTTTTTGTACATTTCCATTACATTTGGGATTCCTTAGGCGATTCTTATTAATATATTTTTAAATGCAATGATTTGTGTTTTTTTTTTTTTTTATGTCACAAGTGACAACGATGCAGGCGGGTCACCTGATGGTAAGTGACAACCGTCGCCTATAGACATTGGCAATACCAGGGGATTGCTAATGTGTTGTACACCTTATTAAGGCGAACTGGCTCTCAAGTGCAATTGCCGGAACACACCAACAGGTGCTTGGCGACAGATTTTCAACTTGAGGGTGGTAGCCAGCCAGTCGAGTACTACAAAGTACCCTACCACCGTGCTGTGGTTTCCTCACGATGTTTTCCTTCACCGAAAGCTCAAGCTCATTGTAAGGATTCGAACCCACGACCTTCGCCGCGGTATCCGACGTCACTTACCACTGAGCTATCATCGCCTTGTGTATCTATCGAGTGTATCTTTCTCTTGATTTTTGTTCAAAATCACAAACTCAGTCATTAAGTTTAGGCCCTGGTAATGTTAGCATTGTCTCTACCACCGGTTCAGAATACACTTAAACTGAGAAGACTCCGGCAAGAAACTCAGCAAGCCAATTTTTTCAGCAGTTGATCTTTCTTAAATTTATTTACATTTTCTAAAGTACATTTAGATACATTTTCAAATATTTCACACTACACCATGCAGGTATCTTAAAATAGTAATAAATAGGCATCAACGTATATAATTCAAAGTAGATTCTACAACTTTCTCAACATATTGTAAATTTTCGGATTCGTTTCTTCGAATTTTCTGAGAAAATTTAGCATAGTAATGTATATTTTTTTTATACCATCAGAAATAAGAGATTTCAAAGAAAAAAGAACCCGCCGATTTAAAAAAAAAGAGATATTTTGACGTGAGAATTTTCGATTGAAAAGCACCCTAACTTTTCGATATTAAGCGATATTATTTTATATAAGGTGAAAAAAATAATATATTGAATCAAAAAAATTACAATGTGTTTAAGACATAAAAAGGTAAGTTTTCACTAAATTTCGTGAAAAACAAAATTGTTTTGTAAAAAATACAAATAAAAAATAAAAAACTTGGTTATTTGAACTTTTTATATAAATTTTGAGGTTATGTGAAAAAAGTGTAAATACAAAAGTTGTAGATCTTTTTATTACCTACAACTCTGCCATTTAATTTTTTTCCATAGGACTTGTAGTTTTGCCGGAAATTGAGATAAACCGTTTTTTACCCTTAAACCCCCCCTCCCTTTCACTTCCCGACCTCAGATCGACCGTAATTTATTTTTCCTTTCATTTTTGTTATATTCTCTTCCTTTTACAATGGCACAGAAATAAACAACAAATATAATAAGAATGTGTATGTATGTACAGTCCGAGCTTCAGGCACTATACTGTATTTTACTTGTCAATCAGGAATTACTTTTTTACTTTATGCTTATTATGAAAGTAAGTATATATCGTACTTTCGTAGAACCAAAGTAACCGACACAGCCCAAAGAATTGTCAAACTGAAGTGGCAGTGGGCGGGGTACATTGCTCGTAGAAATGACGGCCGATGGGGCAGAAAGGTTCTCGAGTGGCGACCACGAACCAGAAGACGCAGCGGGCAGGTCTCCAGCACGGTGAACCGATGATCTCATGAGGGTCGCGGGAACCCACTGGATGCGGGTAGCGCAAGACCGGTCATCGTGGAGATCCTTGGAGGAGGCCTTTGTCCAGCAGCTACGGTATGAGATAAGTAGTCTGTCTGTTTTTTCCAGGTTTCCAGCAAATCTTTGAAATGGTTTTACTGATTTGGAATTTCATTTCAGAAAAATAAAACTTGAGAGGTGTCAAGGGACACCCGGATGGAACGAAGTTATATAAGTCGAGAGAGTATATATATAAAAATAAAAAAACATTTCTATTTATATATATAGTCAAGTCGGTATATATATAGTCGGTGACAGTTCTATGTCGGGGATTTTTTTTCCGTCTAGCCCCCTTTCATATTTCATAACGCGCGATAAGGAACTTCGTTCCAAAAATTAGGTACTGCGCAAAAAATAACATGAAATTGTTAACAAAATCTGATTCGAACCGGGAACACGGGTGAAACCGCGGGAGACAGCTAGTTTCAAACTAAGAAAATAAGTAACGAAACCCGTAGAGACACTAGATAACAATGTCATTGGTAACCACTACTACCAGTCAGGTCGGACTTTCGTTAGGTACCTCAGATTACTCATGCAGGGGATATCATAAATCTATTGGAAGCAGTAGCTTGTTTCGAATCACGTTATGTGCGATAAGGAAAAACTAAATTAAAATCAAAATTACATGGGTGCCATAAAAAATATAGTTTTAGTTACAGAACACGTTTAACTTATTCCATCAACTCGGCAAACGTGATGTTTTTTTTTGGATTAAGGAGTATCGTCGCTTTATATTTTTGTCTGTGCATGATGAGTGGGTGTGCGTGTGCGCGACGCGGACGGAGTCACGCTCGTCAGCGTCACGAGCTACGTGTGCAGTTTGGTGTTGACGACGTTGACAACAAGTATCCTTACGTCGTCAGCTTACGGAACAAGAACAGGAGGGTTTGCACAGGCACACTCATCGCTCATGACTGGGTGCTGACCGCTGCTCATTGCTACAAGGGAACCTACATAAAATTCAGTAATATGACGTTGGAAAATAACATAAATAACACAAGAAATATTACGAAATTCGTCGCTTATCCAAAAAAAAGAATACATTTGAAATTTGTTACTTATGGAAGATTTAACGATATAGCTCTGTCTCAAATTGAACCACTCCATCTGAACAATTACGGGAGCGTGTCTGCCCTCAACTACAGATCCTTGATCGGTTATCCAGTAGAGTATGCCGGCTTTGGTAGAACGACAATGTATTTAAATAAAACCTTTGAACAGATTAAAGAACAGGATAAAGTAAGACCACGGCAGCTTGGTGAGGGTTTAGTGGTGTACTGTGATAAAAGATTTAACGAACCAGGCTTCTGCGTCGCACCGAAATGTTCAAGCAAGAAACAAAAGACTATGCCAGGAGACTCTGGTGGGCCGTTGTTTTATGACGGGAAAATTGTTGGCATTCTGTGTGGTGGAAGCCCTAAACATCCCAAATCATATTGGACCCCTCTAAGCCCATATTTAGATTGGATACACGATATTGTGACACACAACGAGAAATAAATACATACAGTCGTATCCTAGAGTGACTGTGTTTTTTTCTTTTATCTTTTATTTTCAGCTGCGCCAATCCTGATGCAGGTATGTAGGTTGGTAAAATATAATCGATTTCTTACATTACTTTATATTGACCTGCAAAGGTTTAGGTTAGGTTAGATTAGGTTAGGATTGGTTTATTTTGAAACGAACTACTAGTTGATCCGCGCGGTTTCATTCGCGTTCTCGAGGGAATCTTTTGGAAGTTGAATGTCCAAAAATCCTTTCTTAGGAGATAACTTCTTCCTACAAATAATCAGTCTGCCTTTCAAGTACTATAATACTACGGATTTTGTTCACAACTTCATGAGTTTTAATTTTAGATCCTTTTTTTAAATTAAAGTAAAATGTTCTGTCAGTGAACGTCCCATAAAATCAGTTCATCCCTTTCGGCCCAATTTCGGCCAGCAAAAGCAGTCTCTGTCTGACTGTTTTTTCTGTTGTTTTTGTTACATGTACATCTACCTACCGTACATACATTCATATGCAATGGAGAATGTTACTAGGTATGCCAAATCGGTTGAAAGTTTGTTACAGTAAAGCTTGTACGTATACAAATACACTAGTTTTTGTTGTAGTCAAAAATACCTATTAGTTTTGATTTTACAGGCATTTAAACTTCCGATAAAATCGAGTCCCGCTAACAGTCACGTGACCGAATTTGACGTCAATGTGCAACACTCGCTCATAGCGGAGCGTTGCACATTGACGTCACACCGTCACACAAGTATGGCACATCGAGTACGAGTCCGCATCGCACGTTTACTTCTATAAATCGGAAACTAATTGACGTAGCGAAGTAATTCTTTCACTTGTATTTTAGATTTTTGACAGAGAATATGGAGAGCTAATATTCAAAATTAGGTAACATTTTTCAAAGGCTGTTGTTTTGAGATTTGTCTTTTTTCGGTGTATCATAAGTCTGTTTTGGGCTAACGTACGTGTTTATAAAGAGCTATGTGTGCGTTTTTTAAATTTTAAAAACATCAAACTGATACCTTTAAATAAATTTCAATTTCAATTAAAGACATGGCTTAAGGGAAAATGCTTCTATAATATTAATGAATTTTTTATTGACTCTTGTAAAAAGTAATTTTAGAATTAAATTGATTGTTCTATATTTTAAGAATTAGGTTTTGACATAAAAATTATGTATAAAATGACATTTGTATGCCAAAATGGGTTAATGTGTGATATATATATATATATATATATTTTATAAGTACCACCAACATTAGTACCACATTATGCAAATAAAGCACTTTGACTTTGACCAATTTGAAGTAAAAATAAACAATATTTCCGTAATACATTTATAATTTCATATTTGAAGTTATTCAAAGTATGAATAAATATATTTCTATCTTTCTTTTCTTTCGAATATTATGCATCATTTTCTGTAACTTAATTTCTTTTTATATCAAAAATTAATGTTTTTTCCTACTTAAATACAGACATGTTACACATAACTGTTAAACGTTGTATTTAAAATTAAATCAGAGTAAAAAAAGTTAACAATGTAATGGGTTTTTCGGAAAAATATGATTGTTAAAAAAAGCGGTATGACATTTAAAACTCAATAATTATATCTAATATTACATTCTAACATAAAATTTAATTTAGAAACGTTGTAATCTTAAAGATCTCCTTAAAACCATGTTACTTCGTAGGGACCGTCGATATAAAATAATAACATTTTCATCCCATCTATTCGAAAAGGACGACTCGGTTCGCCTTTAAGTGCACCCAAAGGTGGTGTTTTCTATAAGAAACTTTTAGCGGACAGTAATGAGTTTTTTAATCTTCTTTATAAGTGCGCCGCAATTATCTTTGCCGCGCACTTTTTAAATTTGGAACATCTTAGTGTTCAGTGCCAAAGAAATTGAACGCAAATATTGTTTGAATAAAGACTGGCTGGTACGACGGCCCATAGTCACGCCGCCCGGCTGAATAATTAAAAAAAAAACAAATTAAAAACGCGCGAACTACGACTACCGCGAACCACTACTTAACTGTGGTTATTATCCAAATTACTTGAAATGTAGTAGAAAGGATTATTTGAATTTCACTCCTTAAGGGGGTAAAAAGGGGTGTTAAAGTTTGTATAAAAAATAAATTGTTTGACATGAAAATAACTCAAAATTTAGTATTTATGCTCTTCAATCAAATCAAAGACACAAATTTACGGATTTTTTTATTTCCCTTATTGGGGTAAAAAGGAGGTTTAAGTTTGTATGAAAATAAATTGTTTATTATCAGAATTACTCAAAAAAGTGTATTTATGCTCTTCAATAAAATCAAATAACACGTATTTAAGGTTTTTTTTCAATTTCACCCCATAAAAAGCGTGTTAAAGTCTGTATGAAAAATAAATTGTTTATTACCAAAATTATTTGTTTAGTATTTATGCTCTTCAATAAAATTAAAGAAACATGTAAGTTTTTAAGGATTATTTGAATTTCACCCCTTAAAAGGGGTAAAAAGGAAGGTTAACGTTTGTATGAAAAATAAAAATGATATTTTAGGATATTTTGAAATATCCCTCCAGAACTATCAACGACTAACGAATCAATTATAATCGTGTAGTCCACGTAGCCCGTAGGCGAAGCTGCGGCCGGAAAGCTAGTTGTTTAATATAACTTGCCTCGATAACAATGTCCCATCCGCCAGTAGTAATGCGCTCGCATCTTGGCCGGCAGCCGTTCCTTGAGGGCCAGCTTAAGGTCTTCGAGCGCAGCGTGAGGACGCTCGCTCCTCAGCAGCACTTCAGAGCGGAGCCATAAGGCCAGCGCCAGGGACACGCCACCGTCTATTACTTCTTCTACTCCTGGAAATATTAACAACATTGCAATCTCACCATGGTCTGTGATGGCGTGGCCAAAGTTAGTGAGCCCACATGGTCAGTCTACAAGGGTACTCATTCTAAGTGCAGCTGTGTACACACAATTAAGTACGGTACCATAATACCGTGTAAAAAATGCCTCACCAATACATCTTAATTTCATTCTTAAATCATTTAAGGCGATGATAGCTCAGTGGTAAGTGACGTCGGATACCGCGGCGAAGGTCGTGGGTTCGAATCCTTACAATGAGCTTGAGCTTTCGGTGAAGGAAAACATCGTGAGGAAACCACAGCACGGTGGTAGGGTACTTTGTAGTACTCAACTGGCTGGCTACCACCCTCAAGTTGAAAATCTGTCACCAAGCACCTGTTGGTGTGTTCCGGCAATTGCACTTGAGAGCCAGTTCGCCTTAATAAGGTGTACAACACATTAGCAATTCCCTGGTATTGCCAATGTCTATAGGCGACGGTTGTCACTTACCATCAGGTGACCCGCCTGCCTCGTTGTCACTTGTGACATAAAAAAAAAAACTTATTTTCATCATCTTCCCATAAAAAGGGCCCAAGTGTAATAGAAAGTTAAGTACACAATGGTTACAGTTAATGTACCTTATTAATTAAAAATTATTAATAATAACTGTACATTAGGTATAAATTGTTACACATGATTTCGAAAATGTGATAAATCTTGTAAAATTTATCAATTTTGTCGGTTGTTATGAATGTTTGTTGGTTGTTTTATGTTATAGGTAGTATTTATATCACATTCACAGTAGGTAATATTACATTTAGTCATCGTCCGTACAATTCAGGTCAGGTTTTGCTGAAATTGGTGGCCATTCCACTTAATTTTTTTAACTGACTTTTTAGGACAACCTGAAAAGTTACGATACTTAGTTAGATTGAACATTATTGGACAAAACGCTACCGTTATTATTATTCAATAAAACTCACAAAATAACTTACACGATTTAATAAAAATAGAAATGATAACACAACGTCACTTATTGCCAGTTTCCGCCAAAAAGTCAAGTTATAGAAGGGAGGGAATCTGTTCACAATGTTTACGTGTAAGTTAACTAGATGGCGCTAGTTGTTGATTAAATCAGGCATAGATTTGTTTTGAATCAAAACAAAAGCTTTGTAAGCTGAAAAGGCAGCACTCATTTGACAAGATTACCTAATTAAAATAAAATAAATGTTTTTTTGATCTTTCTTTCTAATTATAGAACGCAAACTATTAATAATTATACAATACTATAATTTTTTTAAATTGTTAGTTACTTTAACTAGCTCCTTGACTATTCACGGTTATTGAGACATATCTCATTAACCGAATACACTTGTAACAAAATTCACCGTGTTAGTATATGTACCTATAGTGAAATATATTGTGCCAGTTGTAACCTGCCTGCCACAGAACACTGCACTTAATACCTTTACAAGTACATACATATAGTATACGAAATGTAATAGTCTGCTGTCTGCAGGCTTCAATATTGCTAATGGATAGTCCGGACGTGCATACATCTTGACGGATATTGGACCTACCGTCATTTTGATAAAACGCCTTTTTGAATAAAATAAAATTAACCTTAACAGATGTCGGTTTTATTTCGAAATAGAGAATAAGTTTCACTATGAAATAAACGGAACGCGTTTGAAACTCTTGAGATTGTTTTAAATAAACAATCCTTTCTAAAAGCTATTTAATAATAAAATTAAAAGAAAAGAAACATTTTTTATAACAAGCTTTTATTATTACTTGGCAATAAAACGAACTAAAAAGTTGAAAATAATTTAATAGATACGTGTTTTATTTCTTCTGCTATCAAAATGTAATACGCTTTTATTTAAATGATTGAGATTGTGATTAAAACGAAATGATTTAACACATAGTATAAAGGTTTTGGGTTTAATTATGTACCTACGTTATGAGATTATTTTGACGTAGACGAAAAAAGTTAACGATCCTTAAAGGATTATCTATAAAATTGTATATTTCTTATCACAATTAAATTATTTTTAACTTTTTAATATTTTTTTTGAAGCGATGATAGCTCAGTGGTAAGTGACGTCGGATACCGCGGCGAAGGTCGTGGGTTCGAATCCTACAATGAGCTTCAGCTTTCGGTGAAGGAAAACATCGTGAGGAAACCATAGCACGGTGGTAGGGTACTTTGTAGTACCCGACTGGCTGGCTACCACCCTCAAGTTGAAAATCTGTCGCCAAGCACCTGTCGGTGTGTTCCGACAGTTGCACTTGAGAGCCAATCCCATCTAGGCTTTGTGTCCTTACCACCTTCGGCCACATCATCACATACTATAGAGAGATTGTAGTCAAATACAAGCCTATTCAACATAAAAAAAAAAATAACAAGTAGCTAATAATAAAAGCTTTTTTTTTAAATAAATACTTTTTTTTAATTTTTAATATTTACTATTTTTATAGGACAAAAACGGTCCATCCTCTCATAGGCCCAGTGTAGAGAGATAAGGGCTTCAGTACAACAGGGTTCGTTCTGGTATCCTGAGGTGCAGCGTTAGTTATATGAGATGTTTATACATGCACCATTCAGCCCTCGGCACGAGCTCACCTTGGCTGGCTCACATTGGGTGTCATCCATCTAATCAGACAGAATCCACATTCATACCAAATGGAACGAACTTATTTTCTCAAATATGATGGGGATGCATACGGATATGCAACCTCATCAAGACAAATCAACCAAGCTCAAATTCGATGGGGTTGTGTAGTTTTATAGTGGAGCTCCTATGGCCACCTTCCAGATCCAGCATCAGACCCAATTAGGATAAAAGTACTCGTCAATACGAAAAAAACGAGCCCAAACTCGATGGGGTTCTGTCGTTTTATTGCGGAATTCCTATGTCCACCTTCCAGCTCCAGCATCAGATCAGCTTCATGTCATAATATTGTATTGTCACGTGATATGCAAAATTTCAGCTCAATATTTTGCACTTTTTGGCCCTACATAGAGAGATATAATAAAAGAATACTACGCGAACATCTCCTGAATAAAAACAGTAATAAGCTACTAGTTTGAACTTGCCTGTCATGGGGGATCTCAAGACCGCCTGACTGGCCAGCGCTAATGCCTTGGGGAGGTCACCTTCCTTCAATGCAGTCTGTGCATCTTGACGCCTCTCGTGTGATATCCTGGCGTCCTTTCCTCGGTAGATTGGCTGGATCCTCGACAGCACTTCTGTTAGCGCTTCCATCACCTGGAAACAAATATTGGTAATTTAGTCTTCTTTAGAGCTCTCTACTTAGAGCATCGACATTAATTTATGCTTTATATTTAAGCCATGTAATTAATTACCTTAGGGCTCCAGATATTACAAAAATGTCAGCAATTCCATATAAATGTTCCATATCTACATTACCAAATTGTAAGGAACCTCTGGTTTAACATTTCACAGTTGGTCTCTCAATTGATAAAAGTTGGTATTTATGAGTATTTTCATCCCAAACGTTAATAAAAAAATCACCTGTAAAAAATATAAGTCCTGACAGACCGAGAAGAGTGGAAGAGCCTAAACTACTGGTTAAAGAACCATGACCATGACAACCAAGAACCATTTTCCTTTTGTATTCAAAGGGATGACAGGATTAAGTTTTTATGAAAATCTGTAATTTTTGATGATAAATCCATGAAAAGACCCTCTCCAGTTCAGCGTCACAAGCGATTTTCTTTCTAACAAATTGGTGGAATGAAAACTCAGATACAAAGGCATTTATCGTAATAGAGTTAGAAGCCAATTTATTAAATAAATTATAATAATAGAACCTATAACGACATAGCTGTAGCTCTCTTCTCGCTGATTAGAGTGGTGAAGCACATCTCCATGCAAGGACACCCGAACAGGTTGTCCAGACACAACTAATGCAGACAACATAACGCTCAAAACCCTTAAAATACACTCCAACGCTTGCTCGTTTCCAGTTGCATTTGAATTTGAAGTCCACTTGACCCGAATTCTCGCTTCTAACGTTGCTTCCAACACATACTGGACATGTAAAGGTTCAAGGACATTGTTACTGCATAATAAATCTGTGGCAGCGTACACGATATCTGAATTTAATTGTCCTATTTTTGATGTCTAAATTCCGTGTAGGTACTCAATTGAACCGTTTTTTCCAAGTGTTGAGGAGAAATGGAAAGTACTACCGTTCCATTAATTTTCATGATCAACTTGTAGTAACTTGTATTCAGGTCAGGAGTGCGGCACGTGTTTTTGCAGAACCAGTGAGTAACTCGACTTAGCCACTAGGTATTTAAATGAGTACAATAACATTCTGTGTTACTCTAGTTATTATTATTTTTTATTCAGGATAAGCTTGTGTTTGACTACAATCTCACCATGGTAAGTGATGATGTGGAAGGTGGTAAGCACACAAAGCCTAGATGGGAACTGGCTCTCAAGTGCAGCTGTCGGAACACACCGATAGGTGCTTGGCAACAGATTTTCAACTTGAGGGTGGTAGCCAGCCAGTCGGGTATTACAAAGTACCCTACCACCGTGCTATGGTTTCCTCACGATGTTTTCCTTCACCAAAAGCTCAAGCTCATTGTAGGATTCGAACCCACGACCTTCGCCGCGGTATTCGATGTCACTTACCACTGAGCTATCATCGCCTTTAATACGAGTAAGAAAGTCTTTTACTTGAAAAGAATTGATAAATACCATATGTCGAAAAGTCTAAGTTGCTTTTTTAAAAAGAGTAATTGCTGAGTTTATTGCCGGCTCTTCTCAGCAAAAGCAACCTTCCGAACCGAGCGTTAGAATTTAACATGAATCAAATTGACCATTAAAAATACTTGTATGAGTTGACTTAAAAAAGATATATTTGAGTTTGAGATCATTTAGTGCTTTTTGTAATAGTTTTATTGGAAGATCACAATTGAAACACTAATTTCAGTCTTACATGTCAATTTCATAAAGTGTAACTAGCATTTTAGTAATACTAGGTTTTGGGGATTATTTCCAATTATAGTCAATATAGTCAAGTATAATAATATTGTTTCCAACCTCTTTATTTTCCATCACCGCGGCGACCTTCTTCCCATCTTCGATCTTTTCGAAGGCATCGAGCCATCCATTCTCCTCGGCTCTGGATACCAGATCCTCAGTTAATCCCTTGAAGAACCCCTTGGAGCTGGAGCACAGGGTCACGTCGCTACACTTCGCCGCATACTCCCGGTCGATCAGCTCGTAGATGCGAGACATTCTGGACCTTAATCTGCAGATAATAAGGTTACATTTATATGTATACTACGCCAACTGGTTAAAATTCCACCATAAAATAACTAACTTTTCCAATATTTTCCTCAAGACTGAGAAAATTGCATGATAGATTTATTCTTCGCGTTTATAATGATTGTTAATAAATACAGTAATTCTTAAATAGATCTAGCTTATCTATAATATAAAAATGAATCGCAAAATGTGTTGGTAAGCGCATAACTCAACAACGCCTGGACCAATTTGGCCAATTCTTTTTTTTAAATGTTCGTTGAAGTCCAAGGATGGTTTTTACGGCGAGAAAAATTCGAATAATTGCCGGGAAAACCCTAAAAACAGCCCTTTTCTTTTTCCCATACAAACACCCAGCTGTCAAACATTTGACATCAATCGAAACAAAACAAAGACGCGTTTTAGAGAAATAGGGCAAGGTCTGCCGGGACAGCTAGTTGTGAATAGATATGTAACATTGATTAATCTGACCCAAAATATACTATTGGCGGTAGGTATTAGATATTTATTAAATCTATTTTCTCGCAAAATGGGATGGTCAGGAAAACTAAATATTATCTTTACTAATAATAATTGTTTGTTTGTTTGCATTGAATAGGCTCTGAAACTACTGGACCGATTTGAAATTCATTCACCATTAGAATGCTACATTTTCCCTGAAGAACATTGGCTATATTTTGTCCCGGGAAAAGATAAGATTATTAATAAACAAAGCGATGATAGCTCAGTGGTAAGTGACGTCGAATACCGCGGCGAAGGTCGTGGGTTCGAATTCTACAATGAGCTTGAGCTTTCGGTGAAGGAAAACATCGTGAGGAAACTACAGCACGGTGGTAGGGTAGTATGTGGTACTCGACTGGCTGGCTACCACCCTCAAGTTGCAAATCTATCGCCAAGCACCTGTTGGTGTGTTCCGGCAGTTGCACTTGAGAGCCAGTTGCCCTTGCCCTTAAGGCATTGTAAAAGGTGTACAACACGTTGGATGTCCCCCTGGTATTGCTAACGTCTATTGGCGACAGTAGTCACTTACCATCAGGTGACCCGCCTGCCTCGTTGTCACTAGTGACATAAAAAAATAAATAAAAGTTACGGTTTGGAACAAACACTCGTTATTCACAATTAAAAACAAAAATAACTTGTACCTTCAAACAGTCATTAGTTACTTTCTTGTCGTACTTTAGTAACTTGATACATTTTTAATTATAGAATCGATTAAGTACTAATTGTATTCGATTCTTACTCACTCTATTTGTAGTCAAAATTATGAGAACTGTTTTTATGACTGCGATAAAAATAAAACTTTTGTGATGTCTTCGTCAATTATTATGATCTTATTTAAATTATTATTTTTATGTTAGATAGCATATGGAATTAGAAGATATGAGTAACTCTTGGAGATGATGGAGATGACAAATATTACGATTGATTTTTTTATTGTCAATAATTTATCATTGATGTCATGAATCCGCATTGCAATGAAATGATCCATAGATTTTCGATAACTTCAGAATAATAATAACTGGTTGGTTCTGAAGGTGTACGATCGTCCCACTTAAACAATAAGATAACAATTAAATCAAAAATTCCACGAGCGAACTTAATAATATAATGTCATCTTTATGTCAATAGATATATGAGAGGCATATCTATTTGTTCTTGAAAGGTTTCCTTCTAGTAATTCCTTAAAACCCTCGGCTATGCCATTACTAATAATAGTAAGATTATGGTCAAACAAAAATCTATACACATAATTCGTAAGCCTCAACATTTGAGTAAATCTTGAAATAAATCTACTATAAACGAGCACAACTCAAACTTAACATCAAGGAAATTCACTCGATATTTAAAACTATTGACAGCTTTATAGGTAGATCACTTAATTCGACCTTTAATTGATGTGTTCAATAATCTTCTCATCATCACTATTGTATATGTCGTGAAATGAAAATCTTAGCTATTGAAAAGTTTAGGTACTGGCTAAATTATCATAACGACAGATTGGTGAAATACGCACGACTGTTATTTAAACATCAAACCTTATTTAGTGAAGTATAAAACTCAAGTTTGAGTGCGAGTCATACTCATTTCTGACTCACCAATATATGTCATGAATCGAGACACATGGTAAGGGACAAGTATAGCTATTCAATTACACTGAGCTTGTTGCCACTGCTTCACAGAATCCCACTAGGGGCGAGAAACTCGAGATAAAGCTCTCCAAAGACGTATGTAGTATATTATTCGGTGTTACATTGACATAATGGGTGGGTGCAGCCCTAATTAAGGGTAGGTTTGTTACAGAACGGTAGCAGGTACGTGTCTATGGTTACAACAGTTTGTTGGAGGGTCTTTTGAAGATTGTGTTTATATTAATGAGATCTGGTTGAGCATACAATGACGGAATTAGAGATGCGATGATAGCTCACATCGCATCCCTAATTCCATCATCAGGAAAACATCATCAGGAAATCATAGATTGGTGGTAGGGTACTTTGTAGTACCCAACTGGCTGGCTATCACCCGCATTTAAGAGCTAGTTCCCATCTAGGGTATGTGTGCTCACCACTTTCGGCCACATCATCACCATGCACAGTCGAGTGAAGTGTGGATTACCTACAGACACGTTTGTTTCTTACAGCTATTTTAAATGTGAAAGTTTGATACTCTTTCATGCAAAATCTACTGAACGGATATTGATGAAACTTGACACGGGTTGATCATATCCTGGAATAGAACTTTTGCTCCCAGGATAAGATAAGGCAACTTATAATTTAGTATATTAATTCGTTATAGGTTTAGGTCAAGGCCTATTATTTTTGTCCTCCAGTGTAATCAGCATATAGCAACTAAGTGTAATTTATAGTGAGCCCGCTCGATCGTGATAATTTTAGCAGAACATCTCCAGTGTTCAAATGTCAATTCACAAACATGTATCTGTCATGATTTTTATGTTTATCGTATGATTTTAGAGCTACTTTATCTTAAAATAATAATTTATTGATTAAATTAAATAAAAGTATCAATTTCAAAAATGGCAACACCGTCATTAAAAGTATTCCATAAAGTAGTGATGAAAAAAGAAGGAAAGATGGCGATGGAAGGGGGAGCGTTTTAGCGAATGGATAGCAGAGCCGTAGCTCGGCATTCTAACTCCGGCAGCTGAAGTTAACAATAGTAGGGTGAAACCTCTGCCCAAACTACATTCTTCACATTAGTTTGTTAGATCTTCATTTACTCAACATATCAGAAGTGTTCGTAATCTACTCCCACATCAAGAATTATTTCATGTAAGTTTCACTACCCTCCTTATTTTTAAATATAAATGTGTTAGAATGTTAATTGAAGTTCAATGTAGACTATTCCACTCAAATTGATGAACGATATATTGATATTTTACAAATTGCGTTAGATTCTTTTACATCGTCGATAATATCAAGAACTTGCAAATATAGTTACGACCAAAGTTAAAAGGTACCGCCATATGCTTGGAAATAAACCGCGTTGCTATGTGGTGTCAATCGTTACTTTCGCTTATAATTATTTCAATATTGTATAATCTTAATACTGTCGTTTAACAATATGCTGAAATTATTTTTTTATTTAAAATAATTTAAAAAAAAAGCAGCAACGTAATGGTGGGTGGAATAATGTATTGTTTAGTGAACCCTTTCACGAGGAGAATTAGAGAATTAATTATCTTAAATAGTACAACCATTTTATTCGCTGGTTCGAATCCTGTGAAAAATACAAAAGTGATGACGAAAAACTTCCTAGAACGTTACATGGTTGAAACGGTTCTAATAAGTGATTCCTTGTTTTTGTTAGCAAAATTTGCCATTTATAACTAATCATAACTTTTAATTTAAACATGTGGCATTTAGTGAGTGAGTTTAGTGTTGAATAATTTTATTTGTTCAACACATTGGAAATGGTTTTTTTATTTAATTCCACATACAAATGGGCAATTTCATACTTAAACCCAATATTTGGCAACTGAAAGAATTTTTAAGCTTTTATCATCATTTTAAAATCTTGCTAGTGATATTTTTTTTTATTTTGTACTATCTTGTTGACGTGAGAGCGCGTCTGGTGGTTTCGCACACGTGAGCGAGCGTGGTGCTGTTGTAGACGTGAGTTGTGCAGCTAGATTAACTTGTTTAGTGTGAAAGCTCGTAGTAAAATTAACCATGTGTGAGAAAAGCCTGTGTGGCACCGGCCCGTGTGGCACCGGCCCGTGTGGCACCAGCCTGTGTGGCTAGCCTGTGTGGCAATAGCCTGTGTAGCAATAGCCTGTGTGGCGCAATAGCCTGTGTGGCGCAATAGCCTGTGTGGCGCAATAGCCTGTGTGGCGCAATAGCCTGTGTGGCGCAATAGCCTGTGTGGCGCAATAGCCTGTGTGGCGCAATAGCCTGTGTGGCGCAATAGCCTGTGTGGCGTAATAGCCTGTGTGGCGTAATAGCCTGTGTGGCGTAATAGCCTGTGTGGCGTAATAGCCTGTGTGGCGCAATAGCCTGTGTGGCGCAATAGCCTGTGTGGCGTAATAGCCTGTGTGGCGTAATAGCCTGTGTGGCGTAATAGCCTGTGTGGCGTAATAGCCTGTGTGGCGTAATAGCCTGTGTGGCGTAATAGCCTGTGTGGCGTAATAGCCTGTGTGGCGCAATAGCCTGTGTGGCGCAATAGCCTGTGTGGCAATAGCCTGTGTGGCAATAGCTTTTGTGTTGTCTATCCTGTATGGTAATAGCCTGTGTGGTAATCAGATTTGTGTTATTCGATAAATGTGGTCGCTCTGCGTTAATGTGGTTTTGTTGAGAATCGGTAGACGCGAGAGCACGTCTCGTGTTTCTTTTTACAAGCTTTATATTAGCTTGCAATGTATGTGTGTTTTTCCGGGGTGAATCTTGCAACTCAATTTTGAAGCAGATATCTTTAACCGATTGAGCTGAAATTTTGTATACACGTTTAGTTTAGATGACAATGCATGGTTAGCTTGTGACATCATTCTAAATCCAACATGGCGGAACACCTAAGATAGCGGACTATTATTTTTTTAATGCAATACTACAAAATGGGTATCAAATGAAAGAGCTTGCTGAGAATGACTCAAAAAAAAAATTAAGTGACGTCACTCTGAATCCAAAGCTTGTTTTTATAAAAAGTTTTTTTTTAAACTTATAACTTATTTAAATATTATGTGTGTGTTGTTTTTCTTTTAAATAAATGTACGTGACACAATTGAGACACTGTTGAAATTAATTGTGATTGTGTACATTCGTTGAGGTTTGAGACATAAAAGCCTATGTGAAACTGGTTAGACTTGCTGGATTGTGTGCGTTTTAAGGTTTATTGTGGAGTGCACGGCGGTTGCTCTCTGACTTACAGCATAAAGAGCTTTACTTAAATGATTTGGTAACAAAGTATGCGAGTTCACAAAAAGAAATAAAAGAGCATATATTGGCTGCGACTCAATTATTAGATCTGTGTAAATATAATGAGGATAGATTTGAGTCACTCTCTAATAACCATACTTGTAGCTGTAGTACACATTACTACCTACTGAGGAATCTTTGCCATTGTTGAAGTATGCTCTTTCTCAATTGAATATAAAACAGTAGTTATTACGGATAAAATAGATACCTATTCATTTTGGTTCCATTCTAAATAACCATTCCAAACAACCAGTGGTTAATTATTGTATGCCAGATGCTTCATTCATACAGATTGTTATAATTATTCAAATGAAATTGGACAAGTAGGTATACCAATATTTTTATATTAGTTGGTCAAGGCATAAATATACATAGGAAAGACCTAGTTAATAGTTTATGAGTCCCTAAAAAAAAAAAAAAAAAAAAAAAAAAAAAAAAAAAAAAAAAAAAAAAAAAAAAAAAAAAAAAATTGGGGGTAATGAAAGTTATATTGTGTGCTTTCCCCGCGTCAGTTGACTATACTGACAAACAATATAGTTATATTATGTATTTAAATAACACATTAAACGCTGCCAGCCTTCTGGGAACCTTGCCGATCGGCAGCAGCGGCAGCCTCGAAGAAGTTTTTTATGTATTGTAATTTTACATTTGCATGTATATTTTGTACATTTGTTGTAAATAATAAGATAATATTTTACACATTAATAAGTTGACCTGTCTTAATGCCAGTTTTATATCTTTCGACACTAATAAGTTTGTTAGTGGAATTAAATCCCTAAAAATGACGGTGATGCGAGTTTAACATTTTTATCCATCCCAAAAGTGCGCAACGCCGCTAAAGAAGATTTTTTTTTTAACTTGATGGCTACATTGATAGCATATCATATTGATATGGTTATAGTGAGTATAACAAACAGTAGGTGAAGTGACCCAGCCTATTATTTAGTCATACTAATAATATTATTGTGGTTAATTATTTAAATATATAGTTTTGACAATAGAGAAGCCTATAGGCAGAATATCACCTTATTGCATCAGAATATAAATCGCTTCTCTGGCAAAATACATGATGTTGAACTTGTTGAACAAAATGAAAGCACAGTATAATATATCTTTATACTGTGATGAAAGTTGATGTTTTATGTTTTACTGAAATGTGGTTAAAGCCTGACACTATAGTTTTCAATGTAAATAATTTACGGTTGCCAGTGCCTACCACAGGGTGTCTACCATGAGCAGTGGATCTATTATTTTAAAACATTGTGTTTGTTCGAAGGTATTTGAATTTGTTTGAGGTCAATAGCAATCCTCATCACCCGAATTCAGGCTAGCTAAAGTCGAAAAAGGTCTTTCTCGGGAACTGTGTTCGTTTCTGCAATGGGATCCCACGTGGGGTGACTGGAATGTTTTGTTTTGTATTTGGGAAATGTTTCTTATATATTTTTGAAATTGCGAATGAATAAAAAAAAAAAGAACGTGAAGTCAATTGTAAACGTTCATTGGTGCCATGCCGGACCCTAGACTGATTGAGTGAGTTTTGATTTTTAATAAAAATAAATGTAATAATGATGATAGGTATAATCACAAACTGTGAAGAAATTGATTGTAATTTGAGATTAAGATTAGAATGAGCGACACGCATGAATAATGAAGTAAGAGATAATGTATTATTTGTTATACATTCAGTTTTAGTATAGACTTATAATTAAAAGTATGAGGTAAAATCTTCGATCAACAATAGCTATAGATTTAGGGTCGGCACAAAAATATACGTTTCGGTAAATAAGAGCGCACTTGAAAAGTGAGCTCTTATTTTGTTTAGTTTGCTTGAACACAGCCAATATAAACACGTCTCACAATGCCGCAGTGTGTATTCAAAAGTTGCAAAAATAATGCTCGAAAAAGCAATTTAACGGCCGGGGTATCTTACTTTCGGTAAGAACATAAAGAATAAGATATATTTTAAGCTTTAAACTAACAAATAATATACAATTTTGAACAAAATTACATATTTTATACCACGCTACCAACGCTACAAATGATTGGCCAAACTCGCCAACACACGCACAAACTTCGAAGAAGAAAAAAAATAAAGGAAACAAAACGATGTAGCTCTCAAGGCAACATAACGGGAAAACATACTTTATTTGTTGCTCTTTAAGGTTGATTTCACACTAAATGTTCTTTAACTTATGTCTTTTTCTTTTAAGTGACAGGAGTAGTTTATTGCTTTGCTCGTTTTATGTGACTAATGATCGAAAGTATTAGAGAATATTTTGAAGATTTGTGACTTTAATACTGGGTGCTATGGTTGTAATTAGGTTGAACTTAAAACTGTTTTAAAACATTTCTCTCCCTTTGTTATTAAACAAATGTAGCTGTAAAAGTATAGGTATACTCATGCGGATAGCATTTAGCTTGGATTTTGTACGTGACTCGATATCTATGGCTATACCTATATCTATGGGTAAAATTATGTGTGCCTGTACCAGCAAGGTATATTGAATGTTTTTGAAATGATAAAGTCAATTGTTGTGCGGAAACTTGATCCTCGCACATGATTCAACCTTGACACTGATTACAGCAAACATTTATTACTATTAATTCTTTGTATTGCTCATTCTAATCCATTGATTAGTACATGTCTCCACCTTGGTTTCACACTTTGATTGGTTTGATAGTTCATTTCAAAAAGATCTTTATCTTCTCTAAGGTGGTATGTTGGTTTCCGTAAACGGCACAAAGCTGTTCCTGAGCTCTGCTGTCTAAACACGACTCCAGATCGAATTTTATCATTATTACATAGAAGTCTTTCCGTAAATTAAAACCAACGAAGTCTGTTCTTGCCACAATTCTGATCTTGTTATTTCCTGATTGTTGAGGTATAGGTATAAACCTATAAAGTTCGATTCGATTCTGGCTCACGAGAGGGACCCTGATATCAAAAAGACAGTAGGTACTGTTCTGAAGTCGTTGTTTACACTGTTAATAGCTGATAGATGTTTCTGAGATTGTTTTGTATGTCATCTATAGGCAGTGCTAAATGTTTAACAATAGTACTTAGCTCTCTTTTTAGTTGTTCAGGAGACAATAAATGAGATTTGAATCGACCATGATAGAGGTCAATGATGGTATCGGCTAGCATCTTCTGTGTACTCTTTAGGTTTTGTAGCATATTGTTTGCTGTTAATGTAAACAGATCCATGTCGAAGTTTTATTGAAGTTCCTGTTTAAAACATTTGTTGTAGCATCTAAATTCATCAAATGCTGATTGTTAAGCTTTGTTTGCTTATCGATTAACCTTTCAGTTATTTTTAAGACATTGTATTCTGATCTATAATAGATGTATGATTAGTTCGAAGCAGTTCGACATCCATTTCATACGGTTCCGCAAAACTCTGATCAAATAAACCGAACAGGCGGTTGGCGACGTAACCAACACCGTCGATAAGGCCCCGGTGAGGTCGCCGGAGGAGCCGTCGGAATATTGACTTTGCAACATATTATGATCGTAGTAGTCGAGCTCTGAACAGCCATGACGTAACTGAAACCATAGGACTTCGCATTGAATATTTTGTTCATCTAGATGCTTTATATACTTAGTCTTATTCAATGCAGCTATGCCTTGCTTGGAGTTCATGTTGTAATATGCAAGTATTTTCCAGTTATCTTTTATCAGTCCCATGCTGTAAATTTTATCAAAGTACATCACTTGACTATCTTTGAACTCTGACATATTATTCAAACATGATGCATTTGACACTATTTTCAAAAGAGCAACGCCATCATAGCGGATTTAAATGAGTAACGCCGTTTTGGCTCAGTGCACTGATTTGATTGCGTTTGTTGATGATTTTCTCACCCTGTAGGTAAAATAGATCGTTGATTAATAGGACGTTTTATGAAGCCATTCTTTGATTTAAGAGTGACTACTCTGACGTAGCCATGCTACTACGATTTAAAATACTGAATCTTGTAATCAGCGTTTCTATAATGTCGTTTCTTTCTTGATTTGTGACGACATTAACTGCCTTTGATTTTTTTTTCGTCTCTTGATTTGTGAAATATTCTGGTTACTTAGTATCAAAGTTAATGTTAAATCTTGAGAGCCAAATGGGCCTATTCCACCACAGCAAATGATCTTGAAGCTGTGTTGCCGGTGTACCTCTGCTGGCACAGTAAGCGAGATTTTCGTTTGACTTCACATATCGCCATGATTCTGATGTTATAACTTATTTGATCTGATTTAGTTCCAGTGCCAGTGATTCGCCTACTTACAGAGTCAGATTATTAAAATATATTTTTATGCAGACCGAATGTCATGATTATGATTCGATAAAATTGTATCTTTTTATTATATTTATTATTAATAATAATTGAAACAAAGTTTTTAAAATATTCTTAAGTACTTATATCTTATTGCATTTCATTTACCCCAGTTTTTGTGTTGTTTGATCGTACGCCGGAGGCTGTACGATGGCGGATGGCCGAATGTCATGATTTTTATGTTTATCGTATGATTTTAGAGCTACTTTATCTTAAAATAATAATTTATTGATTAAATTAAATAAAAGTATCAATTTCAAAAATGGCAACACCGTCATTAAAAGTATTCCATAAAGTAGTGATGAAAAAAGAAGGAAAGATGGCGATGGAAGGGGGAGCGTTTTAGCGAATGGATAGCAGAGCCGTAGCTCGGCATTCTAACTCCGGCAGCTGAAGTTAACAATAGTAGGGTGAAACCTCTGCCCAAACTACATTCTTCACATTAGTTTGTTAGATCTTCATTTACTCAACATATCTAACGTGTTTCATTTGACATGTTGCTATAACAATATGTAATTAAGTACCTCTACTTCTAAATAAAACAAACCATTAGACCGGCGCCGTGATTAGACAGAAACGGAATTACCTAAAAAACACCGATTCCATAATAGACAATTCGGCGAACGAGAAGTAATCTTTGACTTCAAAATAGATGAAAAACGATCATCCTAACATTTTAGGCTTAAAGTAAATTTTATTTTGCATAGTTTCTAATTGAATATTCAATACCTTTAAATACTTATTTGTATTTGATGTAGGGTAAACCATCAATAAATTGTTGACGATAATAAATGCAAAATTGAGTTTGTTGGATTTCCCTTCACTCACGCAGACGGTGCATTGTATCAACATAGTTTTGTATAGATATTATGAACCGGACAGTTGTATTGTCTAGATTTTTTACCCCGAGAACGCGGATAAAAAGCGCGAGTCGGTAATTAATTTTGAAAAAAAAACGAGTACCTACTTAATAACTAACAGGACATTTTAATCTAACCTAAACATAGGGGTAAAGAATTAATTAAATAAAGTTAATAGGCTATTTTGTGTTAACAAAACTATTTAACTATGTTGTTAAACACTCGTAAACCGTGCAAGATGTGTAATAATTTAAATATTATGATTATTACCTTTGGATGTGCGGTCGTGCGGTAGTGGTGTGGGACGTGCGCCGGCGCACGCGGCTAAATTTACACATGGCGCTGATGTGATGGCGAGCTCTCGCTGAAACCGTTCTATTTCCGTATTTAAAGAACTATAGTAATGTTGTATTGAAATTAGCGAATCGGTTACTGTTGTGAGACAGTTGTATTATGTTGTTTTTAAGCGTACGCTTCGCTATCTTCTTACCTACTCCAAAAGAAGTTCAGGCATAGTTCAGGCACGGTCGATCATTTTCCTTTTCAATTTGGCGTTCAAGCAATTAGGCATGTGATTTTTTTTCTATTCTTTGCTGTATTGAGATTTTGTTTTCTTTTCATAATACACACAGTCTACATATTAAAACAATGCAGTTCTCCGAGATAGACACTGCTGCCGATCGGCAAGGTTCCCAGCAGGATGGCAAAAACATGCGCGATCAAATCATCTTAAAAAGCATGGATTAGACATAGATTTTTATCTTCGAACGGTGAACAAAATAATAACGAATAATGTTTAGGATTATATTCCCTTCTTAACTTTCATATTTATTGTATTTATCTATACTAGGTATTCGTAATATTATATAAGTGGTAAAGTTATTAAGTTAGGATAAGAGATGATCTCCTAAAAACTAAACCGATTTTGAAAATTATTTTACTAATAGTGAAATCTTCTTCAAATACTTAGGGCGCGGATTCACATTGGTATCCAAAATCTCTATAATTAACGAAAACATTAAAATCAATCGAATCGCTTTATATTCATCATCATCATCATGTCAGCCGGAAGACATCCACGGCTGGACAAAGGCATCCCCCAAGGATGTCCACAGTGGCCGGTCGTATTCCC
This sequence comes from Ochropacha duplaris, assembly GCA_951361185.1. NCBI lineage: Eukaryota > Metazoa > Arthropoda > Insecta > Lepidoptera > Drepanidae > Ochropacha > Ochropacha duplaris. The sequence continues at coordinate 17,043,670 of OX592690.1, forward strand.
TCTATAAGTAATTAATTAATCTTTTTAGTTTTATTCTGCTCTACCAAGCGGAAATGTATTCGAACAATCATTAGCTAGATACAATATCATTTTGTATTTATTATTTTGTTAGATAATTATTGTTGTTTCATTTAATTGTCTACATACGCCAATGTTGCGTAATCTAATAGAAGCTTACGCTTTCGTTTGTCACATAACTGTATCCAATCAATAGTTTTATTGGAGCTCAATTATGTTAACGATATAGGTATACACCTAATTGTTTTACCCAAAAACATATTTTAAAAGTCCATAATGTTTTCGGACCGCGGACCGCAAACTGTACTCCAAGCAACAATATTTTCTATAAGCGCGGCGATATTACAGCCGGCGGCATCGATTTTCATAGAAACCTTTATTAAAATCTATCATTTACATAAGTTGTGTAAGTGTATTTTAAGATAACATATTTTTTAAAACTATGCTGGGACATTTTGATTTAGCAAAGTTGAAATTCATTTTATTGTTATACCTACCATTTTAAAGTATCCTTAGGTCATATTGTTTTTAAACTAAAGACCCAAAATAAGCTACAATAATATTAATAAGTTTGTATTTCCGAAACTACCCGATTTGATTTTGAGTTTTACAGAACGCTACATAATCCTTGAGTGCTATAGAATACCTTATCTCGAATACGCGGGTTTTGGCGGTCGATTTTTTATACAGGATGACCCGTAAGTATTACTACAAACTTAAAGGGGAGATAGGTGGGGTGGGTCTATTTAGTTTACATATACTTACAAGTTGTACTTTACAGATATACCAAAGCGTACAAATTGTTCTTATTTTCTATGACCGCTCTAAATACAATATACTAAAATGAGCATAACAAAAACTTTTATTCCTGGTCTATATTAATGACATGCCTAACGCTACACAACACCCAATGGTATTATTTGCTCATCTGTTCTGCGCTATGGTGTTATTTACTGGGGAAACTCAACGGATAAAGATCTCGCTTTCATAGCTCAAAAGAAATGTGTCAGGGCGATATGTTACATACGGAAAATACACAGTTGCAAACCATACTTCAGAGAACTCCAATTATTGACGTTACCGTCTATATTTGTAAGATAACATATTATGCAGCTATTCCAAACCCTCCAAAATACACGACATGGGCATAATATTCGGACTAGACCCATACTAGACCACATAAAACTGCGCTATATGATAAATATATTTTGGGAATGGCCCCCAATTCTTTTAAAGTCTTTCAATATTTTCTTATAGGTGGGGCACTGGGGCATATTATTCAATTAATGAGTGCCTCACAGAGGGTTCTAGCAAAAAAAATGTGACATCTAATTTTAATAATTTTATTTAATGTATGTGTAATGTGTTTAAAATAGTATAATTAAATTGTAAGTTGATAAACTTTGCATGTCAGAATCTGACGGAACATGTGAAGTGTGAAGCAGTATCATATAAGATCCCATCCTATGTACCATGTTTCAAAGCAAATAAAATTTCATTTCATTTCAAAAACATCACCATTTTCGAGATATTTCATTATTTCAGATAAATATATGTATTGAGTTTTGAATTGTATATATTAAATATCTCGAAAATGGTGATACTTTTACTAAGGTCATTTATGTATATGTTGGTAGGTGACCCCCCCCCCCACCCCCCAACCTCTCTCCCCTTAAAGTTTGTCGTACTATTTACCGCACACCCTGTAAAAAGGGTTATTGACACTTCAACCAAGTGTAGATTAAATATCACTTGAGCGGTAGTGGGTTCGATTCACATCCAAGAAATACCTTTGTGTACACGAACACGACTGTTTATTCTTAGTCTCGGTATAAGATACGTAGTTTCAAATATCATCGCTTTGGTGGTGACGAGAGTCAAGCCACATTTTGTTCAAATTGAGTTACATACGCTAGTAGTATTTTTTTTTTTTTTTTTTTTTTTATTCTAGATAGGCTTGTGTTTGACCACAATCTCACCATGGTAAGTGATGATGTGGCCGAAGATGGTAAGCACACAAAGCCTAGATGGGAACTGGCTATCAAGTGCAGCTGTCGGAACACACCGATAGGTGTTTTGGCGACAGATTTTCAACTTGAGGGTGGTAGCCAGCCAGTCGGGTACTACAAAGTACCCTACCACCGTGCTATGGTTTCCTCACGATGTTTTCCTTCACCGAAAGCTCAAGCTCATTGTAGGATTCGAACCCACGACCTTCGTCGCGGTATTCGACGTCACTTACCACTGAGCTATCATCGCTTTAAAAGTATCAAAAGATTGTGATTATTACGGTTGTAAATAGAACTAGGCCAAAAACCATTTTGATAAGAAAATAAAATAAAAGGTGAAAGGTGCCAACAGAACTACCATCCATTACTTCATGGTAACAAAAGATCAATCAATGGTTACAACGAACGAAGCACGAAGTTACAACCAGTGGTAAAAAAAGTTAAGCCGCATAGACAATTGATTTTTGAACGAATTTTTATGTTGAATATACATTATTAAAAAAATATTTTGTTTCTAATCCTAAGTAATCTTAAAATTTGAAAATCTGTCGCCAAGCACCAGTTGGTGTGTTCCGGCAGTTGCACTTGAGAGCCAGTTGCCCTTGCCCTTAAGGCATTGTAATATGGTGTACAACACGTTGGCAGTCCACCTGGTATTGCTAATGTCTATAGGCGTCGGTAGTCACTTACCATCAGGTGACCCGCCTGCCTCGTTGTCACTAGTGACATAAAAAAAATATATATATATATTAATTGTATGAAAATGGGATCGTAACTCATACAACTGCAAGCACTGCTACCAAGTATTTAATAGATCTCTGATTATTAGTAGGTACATCCGACCGAATGATACTAATCTAAATGGTGAACAGAGCCAAGTGCATTAATCGTTGTTTTGCACTTGGCTTGGCTTGCACTTGGCAATACAACTGGTATTACCAGTTATATTACTTTTTATTTTATTTAAAATAATAAACATGAAGCTTTTTTTTGCTAATGCGACACCAATCTTATTAAAATTTGACTTACAACTTAGAAGTTATAGACTAATTACTTGTATATTTTTTTGTTTAACCGTTCCACTTAATAGGGTTGTGTACTAAAAAAATCTATTTAGTCCGTCAGTTAGATTACCAAAAAATATTGGACACGTATTTTTTATTTTGTTCCGTAAACGAAAAATGACGAGGATACAGTGCGTTGAAGTTTCGCGTGACGTCACACCGTGGTACAAATTTGACCACGAAGTGACGTCACAAGCCCCCACTCCTATACTTTGATGCGCTATAACTTTGTATATTTTTATTGATTTGATAAAGCAAAAAATACGTGTCCAATATTTTTTGATAATCTCACCGACGGACTAATTAGAATTCATTTTTATTGACCCAGGACACTACCCTATTGCTCATTATCTCAAAACTTGTAATGTGTGGGTTGCATTTCATTTGTTCTGCAAAGGAAGCTTCGCTTATCATGCAATCAGATGGCCATGTTGACAAAATAGAATTAGATTGACTTTAATTTAAATAGTTTTTATTATATGTAAACTTAATCTGCTGCAGATTGCCACTACGTCGTCGGTATTGCAGAATCTCAAATTATTTGCAGGTTTAATTCGCTATCACTGCGGCGAGAAAATCGTTTAAGCTTCAATTACCTGGTGATTATATTAAAGTAAGTTGGACTTATTTAAATATGACCTGAGTATGATTGGAGCGTGGACGGACCTCGGCCGCAATTTTGCTGACTAGGTTTACATTAGATCCCTCTGAGAAGCTATCTTCGTTGAGATTTCGAGACGGTACTAAATTGTTGTTGATAATTTTAAGTTATTAGGAATGTGGATTACTACAAGTTAACCCCTGGATTAAAATAAATGCTTTTTTCTCGGAAATGCCGGCTTGAAGCTAGTCTTAAACAGTTAACAAATGGTAGTACGATAAACTGAAGGGGGGATAGGTGACCAACACATACAACAAATCACCTCTTTACAAGTTTTAAAATTTTTGAGATACTTTTTTTTTTCGTTTTATTTTCATTATATTCGTGTATTTTTTAAATTAACTACTTAAATATACAAAACATATACATATAATTTTAAACACAACAAATGTACAAAATATACAAACAAATGTACAACTGTGATATACAAAAACTTGTTCGAGGCTGCCGCTGCTGCCGATCGGCAAGGTTCCCAGAAGGCTGGCAGCGTTTTCTCTTTGGATGGCCAAGCTGATGCGTTGGCGGAAAAAGCTCCCCGCCCGCCGGTCACCCGAGGCCTCGATTAATTTTTTACATAAAATATTTGCGAAACGACGAGCTTCAGACCCCCACGGACCCATGGTCTCAACCGCAAAAGGCATAAATTGATAATTTGGACCAATACAGGCGTACTTTTTCAGATACTTATGTCGATATTTTTGATTTTTATGTATTGATTTTTGATTTTAAATACCTCGAAAATGGTGACACTTTTTCTGAGCTCGTTTTTGCATATTTGGTAGTTGACTCTACCGGACATCTAAACTAATATTATGAAGAGGAAAGATTTGATATTTGTTTGTTTTTGTGTGATCCCTGAGTAACATAGGCTATATTTTTATCCCGGGAAAAGATAAGATCCCACGGGAACGCGGGTGAAACCGCGGAAAAATAAAATTACATTTCAATTTTTGGAAATTGTTTTCATACATTTTTGTTCTGGGGCAGACATGAAACTAATGGTTCATTGTTTGACTACGGAACTCTAAAAGAGACAATGAGTTGTTTCCTAGTAGCGCCTATATAATATGGAAAGCAGGCGCTTGAGTGTCGATACTTAGACTAATAGATGCACGGCAGTTACGATGGCGCTGTTGAGAATGGCAGAACGACTAGCCGCCATTGTCATCTCGCGGGCCGTTAAAATGACGCCTAATGAAGGCCTTCGCGGATTTTTTTAAAAGTAAGGTTGTCACACGTTTGATGTAGGATGTCAGTCATTAGTTTTAATTATAAAGAACAGGAATAACTCATCAATATACTTAAACAATTTTATTATGAGAGAGAGAAAACATAAAAAACCATTCACTAGCTCCCGCCTCGTGGTTTCACGTGGTATCATTTTGAAAGACACAGTATTATCCTCTATCCGTGAGGTGGGGCACTGGTGACCTGTAGTACAGGTTACAGGTTATTACAGTTTTTTTAACCTAACTCAGGCACCAGTCTCTCACAAATCAGATCTTTTGCAGTATGTAAATTGTTAACAAACCGATTTTAGGGTTCCGTACCCAAAGGGAAAAAACGCGACCCTATTACTAAGACTTCGCTATCTGTCCGTCTGTCCGTCCGTCTGTCTGTCACCAGGCTGTATCTCAAGAACCGCGATAGCTAGACAGTTGAAATTTATCACAAATTATGTATTTCTGTTGCCGCTATAACAAAACATATTAAAAACAAAATAAAATAAATATTTAAGGGGGGCTCCCATACAAAAAAAGCTATTTATTTGCCCTTTTTTGCTCGATAAGGTTTCCGTAAAAACGGTAAAACATCACGTTTTTTGCCCCCTTAAATATTTATTTTTACTCTTTGGGCACGGAACCCTAAAAAGAACCAGGTCATACAAAGTGAAAAAGAGACATCTATACGTTCGTTACGGGCACAGACTTCTCCTCCTCCAAAATTGTTCACCTACTTCAGTACTTACGAATATCCTCTTGCCAGGTTCTTCTCGAGATGGCTGTAACATTGCGAATCTGGTAGTAGAGTCATTATATTCACGAGTGCCTTCTTGAGGGCCATGTGAATAGGTAAACGATTTTGATTTGATCCTAATCTTAAAACCTGTATAGCCTAAAATTAAACAACCAAAATCAAGAGTTCAGGTCAAGGTCACTACAAAACGATTGCGATGTAAACGATGGAGCGTCACTTTAGCGTCCCATCGTGTAGCCGATGACGCGTCGCTTATCAGCGGTTATCACCCCGCGAGCCTCGACTCGTGTCGTGTCACGCATCGTGCGCCCAGTAGTGCGTCCTCGCTCGCACCGAGCGCACGGCACCCGCAGCCGTCCGCGCGCGACTCCCTCTCCCAATCGAAGCCCGACTACTCCCGAACGCGCACGATCAAAACCTACCCTCCGAGTCCCGTAAGTAACCTTTTAGGATGGCACCCCTGTGTCGTCACGTGACGTTATACAATCGCCTCCCGCGCCCGATCGTCAGCGTCATCCGGCCGTATCTCTACATTCACAGATTAACATATGGGATTTATGTTTACTGATTATTTTTTTTGTTTACCGAACGGTCAGGTATCGTGATCGTCTCGTTAGGGCTCCAAACGTTTCTGAGATTTTTTTCTGTGCGCTCCTTCGTATATGAGTCATGAGTGGAACATATCAAGGTCGACTCATCCTAAAGTAAATTTGTGGTGCGGTCTTAATGTATCAAATCGGATATTCTTATCTCGCTTAGAAGATGCCTCCGTCCGCGTCCGACTGGCTCCGGCGGCGTTTCGGCGACGACGCGACGACGCGGACGATGCTGTCAGCCGTCTCTGGCCTGCTGCACGATTTCGACACAGCAACGAGACTAACTTTGCGTGTGACGAAATATCCTATAATAACAGTTTTACGGTCGACTGACAATTGTTGGGTTATAAGTTATTCATGAATTTGTGAGTTAGAGGCGCGCGGCACGCGGCGGCTTCGTGGGTTTCAGATCACGCTGGAGGCCTCACGCCTCTGCCGTGGACGGGGACGGTGGACCACTCACCCAACACGCTTCTTGCCCCACTAAACGCTTTTGTTAACCTTTCAGAACAATCTTTTCTTTCAGTTTTAAAAATAAGAGATATATAGATAGGATCAATCAAAGTTCCCAAGTAACACTTACTGTTGTGCAAAAGTATTTAATTTTATAACCATAGTTTAAGAATTGGTCCTCAGAGCGGGGCGCGACGATTTATTAATCTATGTTTATAACTTTAGAGCAATGTGACTCAAATGAAACCTTCTCAATGAATTGTCATAACGATACAACATAGAAACCGAAATAATTATCTTCCAAGCATGTTATCTTCAGAAAGAACAGCCATTGAAGTTTTATAGCATTGTAGATAGATTGATAACACACTCAACATAATATGCAATAAGCAATATAATATTGTTTCGATGGGCTATGGCGGCGCTACCGTTTCTAGTGCTAGGTACTCAAACAGCACTTAAATACATTCCATCACATTTACGGACACATCTCAAGATATTGTTGATTTATTAACTATTGAGACATAAGTATAACATTTATAAATTACACATTCCGTCGGGAGGAATGTAGTGTCTGTGCTTCGTACTGGCCACTAATAGTTCTGACTTTTTGGCGGGAACTTGCGAAGTGACGTTGTGTTTTCGTTTTATTTTCATTAAATTCGTGTATTTTGAGTTTCATTGAATAATATCGGTGGTGTTTTGTCCAATAATGATCAATCTAAGTGCACAAGTGAAGTGAAATGAAATGAAAGCGTGTATCGTGACTTTCCAGGTTGTCCCAAAAAGTCCATGAAATGTTTTAGTGGAATAGCCGCCAATTTCACTAAAATTATACCGGATTTGTACGGACGAGGACTAGACTTTACAGTGAAAGTGACAATAAAACGTGACTAAACATAAAAGATGAATATTTAAAATAAAGAAATGGCTTAAAGGTCTTGGTACCAGGCCAAAAATCTTCTTAAAAAAAAAAACTAATAGTTTTTTTCGGTTTGAATAAATAATTTGATTAAAAAGTAAATTTATAAAAGGAATCGAAATCAGTACGGTGACACGGGTAGACTAAATTAACATGTAAACCAAATAGTAATGAAAAATATATATGTCTACTTAAAAAAGATAAAGTGTTTATCTTAATAATCACCTCCGCTATACGCAAAGTGTGAGCCGGGTTTGTTTAAACGTGCTGAAAAAGTTCAAGAAAAATCTTGAATAAAATAAAATTGCAACATTGACGTGCAAGCTTGAAACTAATGCCATATTTAAAATGCAATATGCATCCCTGATACCACTACTTTATGCAGTTCGTATCACGGTACATCCTTACTGAATATCCTAGACGGAATTTCAGTTATTGAATATCAAGCAATACCTTTCAAGAAATTGTAAGCTTCCATTGGAATACCAGTGGAAAATTTATAAGTAAAGTCTCGGGCATTATTATTAGGTTGGTTATTGAATGAGATCTGATTCATATCAAAATCTTTAGTAAGTATTCTACTAATCTTACTAATATTATAAATGTGAAAGTTTGGATGGATGGATGTATGATTGTTACTCATTTATACCAGAACGGCTGAATGGATCTGAATGAAATGTGGCATGGAGATAGATTATAGTCTGGATTAGCACATAGGCTAATTTTTATCCCGGGAAAAGATAAGATCCCTCGGGAAAGCGGGTGAAACCGCGCGGAACAGCTAGTATTCTTTAAGTAAGTAGTGATGCATGCTATGACAGCCCGTTTCATTATATGTCAAAAAGAGCCAATATAGTCAGATGGTCCAAAAATAATTAAAAAATGTAACCTTGCTGAGTTTCTTGCCGGTTCTTCTCAGTTGAAGGCTGACTTCCGAACCGGTGGTAACTTCTGTAATTCGACCTTCATAAGTGCCCTTCTAGGGCCTAAACTGAATAAATGGTTTTGACTTTGACTTTGAGAAGCATAGCGAGTCAAAGAGAGATACCCTCCTGTCAAAACGGACATCGTAACGTGCCACTTGTTTAGTTTGTAATTAACAAATCCGGCACCAGTGTGGTTTGTATTTCTTTCTTTAGTATTATAATCATTCACTTGTACAAGGAGTTCATTGAATTTGTTGCAAGACGAATCTTAATGCCGGTATTTTCTTTATTATTTAATTATTATTATAGATTTTACAATTGATTCGATGTCTACAATGGCTAATATCATTGTAGCGTATTAAATCGTCCGAATTAGATACACAAATTGACAAAAAGCGTTGACTTTGACACAATAAGACAATGACCGTTTCTTCAGTGTTCTTTGACAGCCAATGTTATTACAATTATTTGACAAACGCCGTTTATTTGTGTTCTTCTTGTGACATCTGTCAAAATTGTCGAATAGTAATAGAGAGGAATATAATATGTCCTTTGTCTCCACTACTTTTGTTATCCTTCAGATATTTCCTAGGTCGTCTTATTTATAGGTAAGGAAATAATATGGTAAATATAAAATTGATTGAGAAAACAAATTACACGAGTATTGACAATTTCTAACATTACAGATCCCATGTCGTAATTATGTAAATTTTTTTTCGTTTCAAAGTTGTTATGGAATATTCAACAAAGCCGATAATAATAGAAAGGTACTTTCTCAGCTAGTTGGAGTTCACAGGCTGATTAATTAAATATTTATTTTCCATGTTCCTCATATAATAAAAGGAATAAGAATAAATGAATAGAAGAGTAGAATTTAAAGAATAAAATTATTAAACATTTGAAAAAAAAGCCAATATACCTAGTCAGATGGACCAAAAATATTTAAAAAATGTAACCTTGCTGAGTTTCTTGCCGGTTCCTCTCAGTTGAAGGCTGACTTCCGAACCGGTGGTAACTTCTGTAATTCGACCTTCATAAGTGCCCTTCTAGGGCCTAAACTGAATAAATGGTTTTGACTTTGACTTTGAATACGTCCAAAAATATCGAAGATGTTTATTCCACACCGTCACCGCAACCAAAGACTTTTAACATATACTGTAAATCTCTTTGACCGCAACAGACATAAATATTTGATAATTGTTCGGTTTCCAACAGTGATGTAAACAAAGTGATTGTTTGCACAGAGTCACACAACCGGAGTAAATCTCCATTAGTATTGTTTGTGTCTCTCTGTGCTGGTTGCATTTTCCAAAGCAAACAAGAGTTTTAATACCCCAAATTCCATCCTGTACTACAAAACCGTGACTCAAAATTTTCATCTTTTGAAAATTTGTCCAGGTCATAATACGAGTTAAAATTTTATATCGATCTCGAGGTTGAATGGAGTTACTTTTGCATGGTAAAAAAATAAAAGACATTCTATTTGACGGGAAACGAAAGATCGAATTGGAAGAAAAAAAAATTGATGATATTGAAATATTGAAGAAACGTATATGGAAAATATAACAATACTCAATATAAGATTCAGTGGAATAGTTTTGAATGTATATCAGTCTGACTACCGAGGTAAGGTTTTAATATACGATAGGTGTCATATGATGGGCATGGTATACCAGCGAGGTACACAGTTATTTCGGCCGGGTTCTACTACTGGACTGCTTTCAGATAGTTTTCTCATATTACGATACCCAACTCAACAGCCTGCCACATTGTTTTCCCTATGATACCAATATTTATTAGTGTATCTGCATCATCCATCTGAAATAACATGGTTTACCTAATGAAATGAGATATGTTAGGCAAAAAAGACCTTACATTTCTAGGTTTTATGTGACCTTTGCATATACTACAATGTGTTCACAAAGGCCTGCACTGCAAAGAACACAATTTACAATGAATTTATTCGATAAATCGTTTGTCTTCAACCGTCGGAACTATTTGCGAATATTGGACGGGTTTCGAGAAATTTTTCAATATTTTCGATTACATGTACCGAAATAGCGATCGGATGTTGATCGATGTTATAATTCAAGTGTTTGTGTTTTTTTATTCGCTGAGTGTAGTGTTAGTTCGGCTGCTGACTCACTGACAGCATGATAGTGATTCCATACACACGATCTATCTCATTTACCATCAATATAGGAAGCTATTTTTCACCTATTTAGGGTTCCGTACCCAAAGGGTAAAAACGGGACCCTATTACCAAGACTTCGCTGACTGTCCGTGCGTCCGTCTGTCTGTCACCAGGCTGTATCTCAAGAACGGCGATAGCTAGACAGTTGAAATTTTCATAAATTATGTATTTTTGTTGCCGCTATAAGAAAAAATACTAAAAACAAAATAAATATTAAAGGGGGGCTCCCATACAACAAACGCGATTTTTTTGCCCTTTTTTGCTCGATATCAATAATGGCAACAGGTAGGCACTTTAAATATTCACAAATTACTTAATTGTAACTGTAATTGCGTTTGACGGGCCGGTTGGCGTGGTTGGTTAACACACTGCCTATCACGCCGCAGGTCGTGGGTTCGATTCCCATCCAGGACAGACATTTGTGTGCATGAACATGTCTGTTTGTCCTGAGTCTGGGTGTAATTATCTATTTAAGTATGTATTTACAAAAAAAAAAGTAGTATATGTAGTATATCAGTCATCTGGTTGTCCATATTACAAGCTCTGCTTAGTTTGGGATCAGATAGCCGTGTGTGAACAAACGTCCGAGGATATTTATTATTTATTTATTATTATACTTTGTGCGCGAGTCCGACTCGCACGTGTTTTTTTTATTCTGATGTGGCCGAAGGTGGTAAGCACACTAAGCCTAATTGGGAACTGACTCCCAAGTGCAGCTCTCGGAACACCGATAGGTGCTTGGCGACAGATTTTCAACTTGAGGGTGGTAGCCAGCCAGTCGGGTACTACAAAGTACCCACCCACCGTGCAAAGCGGTAAGCTATCTCTGTACCAAGTGGAAAATCTATATCCACATAGACACTAGAGTTAATACGTGACGATAAAAAATTGTACTCCTTTTTCTCCTTTGTTTGATAACCAACGTTTTGTTTTCTCTAAAAATTGTATGGTTTAAAGCGGAAATATTGACTAGTGTAAGTGACGTCGAATATCGTAGCGAAAGTCATTGGTTTAACTCAAATCAGCTTCAGCTTTCAGTTCCTTTTGATTGATTCAGTTCCTTTCAAATTATACCACATTCGGCTCCATCATATTTTGCCATGGTGAACTGATGGTCATTATCACAAACATTTTTTTAAATATATTATGGGCTTACGTTTGGCCACAGACCCGTACACGAAGGACAAGACGAAGCCTATGGTGGAGCACGCTTGCCCAGAAAGAACCTATTCGCTCTGGCCTTAAAAATCCCCAGATTGTAAGAGTCTGGAAACACAGACGGCGGAAGCAAGTTCCACTCCCTTACCGTCCGCACCAGAATAGAGGACGCAAAACGCTGCGTCCGCATGGTCGGCATGTCGACGACGTACAGGTGGAAATTTTCCCGTCGCCTTGTGCTTCGGTTTAAAAATGGGGATGGAGGAATTAAATGAAATAATTCCTGCGCACACTCTCCAAAGTATATCCTGTAGAAAACCGATAGGCAAGCAACCTTTCGAAAATGGTCAAGGCTCTAATCTTAAAATTTTCGATCATAACAATGTTGAAACATACCTTCGACTATACAGCGCTACAATCTGTAGAGAAGATAATTAAAAAAACTATCGTATGCTTGACGTATAATTTAGTTTTTTTTTGGCAATAAAAGAGGATTAAAATATTCAACCGGAGTGACATGCATTGTGTAAACGATCCGATATTGTTTTATTACACGTGTGAGTTCTACACTGGTCGTTATGCAAAACTTTATAAAGCAGTTTGATCGGTGTTGCGTTAAAATAGTTAATAAACTTGTGGATCGACACCATGTTTTATTTATAAACTTACTTGTATGGTATTTACATTTAGTATGGGATTGTTCAAGCGAATAGTTCATTGTATACAGGGTTCTGTTGGAGGCCACTGGGAAAATGGGGGAAAATATGACTATAAATTGCTAGTGTTTGTTAGATCTCATTAAAGTTTAGGTTTTGCACGCGTTAATCATAAGTTTATTGTAAATTTGTTATTAAAAATATGATTATATTTAAGTCGTCCGGTTACAACTGATCGACAGTATTTTGATTTACTCTTCTATGTTTTTACTTTGTTGTTTAAAATATGTTTTTGAACTGGTTGACATTGTCTGAGACTATAATAATATACTCAGAAAAAGTTTATAATGGTCACAGACCAAAAAATAATCCGGTCAATTGCGAGTCGGACTCGCGCACCGAGGGTTCCGTACAAACTTGTAATGTTTTTTTTTTTTTTCGATTACGTTTTCGTTTACCTTATTTGAGGTTGGTGCCAATTAAGACCTCTAAATTGCATGAGCGCCGATACAACTCAGAGGTATATTTTAATTGGTGGTTACTATGTATGTATGTATGGGGACACAAAACACACAAAAAAATAAAAAAAAGTCGAAATTTAAGGAAAATTTTGGTACATACAAGTTTTCGCGAAAATCTAAATTTGCCTATATCTTTTTATCGTGTTGACTCAGGACCTTGATTTTTATACACCTAATAGGGACTATAGACTTCAGTATCTGGTATACATTTCAACTTACTAGGTCCACCCGTCCTTGAGATAATCGGACACACGGACAGACAGACGGACAAGAAAGTGATCTTATAAGGGTTCCTTTTTTTTACCTTTTGAGGTACGGAACCCTAAAAAAGTGGAAGGAGCGTACGTACGTACACGTAAACAATAGTCTCCAATGAAGTGAAGCTACGTGCACCAAGTTGTGACCTGCTATTACGTTATACCGCGTAACTCGCGGCGCAAATGAATGCGATCGGCTTCCTTTTTCAAATTCGATTTCCATGCTTCACTCTAAGTGTGCAGGGCTCTGTCTACCTGTCTCTGTCTTTATTTGTTCTGAGGTAATGGTAATAAAATAGATGATTAAGTTTTTTATCAATTGAAGGTCGTCTTATAATTCTAGCTATGGTTTAAGGAACCACTATGAAACTTGGCATCCATTCTGATATCACGTATTTAATGACCACACCAACGACTCTAAACATCGTTACCGTATAAGTACTTGGCCCCTTTTTACATTTATGTTTTGGAAAGGATCGCATAGGGTAAAACCGGGATAGATGCCTCAGCGGGATAGATGCGTCATATTCTTAAAACCTAAATTCCCGAACTCGCAACTAAGAATTAATTGTATAAGTAGGAGCAGCAGTCACCCCGTACCTAAATTACCCATAGACAGTCGTACATTGAGAATGCGTTTTGCTAGTGCGTGTAATTATCTCCGCGGCAAAATTCCCGAACACGTACAATTTTTGAAGGTTAGAATTTGGCGATATATAAATTTTTAATTAGTAATAAATTCCATTCTATTTTTTATTACGTCAATATGCTGGTTCATTGAGTCTGCGTCTAAGTGTAAACAGATGCTATTTTGTTTATAATTTATTTAAAAAATACTTGGGCATCTATTTTTCATGCACCATATATGGAGTAATTGTATTTTTTTAAAATATTTTTAGTGCCTGTTAAAATGTAAAAGAAAGGAAGGAGTGCGAGTTTATTTAAGTTAAACAAACGCTTTAAAAATTGATTATTAGAATTATCTTCTAATGATAGATAACAATAAAAAAAACACGAAATGTTTTCATTATTACGACCCCATGACTCTTGGAGACAATTGCTGTTTTAGGAGTAGATTTACCAAAACATTAGTTTGGGTTTTTTGTTCACACGGTATAAGGGGCATCTATCCTTCTCAGTATTTTCATGGTGGGGCAACTATCCATACAGGTAGGCATCTATCCTCAAAAAAGATGTTCCACGAAAAGTAAATTTCTGCAAAATCTGTATAAGATATAGGTTAAAAAAAATTATTAACATAAAGGATTGAGCTAGCTACATTAAAAGAAATAAAAAAAACATAAAGGATTGAGAAAAGAGATTATTTGTATAAAATTATTTTTTTTTAAAATGGGTGGCTTTTTCAAGAAGTGGGGCATCCATCCCGCTTTTACCCAATTCGCTTTAGTAATGTTTTACAATAAGAATCACCAAAATAGAATGTTTGACTGCGGGAAGTGCACTCGACTGTAGATGTTATCGAGTTTTATTTGTATCGTATTGTATATAAGAAAATGACTACATAATTAATTTAGATAATATTGGTGCTACAGTTGTTTGTTATTGTAAACTGTATTATATTTGGTTGTATATAGAGTAGCTATTTGATGATTGATATGAAGCTTTACGTCATGGAGTACTGCGTCAACGAATTAATTTGATACATTTATTGGTAATATATTAAGGTAGGTTAAGCCATAAATCAAAGAAAAACTTACGCTATGCAGTCTCACCTACGTTTTTGAGAGAATTAAAGTAAAATAAACTAGGTTTATAGAAGTGAATTTTTTAAGTCGGTTAAGGTTTTTTTTTCATAAACTCCTTTAAATCGGACGGGATTGACTCGTTCAAATGTATGAACATACAAAGTCTTAGTAACTAAGTACAACATAAAAATATTTATTATTATATCTTCTCCATCGTACTGTAAAACAATGATATTATGACCTTCGATCGGCGCTGGCGGAACACTTTCAATCCATTACTATAATAACTCGAGGCTGAGAGAATATAGAGTTTAATATCGTGTGCCGGCCGTTAGGTATATAGTTTAGCAAAGAATCGAATATTATTTTTATATGTTTAATAATTGGTTTAAGCAATTTCTGTCTCAACATTTTTTAAATAAACTAAACTTTTGCTGTGAGACGATATAATGAAGGTCTCGATTACAGAATTTTCCACCGTCTCGGGTCAGCCTTCAATTGAGAAGAGTCGGTAAGAAACTCAGCAAAGTCACATTAATATTACTATCTGGCTATACTATTTCTTAATAAATATTTTTTGCTTTAACAATTTAAGAAAAAAGTTGCCATAAAGTAAGTACCTATAGTATTTTACCTTTATCAGATATATTATTAAAAAAATAAACTTTTTAAAAATAAAGTCTAACGTCTCTGACTAAGTCAGTTTTTTTTTATGTCACAAGTGACAACGAGGCAGGCGGGTCACCTGATGGTAAGTGACTACCGTCGCCTATAGACATTGGCAACACCAGGGGATTGCCAACGTGTTGTACACCTTATTACAATGCCTTAAAGGCGAATTGGCACTCGAGTGCAATTGCCGGAACACACCAACAGGTGCTTGGCGACAGATTTTCAACTTGAGGGTGGTAGCCAGCCAGTCGGGTACTACAAAGTACCCTACCACCGTCCCCACAGTCCCCAGTTTATCAGGGGGTCTACTACGGAACGTCGAACAACAAAGAATCTGCAGAAAATTCTCACAATCATGTCCTACCACTGTGAGTATAAACAAACAGTAAATATAAGTTAGTAGGTAGGTACCTAATACCGGTGACAATTGTCAATCCGACCTTGAGTTGCGGTTGTACGGTTGTACGGCCTCATAATCCGTTGAATTCGACTTGTTTTGGGTATATTTAGATAGCGCAAATAATGCTAAAATAGTGTGGAATGACTTAATGATCTCTTAACTAACTATTGAGAGGGACTTTTTGGCGGGAACTTGCAGAGTGACGTTGCGTTATCATTTTATTTTCATTAAATTCGTGTATTTTGAGTTTTATTGTATAATATCGGCGGTGTTTTGTCCAATAATGATCAATCTAAGTGCACAAGTGAAGTGAAATGAAATGAAAGCGTGTATCGTGACTTTCCAGGTTGTCCCAAAAAGTTCGTGAATATTTTAGTGGAACAACCGCTAATTTCACTAAAGCCTGACTGGACATGCACGGACGAGGACTAGACATTACAGTGAATTTGAGAATGTGACTATAACATAAAAGAAGAAATTAAAACTCAAGAAAATTTATGCGATTGAAAGACTTTGTATTGACTAAAAATTATTTAAAAAAATATTAATGGAGTGACAGACCAAAAACCATTTCAAATACTTTGACATTGGCAGAAATATCCTAAAAGGATGATTGCCAGTAACAACAAAAATAAAAAAATAAACTATTTAGAGGTAAGTACCTGGTATTCAAAAACCGTTAAGATTTCCAACTAAGATAATTATTTACTAGCTGCCCCCCTCAGTTTCACTCGCGTTCCCGAGGTATCTTATCTCTACCCGGGATAAAACCTATGTCTTCGACATTCGTTACCCGTGGTCCTACTGCGTGGTCCTACTGGTAGGACCAAGGGCAATTATTTTTGTCCGTAGTTCTATTAGTAGGACTGCAACAAAAACATCATTATTTTGTATGGGCAATGGTCCTACTAACAGTGAAGACGAAAAAAAAAATGTAAATGAAAAATCAAAAACTAGCTTTAATCTAAGACATTTACACAAAAAATCCGTTTTTTTTCGCTCTTAAAACAAACCTATAACCTATATTTATCTTCAACAATAATAAAATAGAGGTAGGATGACGAAAAAAAAAACCAAAACTACGGGCACTGTTACTTGTCCGTAGTCTTACCAGTAGGACTACGGGCAATGCTAAGTGCCCATGGTCCTACTAATAGAACTACGGGCAAAATAATTTCCCCTTGGTCCAGTAGGACCGCGCAGTAGGACCATGGGCAATAGACTGTCTTCTACATGGTCCCATCTATTGATATACCAAATTGTTTCAGCGGTTTAGGCGTGAAAGGTAATAGTCAGACAAACAGAGTTACGTTTTCATTTTATAATATTGCTAAAGGTTCTCTGTTCTCAGTCAATTGTTCTGGCACGAAAGATCTTGCCAGGACTTGAAATTGATCAGCTGGACGCCGATTCAAATAGACCTTAACGTATTAGATTTAATACACTGTTTCCTTTGTCTTTTCATATTATGGGTAACTAGCTGTAATAGTTGGTGTTCTTAATATTTCAAACATAGGTTCTGCTATCCTCATATCCTATGCAAGTCATTGTCTACCTTAAAGGCCGTGGAATAATGTGTATTGTCATTTAATTCATAAAATATTGTAGCGTGATGATAGCAGTAATTATCATCCAGTCGAGTTGGAGAGGCCATCTTGTAATTAGTGTAGACAGACATGACTTTTAGCACAATGGACTCAGGGTTGTCACTTTTAAGTTTGAGACATTAACTTTTGACTACTTTTTCGATTTTTTATCGCGCCATCGTTCCTTTATCAGTTATTCACCATGCCCGCATTGCGTTTTTTTTTTTTAATTATTATATTCTGTTTTTAGTGTTTGTTTTTATAGCGGCAAATACATCATCTGTGAAAATTTCAAATGTCTAGCAATCACGGTTCATGAGATACAGCCTAGACAGACAGACAGACGGACGGACAGTAGAGTCTTAGTAATAGGGGTTTCGTTTTTACCCTTTGGGTACGGAACCCCACCTATACCAGACTTATCTACCTACCAAAATATGTCGATCGGTTTAGCCGTGTAAACAAACTCGTCCTACAGTTATTTGCGTATTAATATGGACAATGGCTTCACACTAATTTGCTCTTTTATTAACTTAAAACAACAATAATAACTTATAAATAGATTTAACGTTACTTTTCCTCGTTTATGTAATATAATAAATATGATAATTATACCTAATTTTACCGAAGGGAACAATTAAATCGCTTCGAGTTATAAAAAAAATGTACTAGATTTTTTTTCATTTTTTTTATTCTGGATAAGCTTGTGTTTGACTACAATCTCACTAGGGTAAGTGATGATGTGGCCGAAGGTGGTAAGCACACAAAGCCTAGATGGGAACTGGCTCTCAAGTGCCGCTGTCGGAACACACCGATAGGCGCTTGATTTTTCAACTTGAGGGTGGTAGGCAGCCAGTCGGGTACTACAAAGTACCCTACCACCGTGCTACGGTTTCCTCACGATGTTTTCCTTCAACGAAAGCTCAAGCTCATTGTAGGATTCGAACCCACGACCTTCGTCGCGGTATCCGACGTCACTTACCACTGAGCTATCATCGCCTTTGTTAATAATATTATGTGTAACTTATAAAGCAGAGTTTTTTTCTGATAAGTAGAGATCACCATATAAAACGATCGATAATCTAAAAAAATAAAAAGGTGAAAGTGAAAGGGGGCTAGACGGAAAAAAATCTTACGAAAAATTGTCACGACACTTTTTTTTATGTCACTATGTACGTTTATTAAGCTGTGCGGCGTGCGCATGTTTCTCTGTCTCTCTCTCTCTCTCTCTCTCTCTCTTATAGAAAGCAAGCCAGATATTTTCATTTCTATTTATGTATGTATATATATAAATAGAAATGTTTTTTTTTTTATATAATTTTATACTCTCCCGACTTATATAACTTATATAACTTCGTTCCATCTCTCAAGTTTTTTTTTTTATTAATGTGGAATTATTAGTATTTCTAAATTTTCCTGTTTTTCTTTTACTGGCTACTTTGATCAACACATTCACGCATCGACAAGTTTATACGAGTATTAGATGTTATTACAAGGTGTTTAATAAACCCTGATAATACGTTTACAATAGTTTCAGTTTGTACCGATCATGTTTATAAATAAAGCAGCGAAGTAAAATAAAAATAAAACTGATTATTTTTCCGACCCAAATATCGACCAATAGAATTGCACCATTCGACGTCACGTGGTACAACCTACATGGTATTATACTGATAATTTTTTGAAAATTTTCTCTGGTCGTTGCTATGTATAAAAAACAATCCAGTCAAATTAACCTTTTCGTATTTGTTAACTGTACATTTCGTCTCATGGTGCAATTCTATTGGCCGACATTTGGGACGGAAAAATAATCCCCCGAATACCACACGAGCTTCAAAATTATCTGGCATTTCCCTCAAGGTTCCCTGCAAACAAATAAAGTCGTCAAGTTTTTAACCTGAAAAACTTGACTCCTTCATTTGTTTGCAACGAACCTATCGGGAAATAAATACCCGATAA
Organism: Ochropacha duplaris; assembly: GCA_951361185.1. Taxonomy (NCBI): domain Eukaryota; kingdom Metazoa; phylum Arthropoda; class Insecta; order Lepidoptera; family Drepanidae; genus Ochropacha; species Ochropacha duplaris. Next base: position 17,063,405 of record OX592690.1, read on the forward strand.
TTTTGAAGCTCTTGTGGTATTATAAGTGATAATTTACTTTTTTATTAAAAAAAAAACATATTTAACGCTAAGTTGGTTTGGAATGTTAAAATATTTATAAGCACCTTGTAATTCTACTTCAAAATATGAATGTGGCAGCCCTATTACGGTTACAACGCAAAGCGATTGTTCGTGAAATTATATCCATCTCAACTTGAATGTAGGAAAATTACAATATCACATACCTACCTTACATAATCATCATCATATCAACTGATAGACGTTCACTGCTGGACAAAGGCCTGCCCTAAGGATCTTCGGGCTATTTTTTTTTTTTTTTGTGGATGAAGGTTGTAATCACACAAAGCCTAGATGGGAACTGGCTCTCAAGTGCCGCTGTCGGAACACACCGATAGGCGCTTGGCGACAGATTTTTCAACTTGAGGGTGGTAGCCAGCCAGTCGGGTACTACAAAGTATCCTACCACCGTGCTATGGTTCCTCAAGATGTTTTCCACCACCGAAAGCTCAAGCTCATTGTAGGATTCGAACCCACGACCTTCACCGCGGTATCCGACGTCACTACCACCGAGCTATCATCACCTTGTTTCTGATTCGATCTCGCAAAGAAATCTCGAAACTCCGAGCATAGCCCTCTACCTTGCTCTTTGGGTGACTTTGAGCCTTCTTAGAAGGCCCGCAGTAAGCCTTACATAATAATATTTCATATTTACTAAAAATCCTTGCTATAGAAAAACAATCCTAATAGACAGATTATGATATTATGTTACTTATGAAGCTGAATATATGTCCTTCAACATCTCTATTGCTTATAGTGATTAATTCTAATTAATATTTCGAAATAAATTCAGCTTATTTTTATTAAATGTCAAAACGATAGTTTATTATTGAGTTGTGACGTCATATGTCAGAAAGTCGAATTTTATAAAATGTTTATTGTTCTAAAGTATTTTTAGATATGCCACACTCTGGTTAGTATTTGATATATTTTCCGCAATAAAGGCAACGTTCCTTTTAGCATTTTAAATAACCATCATAGAAATACAGAATTTTGTTATTCCATGTTTGGGCTATTCGATTCTCAAGTTATTTTTAAATTCTCTTTTTAATCGTCTGCATTAACTATTACTTTACGTTTAAAACTATTTATTCTTAAATATTTGGATAAACTTAGGTTTTGACCGCAATCTCACCATGGTAAGTGATGATGTGGCCAAAGGTGGTAAGTATACAAAGCCTGGATAGGGAACTGGCTCTCAAGTGCAGCTGTTGGAACACACCGATAGGTGCTTAGCGACAGATTTTTAACTTGAGGGTGGTAGCCAGCCAGTCGGGTACTACAAAGTACCATACCAAGATGTTTTCTTTCATCGAAGGCTCAAGCTCATTGTAGGAATCATACCCACGATCTTCGCCGCGGTATCCGACGTCATTACCACTGAGCTATCATTGTTTTAAAATGTCTCCATGAAGCAAAAAAACCCTCGCAGTTGGGACGACCGTCCCAAACTACATACAAAAAGAGTAGTTGAAGGTACCGTGGTTCAAGTTCTGAAGTACGTTTCCTCCGCGTCCCATAGACATTATACGATTCAGAGTAGAGTAACTTAAAATACCCATTTATACTGATATTATAAAGAGGAAAGATTTGTATGTAAGTATGTTTGTAACGAATTGGCTCAAAAAGTACTGGACCGATTTTAAAAATTCTTTCACCATATGAATGCGACATTATTCAAGATTAACATAGGCTATATTTTATCCCGGGATAAGATAAAATCCAACGGGTACGCGGGTGAAACCGCGCGGAACAGCTAGTCTACTATAATTGTATAATAATCGAAAGAAATATGTAGGTAAGTTTTTTTTAATAGTATTCTTTTCTCCAAAAGATCTTTATTCAAAAGTGTATTGTTTTAATGACGAGGTAAGTATAAATTTGTCTGGCAGCAACTCCTGCGCAGATTATTGTCGACAGGCGATTTATCTAGCGATCTGTCTACGTCAATGTTTGCCGGTTTCTTCACACCATCGCATCGCTGAAGTTCTTTACTCTCCGATAAACTAGAATTGTTTACGGTATTTTTAATATAAAAAAAAAAAAAACAAAATAAAAGTTTTTAAGGCGATTCATTCTCATTGAAAGAAGATAATATCTATTTTTAAATTAAAAAATACGTCTTTCGGCGCGTAAATTAGGATTTTATATCCACTGTTATTAATTTATAAAATTAAACTGGCTGTATAGGTACTTTTTACTATTGTGAAATAAGTTGAAATTATGTGCTAAGTAAATGAATGAGATATAATTAATGCAATAAACAATTATTTATTTGGGGTCTTTGAAATACTATATCATTTTTGATAAAAAATATATTATATTGTATATTGTCAAATGTCAGTAATTTGTCTAGGACAGTTGTATTTTATTTTAATAACAACTACGTTTCCACAAACTATTTCAAACAAAGGGAGATTGATACGGTGAGTATGAAACTGAATAAAAAAAATTAACAAAGATTTTGGCTCAGTTCCTACATAAGGCGTGCTCCACATAATCCCGTGACCGCTTTTTAAACGACTTCAAAAAAGGAGGAGGTTATATGTTCGACTGTATGTTTTTTTTTATGTATGTTCATCGATTTTTCCGTCAATTGTCAACCGATTTTTATTATATGAACAGTTCAGAAACATAGGAGTAACTTAGTGTGCATTAGTACCTATGACAAGCTGTCCCCCGCGGTTTCATCGGCATTTCCTTGGGATTTTATCCTTTCCCGGGATAAAAAGTATCCTATGTTTTATTCCAGGATGTGAACTTCATTTTCCCTTTCGTTTCATTAAAATCCTTTCAGTCGTTTTTGCGTGAAAGAGTAACAAACATCTTTTTTTTTTTTTTTTTTTTATTCTGGATAGGCTTGTGTTTGACCACAATCTCACCATGGTAAGTGATGATGTGGCCGAAGATGGTAAGCACACAAAGCCTAGATGGGAACTGGCTCTCAAGTGCAGCTGTCGGAACACACCGATAGGTGTTTTGGCGACAGATTTTCAACTTGAGGGTGGTAGCCAGCCAGTCGGGTACTACAAAGTACCCTACCACCGTGCTATGGTTTCCTCACGATGTTTTCCTTCACCGAAAGCTCAAGCTCATTGTAGGATTCGAACCCACGACCTTCGCCGCGGTATTCGACGTCACTTACCACTGAGCTATCATCGCCTTAAGACACGTCCCAACATACTTTCAAATTTATAATACTAGCTGTCCCCCGCGGTTTCACCCGCGTTCCAGTGGGATCTTATCTTTTACCGGGATGAAAAGTAGCCTATGTGCTATTCCAGACTATAATCTATCTCTATGCCACATTTCATCCAGATCCGTTCAGCCGTTCTGGCGTAAGTGAGTAACAAACATACATCCATCCAAACTTTCACATTTATAATATTGGTAGGTTTTGTAGGAAGTAGGATATTAGTAGGTAGGATAGGAAGTAGGATAGGTAGGATATATGTGTTTAAAGTGCTTGTGTGTGGTGTGTGGGTATACCCAATTACAAATGATGTCATTTTTAACTGTATGTACTTATTACAATTCAATTCAATTTATTTATTGCATGACTGTACACAAACACAATTATATAAATAGTTAAGAGGTAGGTACATCAACCCTGATAGGGTGTCGCAATTTATCCATCAATATGAGTTAGCTATATTTATGTTAGTATTTTAGTAGTTTTACATTTATTATTATTTTATATTAATTCTATTGGTTAGTTTGGTTATTTTAATTATGCGCGTGATATGTTATTTTTTATATTCTGGATAGGCTTGTGTTTGACTACAAACTCACCATGGTACGTGATGATGTGGCCGAAGGTGATAAGCACACAAAGCCTAGATAGGAACTGGCTCCCAAGTGCAACTGTGGGAACACGCCGATAGGGCTTGGCGACAGATTTTTCAACTTGAGGGTGGTAGCCAGCCAGTCGGGTACTACAAAGTACCCTACACCGTGCTATGGTTTCCTCACGATGTTTTCCTTCACCGAAAGCTCAAGCTCATTGTAGGATTCGAACCCACGACCTTCGGCGCGGTATTCGACGTCACTTACCACTGAGCTATCATATTATTTTGCATGTTAGTATTTACCTACTCTATTGTTCAGTTATTGTCCCTACAGTAGCTTGATGTTTTAAAATAACAATAGTTTTAATATCTCCTTCAGTAGTTTGAACAAAAAAGCGTTTTGTAATAAAAAATACGGTCCATTTATTTTTCGAAGGTTTCATACCCTTGCTATCGATGTATCTTTGCCATCATGAAGAAGTCAGCTGGACGGAAAGGCATTTTGTACTGCCTCTTTAAAGGTATTTTGTACTATGTCAAGTTTTATCCCCGTTCTATGTCAAGATTAAAGAAAAAAAATAACCCAGTTGAATATTATGGTCTCAAAATTCACCATTTTCATATTTTCAATCAATGTGATTGTAATCGTTATTTAGCAATATAATACAATTAATTATCTGGCTCAATGGACGGCTGCGATTAGACGGTATCGCTGATAGCGGTGCGATATCGTTGCGATACCGCTACGATACCGTCACGATACGCGTGCCAGCGCTAATCCTAGTGTTCACATGTATGGAACACATTACAATCCAGTGTGTCTTATAGAATTTCTGTATCGTTTTTGCATTTTGAGTTAGTTCTATAGTAACATTACAGATGTTTATACGGCTACTTATTTGGGCGCAAATTATACGGCTTTACATTCTAAACAGGTTCACAATAGTTGTTTAATTGTAGGTATTACAGGCGCATTATATTAGCATTGATGAGGTCAAAAAAGTTGCGCTGTTATTAGCTTGGTATTTTATGTTTTAGTTTACTATGTAATGTAATTTTTTATGTATTTTTGTATCACTTTAAGAATAAAATTGTTAAACATTTAAAAAAAAAGCCAATATAGTCAGTGGTCCAAAAATATAAAAAAAAACTTGAGAGGTGTCAAGGGACACCCGGATGGAACGAAGTTATTTATATAAGTTATATAAGTCGAGAGAGTATATATAAATAAAAAAAAACAATATATATAGATAGTTTTTTTTTTAATATATATAAATAGAAATGAAAATATCTGGCTTGCTAGTGGTGTACCACCCTAAGGTTGAATGCCGCTTGCACATTCATACGTGATAAAGATTAGTTTCGCTTGCAGATCAATCTGACAACTTATGTCATTATTATGCATCTCTTTCAAGTGATATCTTTTTAGTTTGAACCTTGTAATTTTAGATGACTAGGAAACTAAATCAAAATTGGCACAACACTTTCTTGGCCGACCGTACAAAGTCGGAAAACTGAGTGACTGACAATATTAGTTTGCATCAAAACAAAAGTTATAACACTGGGTAAGTTTTTTACTTTTTTGTTATTGAATGCCTTCAAAAATTACTGCGCAATGTAGTTTATATATTTATAATTCAGTTATTTTTGTACATCAACCATACAATGCCATACAAAATAGTAAAGAAAATAGAGAGAGAGAAAAAATACTACTTATTGTACCTTATTTTAAGGCGATGATAGCTCAGTGGTAGTGACGTCGGATACCGTGGCGAAGGTCGTGGGTTCGAATCCTACAATAAACTTGAGCTTTCGGTGAAGGGAAACATCGTGAGGAAACCATAGCACGGTGGTAGGGTACTTTGTACTACCCGACTGGCTGGCTACCACCCTCAAGGTGAAAATCTGTCGCCAAGCACCTATCGGTGTGTTCCGACATCTGCAGTTGAGAGCCAGTTCTCATCTGGACTTTGTGTGCTTACCACCTTCGGCCACATCATCACTTACCATGGTGAGATTGTGATCAAACACAAGCTTATCCAGAATTAAAAAAAAAAGAAAATGGTCACTTGTGGTGGCCGCCTAAAAAGACACAGTAGGCAAATAAAAGATGAGCAGTCCAAGCCCGATAAAAAAATTATGGAGATTAATGGATTTAAAAGGGAAGGAACCCGAACGAAGCTCCCTTTTTGGGAGTTCCGTTTGAGCCGTCGTACCGGACGGTCGCTTTTATAGTGGCATTGTTCGACTACCCGGCATTCTCGGAATTTTGGTCCGGTGATTTTATTACCTCGCCATTTCGTCGAATTGCTCATTAGGCTAATTCCAGTGATTAATACTTCGCGTATTTCACTGGAAGAGGCTAAGTGCTCAAATCGACACCCAATCGGTAATTTTCATTACCAACCAACTGTGCCGTTTTAGTCACTGTCGCTGGTGAAAGTATTTAATACTTCCGTATTATTACTGGAGGCGGCCTTGACGAGAGCGACACAAAAACCCTGCAAAAACCACGACTTTCTGTGGTGGGCTAGTGGATACCTTACGGTGTTAACGAAGCTAGCTCGAGCGTGACCCGGCCGCTCGCGGTTGCCCTTTTGGCAAACGCAAACCCGGACGGGGCTGGACCAGTCGGCCTTGGGGGCTTCCCTAGTCGACCCCAGCTATCGCTAGGCAGGGACGTAGGAACTCCGCTGCTTAATAAAACTTCAACAGCGGAAGCACCAGCTTAGGGCTCACCCCGTCGTTCGTCACACACCTCCTGGCCTAACCCCGGCCAGGAGAGTAATACTCACCCCGGGCGCACCCACCCGGGAGAAAATTAGAGTTTTTTAGTAGGTCCCCCTGGCTGGCCACTATGGCCAGCCAGATTAACCCGCAGTCCCTGGAGGATATCCTCCAGGATGAAATCACGTTAAGTTTTTTAATTAAGCGTCATGGCAACTTGCCATTTCTTACGCCCTCCCGCCCCTCCTCCGCCATGTCGGCATGCTCCATTGCGAGCTCCCCCTCCACCCCCCTGACCCAACCGTCCCAACTGTCGCTCTCTAGCGGCGTCCTTCCCCCCTCCCAACCCTCGCCTTCTAGCGAGATCCCTCCCCCGTCCCAGCCCCCGCTCTCAAGCGAGGCTCCTCCCTCCACCCAATCCTCGGACGACGGCTTCACCGAAGTCCTTACTAAGAGTGGCAAGCGCAAGCGAGCCAAGAAACCCTCCGAGGAGGCGGCAGTCGCGAAAGCGGCCAAGCCCTCTCAATCCCCCACACCCTCTCCCACTCCCATCTTGCCTCTCATGACCCTTACCCCTGGCTCCCCTTCCATCAGCCAGAGAGGGCTCTCCCCCGCTCCCACTCCTATGGATATCCCTATCCATAGGATCCCTGGTACCCTACCCGTCCCTAACCCCGTACCCCAGTCCCAGAAGAAAGACTCGCCACCTCCCCTGTTCATTCAGGACAAGGTAAAGTGGCCTGAGGTCTCTACATGGTGCAAGACGCACCGTGTCAATTACACGTCCGCCCGTCCCACTGAGCACGGGATCAAGGTCACTGTGGTCACCTCTGACGACCACAGAGCCCTGAGCAAAATGCTCCGAGATAGGTTTGTGGCTTTCCACACCTACACTCTCCCAGATGAGCGATCCCTCCGGGTCATCATCAAAAATGTCCCAAAAGAGTTTGATGTCGAGTACATCAAACAATCCCTCCTCAACCAGGACCTCCCGGTGCAATCCGTCCACCGGATGTACAAAGGTCGCGGTCACGCCCCTTACAACATGGTCTTCGTGTCCCTGGACCGTGGACCAGCCGGAAAGGCCATCTTCCGCCTGAAAGAGTTGTGTGACCTTTCAGGCTTCTACGTAGAGTCACCCAAGAAGGGACGTTACCCGTCCCAATGTCACAACTGCCAACTTTATGGCCACTCCGCCCGCAATTGTTACGCACCAGCTAGGTGCGTCAAATGCCTGATCCCACATGCAACCAAAGATTGCAGCCGTCCAAAGAACCCCGCAGAGGCAACGGAACCACCTGGTTGCGTCCTCTGCCAGTCGCTAGGACATACCGCGAATTACCGCGGATGCCCAAAAGCGCCTCGCCCCCGTATCTCATACGACTCGCCGCGTAACGCAACGCGTCGTCCACCCCCTCCAGCACCCGCTGCACAGGCCCATCTGGCCCCGCAGCGCCCTTCACCGTGGGGAGCTTTCAACTATGAAAGCAACCACTTCCCCCTACCCCACTTTGCGACTAAAACCGCACCCGCAGCTCAGGTGGACAGCTCCACACAACCCCAGCCCTCAGCTGGCCCCTCTCCTCCCGCCCCCGTCCCCATCCCTACTCCCTCCCCACCTGCCCCAATCTCCCGCGCTGTCCCCAAATCGGTGCCAACGGCACCTCGCCGCGCCAAACAAAACCCCCCCCACGGCGTTGATCCGGATCTCGCCCTGGTGGAGCGATTTGCTGAGGCCTTCAACCCCAGCGAAGTTAGGGAGTTAGCCCACGAAATTAGAGTGAACGAAGGCAACGGTCGTGCCCTCGCTCAAATCGCCATGAGGTTCGAGCGCCTCTTCTCATCATTAGCTCAATTTAAAGTTAACCCATAATGGATAGTTCGACTGTGTGCAGAATTAAACCCCGCTCAATCAAGATAGGCTTCTTTAATGCCAACGGCATTACAGGTCAACGAAATGAGATCGCAGATTTCCTGAGTGATCATGACGTTGACATACTCCTAGTACAAGAGACGTTCCTCAAACCCTTCCATAGGAATCCCAGGATTGCCAACTATCAGATAGTTCGCAACGATAGGCTCCACTCCGCCCTAGGAGGAACCCTCATTTATTACAAAAGGTCCTTGTACTGTTCTCCCATGGATCAGCCCAAACTTGAGTACATTGAAGCTTCGGTCTGCAGGCTCGGCATGACTGGCCACGAGTCAATCATTCTGGTCTCAGCCTACGTTTCCCCAACTCGCTCTTCAAGCGACCTCCAACTATCACTCAGAAGAGATTTGAAAACCCTGTTCGAACTAGGAAGCTCTGTCATAGTGGCGGGCGACCTAAACGCGAAACACCGCCTCTGGAATTGTCATACGAACAACTCCAGAGGTATTGTACTAGAATCCCTCCTCGGGCCGCTGAACATCGATTTAGTCGCGCCCCTGGAACCGACTCACTACCCCAACGTACTTGACCACAGACCCGACATCCTCGATGTGGCACTGTTGAAGAATGTAAGCCTAGGCATACACGACTTGACAGTGCACCACGAGTTAGTCTCCGACCATCGACCTGTAATCTTAGAACTTACACCGAACTCAGGCCCCCCTGATTCAGGTCGGACCCCTCTCACTAAAGTCGTGACGAACTGGGACAAACTGGGCGAAAGCCTCAAGTCTGCCTCATCCGTTCACCTCGACCAAATCCCTAGCAGCATAGTCACCGCTGACGAAGCTGTAGGCGCAATCGACTCCCTGACCAGCCACGTGCAATCGCTTATTAGCGATTGCTCTCGGACAGTTCCGGTGGAGAGCAATCGACACTGGCGCTTGCCCGACGACGTACGTAACCTGATTAGGGTAAAGAACGCAGCCATGCGCGAATACGATAGACGTCCGACCGAGGACAACCGAATCCGCTTACGCACTCTCCACCGCGCCGTCAAGGAGCGAGTGGCCGAGGCCCGCGAAAAAAGCTGGGATCAGAAACTGATCGACATAAAGCCCTCCCATCGAGCCTTTTGGCAACTCTCACGTGCCCTAACCAAGGACACGGTTGCCCATATTCCACCTCTCAAAAGGCCCAACCTTCCACTCGCCTTCGAAGACGAGGAAAAAGCCGAATGCCTGGCCGAAAGCCTGGAGCTTCAGTGTACACCCAGTTCCCTCCCTATCGACCCTGTTCATATGGAGGAAGTAAATTCGGAAGTAGAACGGCGAGCTTCTCTCCCGTTACCCCCACCCCCTCTCAACGAAGAGGAAGACCCCGTCCCTCCCGTGACCCCGGACGAGGTCAAGCAGATCATCCGGGACCTCCACCCGAGAAAAGCCCCGGGCTCGGATAAAATCACCAACAAAGTGGTAAAGCTGTTCCCGGCTACCCTTATCATGCTCCTGACAGCGATCTTTAACGCTGCCTTATCCAATAACATTTTTCCACATCAGTGGAAAAAAGCCCATGTAATTGGGATCCATAAGCCCGGCAAACCCAAATCCGAGCCCTCCAGTTACCGACCCATCAGCTTGCTCAACGTCATGGGCAAGATGTATGAAAGGTTAATATACCTCCGTCTCAAAGCGTATGCCGACGCTAATAAACTCATTCCCGACGAGCAGTTCGGCTTTCGAACTAGACACTCGTGCGTCCAACAAGTTCACCGTATCGTTGAACACATCGCCTCCAACTTTCAGAAAGGTCAGATGACCGGAGTCCTGTTCTTCGATGTTGCAAAGGCATTCGACAAAGTCTGGCACAACGGCTTAATTTATAAGCTGTACAAACTCGGAGTGCCAGTCAGACTCGTGACCATCCTACGAGACTTCCTGTCGAATCGCCAATTCAACTACCGAATAACAGGAGCGCTATCCTCAGCCCACCCCGTTTTAGCCGGAGTCCCTCAAGGCTCTGTGCTGTCCCCCTTATTGTTTACACTCTACACGAGTGACATCCCAAAAACTAGCAAAGCGCAGCTAGCTCTATTCGCGGACGATACCGCAATATATTATTCTGGCAGGAGCCCCACGGCAATTGCCAAAGTTCTCCAAGCCGCGACTCACACCCTAGGTCCCTGGTTTCGGAAATGGAGAATCGAAATTAACCCCACCAAGAGTCAGGCGGTGCTGTTCTTCAGTCCCGCCAAGAAACTCATCCCCACTCCCCCCCCTCCAGTCACCATGTTCGGCGAGCCGATCCCTTGGGAGAGGCGAGCCAAATATCTCGGTGTTACCCTGGATGATCGTTTGTCCTTTGCCGACCACATAAAACAGGTACGTGCACGCGCCTGTTTTGTGTCCGGTCGCCTTCATTTCTTGTTAAATAAAAAGTCTAAACTTGCCCTAAAAAGCAAGGTGAGACTCTACACCGCGTGCATCCGCCCCGTTATGCTATATGCATGCACTGTGTTCGCACATGCATCTCCCAAGCTGATCCATAGACTCCAAGTGGTTCAAAACCGCTTCATGCGCAAAGCCACGGGCGCCCCGTGGTACATGCGCAACTTAGACCTCCACATAGACCTCAATCTGCCCACGGTTAAGCAATTCATTAAGCGCGCTTCACGCCGCTATTACGATCGTGCCCTAAACCACGCGAACCCATTAATTGTAAAAACTGCAAACTATACTCCTTCAGAGATTTCAAAAATCCGTAGGCCTAAACTCGCCCTCAGCGAGCCGGATGACCCTACAACTCTAGCTCAGATTAAGGATAGGGAGGCTCGCGCAGCCCTGAAGAAACAAATACAACACCGCCCGCGTTTTCGCCCTCGCCGGAGAGGCCCGTCGCGACGTCCCACTCAGTCAGTCTCGTCCCCAGTAGTTGGCCCGAGCCGTACCAGTAATCCGACCGTCCCTTAAAACTCCTCTAAATCGCTTAGGCGAAGTCCGTCCCACTATTTTGTGCCCCCCGACGACGCCCTGAGCCGAGGTTCGTGCCCCAACTGGGGCGCCCTCAGCGGTCAGTCGTCTAAAATTTGTAAACTCGGTTGAGAGCCCTAAGCGCTCACCGAAAAGTCCGCGTAAGGGTGTCTATGGTCCCTCAGACCTCCACCTTTAAGTCCTCCCCAAAAAAAAAAAAAAAAAAAAAAAAAAAAAAAAAAACGAAGCTCCCATTCAAAATACTGACGATTATGTGACACAAGCCCGTGGCGGCGTTTTGAAAAAAATAATTGCCATTTTAAAATACTCAAGCACGACAGATGTTCATGCAGACGATTCAGCTAAATGTCTTGGTCGTGCTTATCTATAATCTGACGATTATTTGGAGGGATTTATCCAATCTGACAAAAAAAAAATGTTTTCTTGAAATCATTGAATGTTACAATAAAATGCATGGAAAATCATGCAAATAAAAATAGCTACGAAAGCTTTTTTAATTATAATACTTATTTATTTACATATACGAGTAGATACTTTCAATATTCTCTTTCTCGTTAATATTACACAAGATACCTAAAATTTATTTAAAAATATGGCCGAGGTTATTAAAAAACCATATTGGAGCGAAGTTCCTTATCGCGCGTTGTGAAAGGGGGCTAGACGGAAAAAAATATTTCGTGTCACTGTCACTGTCGGTGACAGTTGTGTGTAGTAAGCTATTGTAAGCTGTGCGGCGTGCGCATGTTTCTCTGTCTGTCTCTCTCTCTCTCTCTCTCTCTTATAGAAAGCAAGCCAGATATTTTCATTTCTATTTATATATATATATAATATGTCAAATATATATAAATGTTTTTTTTTGTTTTTTTTTTGTATATATATATATATACACTCTCGACTTAAATAACTTATATAACTTCGTTCCATCCGGGTGTCCCTTGACACCTCTCAAGTTTTTTTTATATATTTTTGACATTTTGTTGATTTTGACATTCCAGAAAAAGAAAATACCTCCACCTTTTTTGATGGTCAAGATGGTCCTTGAATCCATAGGTTGTGTGTCCGGAATCAATCCATTCATAATTTTCGTGAGATCTTTGACACTATTTGATTAATATTCCTTTCAATAGCCTATTTTCTTACATTTTGATGAAATGAAGAACATTTTACAAATGTATCAATATCACTGTCATCTTCACTTTCGTTGGAGCTCTTAGGTCTTACATTTTCAGCATCAAGCGGACAGTATACGATTCATATACTGTCCGCTTGATGTATCACGATTTTGTTGAATAATCTCATTATTCGCAATAAATAAAAATCAAAACACGAGGATACCGTCTCGTGATTATTTCTAATGTTTACAGGACCTACACTAAAGCTAAAGGCTTTACAAAAGCATTTTGATATGCCATCATCCAACCGTTAAACAGTCTAAAGAATCATAATGGTTTTGAAATGCCAATATAAAACGTCAATATGCTCAATGAAATTATATAAGACTAGCGGCCCGGTACGTGCTTCGCTACGTATAAAGTGAAATAGGATATTGTAATCGTTTCAATTCAAATGGCATATCAGTTGGAATCATAGGGATACGCGGTATCAAACAAACTTCTCCTTTTGATTTAGCTGTTAAGATCGTAGCTTCAATCAAATTTGGCAATAACTTTTTCACTGCCCATCTGGTGCCATTACACAGTTTTGGTGGATTAATAGTCGCAATAATATAATCAAAGAAGCAACTTTCAGATTCAAGCAATGCGGTGGCATGCCAGCCGGCTCCAAGGAATTTAAAAATTCAATTGGATAAATTCATTGCCCCATCTTGATTCATAACACTGTCCATTGATTTATATGTCGTGACTACACCTGGCAGTTTCGCTTGAATTTGAAAATTAATGGCATTGATATGAATGTTCTTCGGTCTCTTCTAAAATGGCGCGTTCTCTCAACCAATCATGGTTTCTGTTTTTTTTTTTATTCTGGATAAGCTTGTGTTTGACCACAATCTCATCATGGTAAGTGATGTGGCCGAAGGTGGTAAGCACACAAATCCTAGATGGGAACTGGCTCTCAAGTCCAGCTGACGGAACACACCGATAGGTGCTTGGCGACAGATTTTCAACTTGAGGGCAGACAGCCAGTCGGGTACTACAAGGTACCCTACCACCGTGCTATGGTTTCCTCACGATGTTTTCCTTCACCGAAAGCTCAAGCTCATTGTAGGATTCGAACCCACGACGTCACTTACCACTGATCTATCATCTGAAGAATATTCGGAAAAACACATTCAATCAATTCATCTATCGATTGCGCAAGTGTACAAAAATTGATCGGTACAGCGATCAATCCGTTGGTACTGTCGATTTATTTTGCCATCACCAATTTCTAACAATTGTTTTGAAAAGTCATGGGTAGCTGGATCATTTTGTAGGTGAATACGCATATTAGAACCAACCAACGATTATGAATCAACTTCAACGTCCTGGTTACGCATTCTAATGGTTGCCGTTTTGCAATTATCATCAGGTGATCTACTTCGATACGACGGATATTCGTCATTGCCCGTTATTGTGTCTGAAGTCAATTGCCTTGGGTATCGTTTCGATCAATCATACATGGCGAATTCATATTTAGTTCACCGCACGGAACATGTACGGACGTCGTTTTTAACGACGTGAAATAACTCAGGATCAACAGTTTGATCAGGAATTTCAGCTGATATAACGTAATCGATTTGAAATGGAGTTATTTTATGTACCAGCTATTCGATGGAGTACATATGGCAACGCACCTCTCCAAATTCACATAACTTCACAATTAAATCCATAAGTGCTTTCAATTTTTGCCGAAAAACATGAATATATTCTTCGGATCATTTTTAAATCAAACTCAAAACTCATTTATTCAGTTTAGGCCCTGGTAAGGCACTTATGAACGTCACAATTGACTCTACCACCGCGACCGGTTCAACATACACTTAAACTGAGAAGACTCCGGCAAGAATCTCAGCAAAGCAATTTTTTATTTATAATCGACGTAAACGAAAATAATTAATCGACGTGCTTCCATCTGTTACAAAAGAATAAAACACCCGTATTCAACCATATGTTTTTTGAAATAAAGAAACCCACATACATACATGTAATTCACTTCAACAGTTCAAAACTTACCGTTTGTGTAAATGCGTTTGGCAATTTAATTCAAATAAAGCCTGTAAACGATATGAAACACCGACGGCTCGCTAAAAAACTGAGAAAAGTACACGCACACATATACATAGTACATTTGAACAATTCAAGACTAACCGTTTGTACGAATGCTCACAATAATATGTTTAAAAATATAAACACGAAGCAATAATTATCGCTGATATTTTGCCGCATGAATGACATAACAACATGCTTGTACTGTCAACACTGAAAAAAGTTTCAATTTGACAGCACAATCCCCATCTGAAAAAAGTTTCAATTTGACAGCACAATCCCCATCTGAAAAAAGTTTCAATTTGACAGCACACTCCCCATCTGAAAAAAGTTTCAATTTGACAGCACAATCCCCATCTGAAAAAAGTTTCTATTTGACAGCAAAATCCCCATTAACAAAATGATTCGCCATTTATTGAATTCATTTGTTAAAATAACCGGCCAAGTGCGAGTCGGACTCGCGCACGAATCCCATATAATAAACACGTTTTTTGTATGGGAGCCCCCCTTAAATATTTATTTTATTTTGTTTTTAGTATTTGTTGTTATAGTGGCAACAGAAATACATAATTTGTGAAAATTTCAACTGTCTAGCTATCGCGGTTCTTGAGATACAGCCTGGTAACAGACAGACGGACGGACAGACAGCGAAGTCTTAGTAATAGGGTCCCGTTTTTACCCTTTGGGTACGACACCCTAAAAATGAAGCAAACATGTGATAAATGAAGAACCGCAACTTCACATAAACCATCTACTAAATAGTCTGAAGCCTAAACATTTGGTTTGGATAGGTGAGTCCGTTCTTGAGTTTATTAAAAGGTAGGTATAATCTTATTTTTAATTTTGTAAGTTGAGATGAAAATTAATCTTAAATATTTTATCACAAAATTTCGAATTCAGTCGCTGAAAATGGACGATGATGAAACCTGAACAAAGTCAATAGTAAAATTAGACTAGCTATTTTAATTTCGTTTTTAGATATTCAAAAGCAGTTGTTAATATTTAATACGAAGCTGCCATTCGTGAATTAATTTTAAAATACCAAATGCCTGTTTTTACATTAGCAACCCAATGCAAATATACGTAGGTTATATTTTAAATATTCACTGGTAGAAAGGTAAAAATTATTTCAATTATTTATTCGTGGGAGTTTGTTTCGCCGTTTCTTCTCCTGACAGGTCTTTATTTGGAAATGGTGGTAACAGTAACAATAGCATTAAAACATAGAAATAAGTGTTCCTTAAGTGTCCCAAAATTGAATAAAACATTTTGAGTTTGAGTGCTATGGTTTCGGGTATTTTTTAGTATAGATATTTGCTAATTATTCAATATTTAAACTGAATTATTATGCCTTGCCGATCGGCGGCAGCGGCAGCCTCGAAGAAGTTATTTATATATTATAATTGTACATTTGCTTGTATATTTTGTACATTTGTTGTAAATAAAATAATTATATACCTTTAAATAAAAAGATAATGTTATACCTAATAAATTGTGATAAGTTTTGTGTTATATTTATATTGTAGGTAGTAAATAAATGTAGCCAGCTCTTTTTAAGGCATTGTGTACTGATGTTTGGCTCTTTGTAAGGCATTGTGATTTTTCAACATTGTCCACTGAACGAGTAGACAATGTTAAAAAATAAAATCACAACGGCTCTCGTATACAGGTCTTCTTTTCCGCTACTAATTAATTTTCCTAGGTTATAAAAAACTAGGAAAATAAATTAAAACTTGTACAACTAAGAATTAAATTAAAAATTGCAGTGAAGCTCGACTTGATTACTTCATAAAACAGATAGTTAATTATGTTTCATTTATACTGGATTACGAGGAATATTTGTAAAAACATAGGTATTATGTTTGTTATCGCATTTTCTAAATCAGCTGTAACGTTTTCGGTGAGATTTATATTGTGGTTAGATCTACGAGTAAATCACTTAAGTGCCGTGTCAATTTACTACCAAATGCACAGAATGCATAAACTATTAAAATAATGTCAACAGGTGTTAGATTTATTATTATGTATACATTTATTATATAATACAGTTTTAAAAAAACTATGTTATTTATTGTAATGTCTATTCTTGACCATAGATACAAAGTCATTCAGTCTTCTTGTATGTTCGTCTATTTGTTAATCATAACGAAAGGGTACAAAAGTGATATTCCGAATCGTGCATAACCTTCAGCATATGCACAGATGTAGAGTTTACATTTTTCATAAATATATTAAACATAATAAATATGCCGTTTAAAAATATTTGTAATGAGTTCATTTAATAAAGATGCTTATTTAATTTGAATTTTATAATTAAAATAACATAATGTGTAAGTACTACTTGAAATTGTTGAAAACATGCTAAAAGACAGTAACCAGCAAAGTTGATACAAATAATTAAAAACTTGAGAGGTGTCAAGGGACACCCGGATGGAACGAAGGTATATAAGTCGAGAGAGTATATATATATAAAAAAATCTATTTATATATATATATAAAAATAGAAATGAAAATATCTGGCTTGATTTCTAAGAGAGAGAGAGAGAGAGAGAGAGACAGACAGAGAAACATTGAGATTTGTGGGGTTAATAACCTTTTGACGTAAAAAAAAGTGTCGTGTCAATTTTTCGTAAGATTTTTTTCCGTCTAGCCCCCTTTCACAACGCGCGATAAGGAACTTCGTTCCAATAAATAACACTGTCGCAAAGTATAAATAAACTAAATATCAAGATCACAACTATACATATGTAGACAGGTACCTACTCGAATATAATAGAAGACATGAGTTTCTAACAATAGCATTTCAGTTTGCAAATGTACAGTTATAAAAGTCACTACATTATTTTTCTTCGTGTACCTTAACTTACTTGAAATTTTATTACGTTTTCATAAATTTAAATGTAAGGTCGTAGTGCCAGTGAATTTCAATAAATCCAGCGTACAGCACGGCACTGACAGTACAAAGCAAATGCATTTTCTATTGAAATTTCTCCCCATCGCTGTGCCGGTATTGTTTTGCATAGAAATCGGAAAACAACGACCAGTAAGAATCCTTCGCGGTCCCGTGAAGAAACAAGAAGTTTCAATACACGCTCAACCACTGGAGCAAGTTACCAACTACAAATATCTGGGTTTACTTGTTGATGACAGATTTAACTGGGGCAATCACATTGACTCCATATGTGATAAACTGCGAGCAATGCTGGCCAAATTTGCAATAATTAAATACAAAGTACCTTTTAAAATTTTACTTAACCTTTATAATGCACTGGCGGAATCAATAATTTCATATGGAATTACTAGCTATGGCAGAACGTTTAAAACTTACATAGACAAAATATATAACCTACAACTTCGTTTATTAAAAATAATAATACCAAATAAAATAAGAAAAACACTTTATGATGGTAATGACGTAACAGGTTTCTTTAAATATTGTAAAATGTTGCCAGTACACACAAAAATACGAAAGTTGTTATTAATAGAACAGTTCACCAACAAAGAACTGCAAATTAAATTAAATCATCGCATAGCAACAAGATTGGCAGCCCAATCAAAACTGGTAGTACCGAGTTTCAAGAACTATTACGGGAAACGAACCGTCTCTTATTTAATACCTACTCTAATTAATAACGTTCCAACAAAAATTCAATCAGAAATAACCAATAGTAATTATAAACATAAATACAAACAATACTTTAACTCTCTCTGAAATGCATCACCCTGTTTAAATTTCATTCCATTATTTTGTCCGACCCGCGCCGTGTGTCTTTGTAATCTTTCTTTGTTATTTATTACTAACGAACTACCTCACAATTTGTTATAAAATATGTGTTAACCCTAAATTAATAATGTACAATGTGTATAGTATTAAGATAGCTTATAAGTGTCTCAACATCCGGACAAACCTATTGAGGTTTTTGTGATGTTTTAATATTAATATTTTGCTTTGTTCTTTATTTTAATTAAAAAAAAAAAAAAAAAAAAAAAAAAATGTAACTCTCAGTCAGTCGAGTATAAAAAACGTGGGACGTCAAAACAGTATTATGGCTCGCTTACACGTGATCCGTCTTCGGCCGAAGTTTGCTCGGGGGACGACGGCCGAACTCGGACCACAGAGGACTGAATCAAACACAATGTAAAACAAAGAGAGCGCGCACACCAACACGACCGTCGTCCGATGTGCAAATTGAGTGTTTTTATTTAACTTGATGGGTTGTAATTTTAATTCTTCAACAAGGTATCCACCCAGTTGTTTTCTATACATACATTTATTTGGGGCTAATTCACACAACGTAACACACATACACACACCAGGACACCTTAATTTTATTTTTTATCACTAGTAACATTAAATTGGTAATATTGTAAGTCAGTTTTCATTAATAATAAAGTTTCATTATAACATAAATTGTAAGTACTAAATTTGATTGTAATATGATGCCGGGGGGGTGGGGGAGGGGGGGGGGACTGTTATTCCTTAGTACAGGTTATACTGTAACCTAGCTAGGAAAATAGTTGCAACACCCACTTGATTGTAGACGGTAGTACAATCTTTGTAAAACATTATTAATGTATATACTGCACTCTCTATATATGAATAAAAGCTATTATTTAAATATTTTATGTATAATTAGTTTTGTTTATCTTTTAGTTTCATTTTGTCTTTAACAGTTAGCATAATTTTTTAATTTATTTAAAAAAAAAAAAAAAAAAAACTTCGAATTCCTCCATTTTAAAAACGCGTCTTCACACAGTTAGCTACAGAATGCCGGCAATTTCGGACGAGTGGTACACTGATGCAGTGTAAGCACATACTCGTCCGAGTTACTCGTTCGGGTAGTTCTGTGCGCCATCAGCCGACAAATTCGGGTTTGGTGTACCGTTCTCTAAACTAGCTGTCCCCCGCGGTTTCACCCGCGTTCACGTGGGATTTTATCTTTTCCCTGGATAAAAATAAAGCCTATGTTACTCAAGGCCTGTAGCCTTCTAATGGTGAAAGAAATTTTTAAATCGGTCTAGTAGTTTTTGAAAAATAAATAAAACATATCATAAATGTAAAATGTAATCCTACCCTAAAATTAAAACGAATTTTATGCAAATTGAAAGGAATTTGGTATAAGACGATACGTCACAGCCCTTGAGTTATCCCTGGATCGACAATAAAATACTATGTAGAAACGATATTGTTATTGCGATGAGACGAGACATCGCTCCGGACACATTCCTTCAAATAAATTTGCATATTTGATGCGTAAAAATGAAACGCCTAATTGTTCAGATTGTGGAGTCATCGGTGAAGTCTACCATGTACTGATGGAGTGTGTTTGGAATGAATCTCTCAGACCTGTACGGTTGTCAAATATTGGAGACTGTAAACAGCGCTTTGGCTGAACCTTTGTCGGGTCCCGCCAAGGCGTTGTACAGATTAAGTACAAGAAATTAGCGATGTGGATTTTAATGCTTTGTTACTACCCGGGTGACATAATCGCAAAGCGATAAAGCCCATCAAAATTGAAAAAAAAGTACTCTATTCCAGCGCCACCTACCGAGTCAAATTGTGTTTTCAAACCATCGAGGTACCCATTGAAATATACACGCATTATTTAATCCAAATCGGTTTAGCCGTTTAGGAGGAGTTAGGTGACAAACACACGCATAGAAAAATTATATATATTAAGATACTAGTGGGCCCGGCAGACGTTGTCCTGTCCTGAAAATAAAACTTAGAACCCGATTCCAGCGCCACCTATTGTGAAACTAAACCATCTGTCAGTCCGATCTCGAGACATGTCAAAAAATCTTTTTTTTTTTTTTGTGAATTTTTCTTACTTTTTTATCCTATGTCCTTCTCCTGGTTCTAAGCTACCTCCCCATCAAATCGGTTCAGCCGTTCTTGAGTTATAAATAGTGTAACTAACACGACTTTCTTTTAAACTACAATATAGATATAGATATTACAAATACTGAACCCTAAAAAGGTGATGCATTATTTTAACAGACATAGATAACGCTATGCTGAACTAAATATCAACCCACTTTGGCAAATTGAACCTTATTCCGAGGTTACAAATTCTATTTCAGCCTGAGGAATTAATAATAAGGAAACACTCCACCCGCGGCATTCGCCCAGCAAATTGATTGATGCAATTTGCTTCGGCTACTTCCTACAAAATTGATGCTGTAATTGGTTGATCAACTGAATTAACTTTTTAATCATTTTGAGCCTTATTATAAAGCTTGTTTTCTTAAACTATAACACTATACTTACTTGCATGAAGCGCTATATATCTGTAGCTATCTGGCCACGTAATATTGTTAGAACCACCTGGTTGGTCGATAAACACGTCTTCATTTACACCGATAGGTGCTTGGCGACAGATTGATCTTGAAGGTATTAGCTGATCCATGCTATCAAGTTTTTGAAATAAGCCTAGTGTTCACCCACTGTCCTGAATTCCGTACCTATATAATTTTAAATTTACATTTAAAGGCGGTTAACATAAGAATATTGAAAATAAAGATATGGTTTTGGCTTGATAGTCTTGTAACTAAAGCCTTTAAAATAAATTTAAAAAATGAAGTTTAGATAGAGTTGAACCGCAACAAAAGTTGGTGGTAGGGCCCATGAACTGTTTTGCCTTCGCTTATATAAATATTGTATATCGATGTTAAAATTCTTCATGGATACGGGGAACACCTTCAAAGTAGTCAAATCAATTCAAACTGCCCGGACTTCACCTGAGGCTTGTGTAACACGGACCGAAACTCCGGGAAATATTAATATAGACATGTGCCTAATTAATACCCCGCCCGGGGCGTCGAGACCCCGGCTCCAGACCCTGTGTTTTGTTATCTTCTCCGGCTCGGCTCTCGTGTTCAGTTTAAGTTGATATTTTCAGATTAATAGACTTACCTGTATATTATACACTTTTTATATGTAATTTTTTACTTCCATGTTTATATTTAACTAGTGGGCCCGGCACACGTTGTCCTGCCCTGAAATTAAAACAAAACATAGAACCCGATTCCAGCGACACCTACCGGATCCAATTTGTGAATCCAAACCATCTTTACTGCTAAAATATGCTGATCTAAATGACATGACCATCTTAATGTACCATATTCTTGGAAATAAATGATTTGATTTGAAATATGTCAAAAAAGAAAGTGTTCCCTAGAGACTACAGCATGGGGTTCTTCAAAAGAGGAATAAGAAGTTTAATGCAAGGTCGGCAACGCGCTCGTGACGCCTCTGGTGTTGCAAGCGTCCATAGGCTACGGTAACCGCTTACCATCAGGTGGGCCGTAAGCTTGTTTGCCACCTAGTGGTATAAAAAAAAAAGTCGATCGATACAAAATGTATCACATAAATATAATACATTAAAATAATTAATATAAATTACGTTTTTGTAATTTTTATTTTATACAAACCTTGTCCTTACAATAAAGAATACATAAAACAAAGAATCATCCAATTTGGTGCAGTCATTCGACAGTTAATATGAGCGTACATACATTTCTAAGATCCATTTTTACTTATACGTAGCGTAGTTGTCCGGTTTCACCCACGGCACGGTCTCGAGTGGTCGGGATTAAAAGTATCCTTTGTTTCCAGGATATGATCTTCTTCAGGATACAAACTTTCACATTCCGCAACGTCGCCCGCTTGGCATTGCTTTATCGCGGACTCGTAACTTTTCACTCAAAGTCAAAGTCAAAACCATTTATTCAGTTTAGGCCCTAGAAAGGCACTTATGAAGGTCAAATTACAGAAGTTACCACCGGTTTGGAAGTCAGCCTTCAACTGAGAAGAACCGGCAAGAAACTTGGCAAGGTTACATTTTTTTAATATTTTTGGACCACTGACTATATTGGCTTTTAATTTTTTTTTCAAATGCTCAACAATTTTATTCTTAAACTAATACAAAAATTATAACCCGCATTAGTTACCTACATCACCACTCACTTAGGGGAAGTCCCGCAGGCTCAAGAATACAGAATATCTTTATACACAATTTCAGCAAAATCTGTCCAGCCGTTTAACCGTGGATGCCAAATAGAGTTACTTTTACATCTTACTACTATTAGGTACTGTGAAAGTTAGATCAAGATGGATGATATGATATTTGTAACTCTTTCACGCAAAAACAACTAAACGTGTGCAATGAAACTTGGTACACAAGTTGATCATATCCTGGAATAAAATGTAGAATACTTTTTATCCCGGGAAAAGGTAAGATCCGGGGGACTAGTGTAATGTAATATTCCTATATCTCATTTTAACATTTTTTTTATTCTCGATAGGCTTGTGTTTGACCACAATCTCACCATGGTAAGTGATGATGTGGCCGAAGATGGTAAGCACACAAAGCCTAGATGGGAACTGGCTCTCAAGTGCAACTGTCGGAACACACCGATAGGTGTTTGGCGACAGATTTTCAACTTGAGGGTGGTAGCCAGCCAGTCGGGTACTACAAAGTACCCTACCACCGTGCTATGGTTCCGAAAGCTCAAGCTCATTGTAGGATTCGAACCCACGACCTTCGCCGCGGTATTCGACGTCACTGAGCTATCATCGCCTTTCATTGAATTTATTATGTCAACAGATAGTGGTGATCGCGATGATCCGCCTGACCATGTTGGTGACTGGTGGAGCTGTCCAGTACCCAAGCCTCCACCCGGGGCTCCAGGGCTCCCGTCCCCAACACGCACGCTTTGCACATTCGCGGCACGTTTGCAATCATATTCAGACTTTGGTAAGTTTAACATTTACCAAAATTAAACAAATTACCCAATGTAGTTCTCGTCGCGCTGGTTTCTTAGTTTTACCAATGATTAGAACTAATTATGGAAAAATAATGATGACGTTTATAATAAAATACCCTCACATATTAAAAATGTACACTCGCTCAATTTGTAATTGCGAACAATAAGTCTCCTCAAACATGCATTAGATTTGTATTAAATAAACGACGAATCATAATTATTGTTTAAGTTAACCTGTTTTTCTCAAATAAGTGAAATTGTATTTTTTATTGAGAATAAATTCTTTAAACCGATGTCATTAGTTTTTTACGCACGTCTTAATTTGGCCGAAAGCCCTGACTAATGTCGTGGAATGAATCCTATAAGCTTCAGATTTTATACTACTCGATTGGCTTGCTAAAGCACCTGCCGGTGTTATCAGCTGCACTTGAGAGCGTGTACCTTTTTAGGTTTACGTACCCAAAGGGTAAAAACGGGACCCTATTACTAAGACTTCACTGTCTGTCCGTCTGTCCGTCTGTCCAACCGTCTGTCTGTCACCAGGCTGTATCTCAAGAACCGCGATAGCTAGACAGTTGAAATTTTCACAAATTATGTATTTCTGTTGCCGCTATAACAACAAATACTAAAAACAAAATAAATATTTAAGGGGGGCTCCCATACAACAAACGCAATTTATTGCCCTTTTTTGCTCGATATCAATAATGGCAACAGGTAGGCACTTTAAATATTCACAAAATACTCAGTTGTATTTTTACTTTAATAATAAAATTAAAATAAAATAAATATTTAAGGGGGGCGTTTTTACGTGATTTTTTTGCCTTTTTTACGGAACCCTTCGTGCGCGAGTCCGACTCGCACTTGGCCGGTTTTTTATGTTTATCAAGGTGACATTGCACACACTTATCTAAAAAGTAAAATAAAAAGCTAATAGAGTAAAGTGTCCAATTCATGAATATTCCGTGCAGTAGCTTGGTGTCAAGTGGTCACCTAACTTAGGACCTAACTGCATTGGTGACTGGTGCCCACTGTATATGGCATAGTTGGAAATCTGAGTTATGTTACCTAATATGCAACTAAAACTCAAAACTCAAAACTAAACTCAAAACTAAACTAAACTGTTCTCTCGTCTTAACAGGGATTTTTTTGTAAATGATAAACACGTGTCTAATGATGACATATTCTACTGCATACAATGTTTATTCGTAAATAATTTACACAGTACAAAAAATGTTATAAACAACTTTCTTCTTTGTCGTGTCGCTCTTGGCAGAGCGGTCGTGGTCACGTCGAGGCGTCCACATCGGTGTTAGAGGCGGACACGGCTCTTCGCACGATCTCGCGCCATCTTTCCCTGTTGGAAGACTGTCTAGTGCAGTCAGACACGCGACTTCCCACTGCGGATTTTATTTGGTCAGTCCAGCGTATAGGTGACCTGATTCCTTCTACCTTTCCCTGTACGACCAGCCGTTCTATGGAGTCGCCATCCCGCCTAGAGATATGTCCGAAATACTGCAGTATGCGCGACTGTACTACGGATGACAGACGCTGCGTGATGTCGAGCTCCTGGAGTATGGACACATTAGTTCGGAACTCCGTCCATGATATCCCGAGCATCTTCCTCCAGCACCACATCTCTAGAGCATCTATCTTCCCCTAAACAACTTACAAATTTGAAAAAAAAATAACATATATTGTACAAAAAATTAATCGAGGCCTCGGGTGACCGGCGGGCGGGGAGCTTTTTCCGCCAACGCATCAGCTTGGCCATCCAAAGAGGAAACGCTGCCAGCCTTCTGGGAACCTTGCCGATCGGCAGCAGCGGCAGCCTCGAAGATGTTTTTTATGTATTGTAATTGTACATTTGCATGTATATTTTGTACATTTGTTATTGTACAAAAACTGTAAATATATAATTAAAATATATTGACACACCAAAGACGGTTCAAAACAAATAAAAAGGCTGCAATTACAAATCTATTTAGTATTGTCACCATAAAAACATTATTAAATACATAAACAAGAAGAAACAATATTGTTTGAGCTATAACTAAAACCGAATAAATACTAAAAATGCATAGCTACATTATTAGGATCCTAGTTTTTCAAAACTGTGTCCCATGTCTAATAAACCACATCGCATCGTAATAAACCTCAATCACTTTACCAAACATTCTTAGGGCTCAATTCTTGTAAGGCGTCGACTTTAATTTAAAATTCTACGTCAGAACGACACGCGACGCCCAGGATGGGGTAATCCAAACCCGAATGACTGGACAATAACGTGAAATTGGCCCAATTTTCCTCGCGCCCTACCGCATACGTTAATATTCAATGAATTGGGGGGATACTGAACTTTAAACTATCGAAGGCTTAAGTGTAGGTTAGAGGACGCGTAACTTTGTGTCGCTTAATGTGTTTTGTTTTTGTTATTGAATTATTTATCAGCTAACTTGGAGTTATCGACGGAGGCCTATCTCGTAATAGTTTAAATATTGTACGACTGATTCAATTGTAAGTAGCTCGCTATCACCATGATTGATAGGCCTCGCGTGATAATATGATAATCAATATTTTCCCATTATTGATTTGGCGTTAAAGGGAAATTAATGATCTTGATTTGATGTGCGGATTCAAATAATCTCTCACGGCTATACAAAAGAGAAAACTGTGTTTCTGTAAATATTTTACAACTTCACCCAAATTATCATTCACCTATAAAGTGGAACTCACAAGGAAGCAAAAAAAAAAAACATTTTGTTGAAGTTCTGTGAAAAGTAAAATTTTCTCTACCCATCTTAGGTCCTTTGATCTAATATCATATTTGCAATGCCGCACCTGCCGCGTTTCCCGCGGTTTCCCCCTCCCGGCGAGCAAGGGGCACGAGGCTGTGCGCATGCGTGTCAGACGCAACAGTTTGGTGGGGCTTATGCACGCCCCCTCGCGATTCCCAAGTCCCACGCTGGAGAGCCCGTGTTCATCCCGCGGCTTGGCTAACATTCGCGCGCCGCTCGTCCACCTCAGCGGACGTGTCCCGATATCTCTAAAGTTACTCAATCTTGTCATCTTAGTTCGAGATCGCGCGCGTTTCGAATCTTTTAATGTTTGCTGCTTTTCCGTAGGATAGGTAAGTTGAATGTTTTGGATTTTTTTTTATATGATTTGTTTAAATTTTTGTTTGGGTTATGTACCAAACAGAAATGTAGGTAGGTATGTTATTTGAAAACTTTATTTTTGAAACATTACCAAAAAAAGCATTGATTAAAAAAATACTAAATAATTTGTCACGATATTGTTTTTGGATTTTTTTGATTTGAATACATACTTGCG
Organism: Ochropacha duplaris; assembly: GCA_951361185.1. Lineage (NCBI taxonomy): Eukaryota > Metazoa > Arthropoda > Insecta > Lepidoptera > Drepanidae > Ochropacha > Ochropacha duplaris. The sequence goes on from OX592690.1 coordinate 17,090,145, forward strand.
TTGGTTTTTTTTCTGTCTCTTTTGATTAAGAAATATTGTAAATGTTATTTTTAATTCGTTGTCTTATCAAAAAATATCTTTTATTTCCCTAAAAACCTTTATATTTATAACCTTAAGATTATCACAAACATTATAAAATACAAGCTGTCCCCCGCGGTTTCATTCGCTTTCCCGAAGGATCTTATATTTTTCCAGGATAAAAAGTTTCCTATGTCCCTTTCCAAGGTTCCATCTATCTCTATACCAAATTTTATTTAAATCGGTTTAGCGGTTTAAGTGTGCAGGTAACAGACAGACAGTTATAAACACTTTGAAATTTATAATATTAGTATACCTAGATTACTAAATCGATACAGCCGTATACCTACCTAGTGCGCGTATCAACCTTTTCAATTATACCTTCCATATTTCTTCAAAAGCCGAGTTTCATGAAACCATTTTTCCTATATAATAAGTCCTATCGGAGATTATTCTCAGGTTGGTAACTAGTCTACTTTCAACGTAGGATATAATCAAGGAAATTGTAACATCACGTGCCACGACCGCATTACTACTATATCGGAAATAAGCTTTCGACATTATGTCCCTAGTAGTCTTTAGTAGCTCAGGTAGTGGGTTCGAACTTGCGGTGAAGATCTCTGAAATCATAGCGGTGGTAGAGTAGTTTGTAGTACCACTTGGCTATCACCCTCAAGTTGAAAATCTGTTACCACTTATATTCCTCAGTGTTTTGAAAGTCATTTCTTTAGGCTGTTTATGTTTACGACTTGTGGCCACTAAAACTTCTATAAAACATTTAAAAAATAAGATTCTCTATGCTTGATCTTTATCTACCTAAAGTTAAAAAAATACATGTAGCTTGGGTTCAGTGGTTATATATAATACAGTAAAGTTTTGAAAGGGGGCTAGAAGGAAAAAAATCTTACGAAAAACCGACACTTTTAGTGTCAGTTGGTCGGGTGACAGTTGTGTGTAGTAAGCTATTGTAAATTGTGCGGCGTGCGCATGTTTCTCTGTCTGTCTCTCTCTCTCTCTCTTATAGAAAGCAAGCCAGATATTTTCATTTCTATTTATATATATTTTTTTTTCCTTTAACTATTTTATTTACAACAAATGTACAAAATATACACCTCTCAAGTTTTTTTTGTCTAAAATTATCATAATAGGGATGTTGCCTATATTCAAGAAAAAATATCTAACATTGACCAATGTATAAAACACCAAAAAATATCTAACATTGACCAATGTATAAAACACCAAAAAATATCTAACATTGACCAATGTATAAAAGACCAAAAAATATCTAACATTGACCAATGTATAAAACACCAAAAAATATCTAACATTGACCAATGTATAAAACACCAAAAAATATCTAACATTGACCAATGTATAAAACACCAAAAAATATCTAACATTGACCAATGTATAAAACACCAAAAAATATCTAACATTGACCAATGTATAAAACACCAAAAAATATCTAACATTGACCAATGTATAAAACACCAAAAAATATCTAACATTGACCAATGTATAAAACACCAAAAAAATATCTAACATTGACCAATGTATAAAACACCAAAAAATACTCTTAAATTGCGAAAACTTTGTAAAATTCAACCATTATTATTAATTACTAATTTAACAACAAAGAGTAGATCTTTTGATGGTATACATTAATATAATAGATATTTATTTGTGAACTGTAGGTTACATAAAAGATCTTACAAAATAAATAAATCCTCTACGTCCCGCCACATAGGGATACAAATGACGTCATACAAATCTTCTTATAAACTATCGTTTTGACATTTAATAAAAAGAAGCTGCTTTGATAAGTCAGTCACCATCCCTATTGTGGAGTCATGATTAATTTTGCCAGATTAAAAAAAATAAAAATGATTTGTTCTCCAATACACTGCAGTTGCTCTGCGTCACAGTTAATAATGCACTCTCAATAATTGTGCATTAAGAAATCTAGATAGATCAATACCATAAACACGCATGGCAGCGTGTCCGCCAAGGTCGGAAAAAGTAGTGCAAGAAGTAAATTATATATATATTTTTTTAATTCTGGATAAGCTTGTGTTTGACCACAATCTCACCATGGTAAGTGATGATGTGGCCAAAGGTGGTAAGCACACAAAGCCTAGATGGGAACTGGCTCTCAAGTGCAGCTGTCGGAACACACCGATAAGTGCTTGGCGACAGATTTTCAACTTGAGGATGGTAGCCAGCCAGTCAGATACTACAAAGTATCCTACCACCGTGCTATGGTTTCCTCACGATGTTTTCCTTCACCGAAATCTCAAGCTCATTGTAGGATTAGAACCCACGACCTTCGTCGCGGTATCCGACGTCATTTACCACTGAGCTATCATCGCCTTATTCATTTCACCAATTTCAATATCGTATTGTATCACATTACGTACTTGTGCGTTATCGTAACGTAAAACGCCGTAAAACGCACGAGTTTATTTTTAATAAGGTAAAACGCACGGTTTATCAAGATGCTCCATCTAAAACGAACGGTACTTTTTTAAATCTTAGCAAAGAGGTTTATGTCAGAAAAGTGGTCAAAAATTTAATTAATTTTGCTTTTTTAAGTTACATAAATTACAACCATTTATCTGTAACAAAACACAAAAATGTTAATTTACTTTATTAGTAATACTGGATGTTTTTGTGCCTTTGCCTTAAAAACAGCGCTGACGCGCGCGCATCGCTAATTTGTGAACAAGAAAAAAATATTTTTTAGTCGTTTAATCTGTTGACTCGCGACATTAACCTGTCAAACAACTCGTTAACTTGCGCACAGTTTTCAAAATTTCAATATTCGCGCCCAATTTTCAAGTAAATGTCATCGTCCCGATTATCCCATTTGAGAACCAAGTGGTGCGGACTTTGAAACCCCGATTGTCCCAAGAAAGAACTGCCAGGTTAAAGAAAGTCCAAGTTTTATTTATTTCCTCGCAAATATGTTATAAAACGTCGTATGACATACGTGCGCTTTGATAATTACAGCCTCTGCATTCTTGTAGCCCTAGCAATATTGCCTCGGCTGTAATTTTCAACTTACCGCACTTATGTCATAATGTACTATTACATGAATCTTGACGAATAACTTTAGACTACCCAATTTACAGTAGTTCTTGAGATATTAAGGTCTGAAGCACTTTTAATTTTACTCAATAACTCACTCATTGACTACAAAAAAGGCATATTAAAGGCTTGAAACTTGAAATTCGGCATCAACGTTAATCATTAGAGATTTACAAAAGAAACAATCTGAAAACAACCTGATAACTACAAATTATTGTATTACAATGTCGAACTTGGCTCTCTGTTTCACATTAATATTTGGTTTTATCTTCAGCAATTTTTCAAAATAACATTTTGTTTAAGGTAAATTATGTTGTCTAAGAAAATAGCGTATAATATTATATTACAATCTTTGCTAAAAGTACAGGTTAAATAAAAATATTGTAAGTAACGTAAAGTAAACACAGCGCAAAACGAAGGGCTCGATATTGCGAGAACTGCCTCTTTACGTGGGTAAAAATGATTTATTTAATATTACATTACTTATCGTACACCCTGCCCTTTGAACCGCTTTTCTACTGAGTATCTACCATACAAAATAACAATCTTGATGGAAATAAAACCATAAGTGCAGGACAGGTTGCAAATTTAATTGTTTCTATATGTACTCAAACATAGGTATACATCGAATGGCTATTTCAAACTTTCACACACGGCTATCTGATCCCAAACTAAGCAGAGTTTGTACTATGGAAACCAGATACGCTGATATACTACTTTTTTTGCAAAAGACAAAAGCATAATAATATAAAAAACGATTTTTGGAAACTCGTCAAAGAACACAGAATTACCCTAACAACATATCATAACAATAATAAAAGTGTTCTTAATAACCATAATTGTAACAATATCTAGCATTTTAGGGTGTCGTACCTCAAAAAGAAAAAGCCCTTAGTTCAGGATAACATTGTTGTCCGTCTGTCTGTCCGTCCGTCCGTCTATCAAGACCCCTTTTCTCAGGAACGCGTAGAGGTATCATGTTGAAATTGATTAAAATACTCGGGTCTGGAATCCCTAGGAGCTGTGAAAAAATCAAACTTTGTCATCGCAATAAAAATATTCGGCCGTTTATCCTCCATATGTGACGCATATTTTGCTTTTTATATATAAAACTAGTTTCGCCCGCGTTTTTGAAACTTTTCCCGGGATAAAAAGTAGGTATCCTATGTTTTATTCCTGGACATAATCTACCTGTGTGCCAAGCTTCATCAAAATCGTTTCAAACGTTTTTGCGTGATTAACCAACAAACATAGGTAGCTACAAATTTTCATATTTACAATTTAAGTAGGACAAACATACCTACAAACTATCCCTAATTGGTATCCCATCTCAAACTAAGAAAAGCATCTGATATCGAAACCGTATCAATGATAAACTAATTGCATTACAATAACTAACAGGCAGACTCCTTGGGTCAGATATCTTGAATTCAAAAGTTTTAATTAATCGAGGCCTCGGGTGACCGGCGGGCGGGGAGCTTTTTCCGCCAACGCATCAGCTTGGCCATCCAAAGAGGAAACGCTGCCAGCCTTCTGGGAACCTTGCCGATCGGCAGCAGCGGCAGCCTCGAACAAGTTTTTTATATATTATAGTTGTATATTTTGTACATTTGTTGTAAATAAAATTATGTATACTAATAAAAAAAAAAATGTTTGCCCTGAGTGAAATTCGAACCCACGACCTATCAGTATTCAACTGGCCTGTCTTAATTAAATACTAACTGCCCTTCGCGGTTTTATTTGATCTATCTTTTCCCGGGACTAAAAGTATATGTTTTATTTTATTCCAGTATACAGGGAATTCTGAGTTTCTGATATCCCAATTAATCCTGATTGTCAGTAAGTGATATAGTACCATCGTTGTAATTACTCAGAATTATATTGTACTAGTGGGCCCGGCAGACGTTGTCCTGCCATGAAATGAAAATAAAAAGAAACTTGGAACCATCAGTTGGTCGTTAAGTTTTCTTGAATTTTCTAATATTCCGCGCAACTTTCATACCTTTTTCTTTCATAAAAACCTTCTCCTTACAATAACAAATACAACAAAAAAAGAATTAGCGAAATTGGTCCAGCCGTTCAAGCGTGATGCCGTGATCAAGGAAATAGGGATTCATTTTTATATAATAGATTACTTACCAATGATATTATAAGTAAAAAGTTGTAGATAGGTTACCTAAACAACATCCAATCTTAAGTCATGACTCTCATACACATAAACTACATTAAGATATCTCACAGTACGCGATGGCATTTTTGGTTGTTTCGGTAAATTTTAGTTTTAATTGCACTCGGTACGTGAAGTGCATCCGTTTATGACAGCGATGCGACACAGGTCAAGTTAGGCTAATTAGCCACTATTTAACCTTAACTTTCGGAGCGCTTATAACTTTTGCTTATAATATCACTAGCTTTTTTTTTCTGGATAAGCTTGTGTTTGACCACAATCTCACCATGGTAAGTGATGATGTGGAAGGTGGTAAGCACACAAAGCCTAGATGGGAACTGGCTCTCAAGTGCAACTGTTGGAACACACCGATAGGTGCTTGGCAACAGATTTTCAACATGAGGGTGGTAGCCAGCCAGTCGGGCACAAAGTACCCTACCACCATGCTATGGTTTCCTCACGATGTTTTCCTTCACCGAAAGCTCAAGCTCATTGTAGGATTCGAACCCACGACCTTCGTCGCGATATTCGACGTCACTTACCACTGAGCTATCATTGCCTTAAAATGAGCATCTGTCTCATCTAAGCAACACGCTGCTAATTTAGAAGATATGCTCATGCTTGGTTACTTGATCTTATTGACCCTTTGTCTGAAGATACCGAAGATGAGTTCGTATTCCCCCGCGGTTTCACTCGCATTCCCGTGCGATTTTTGCAACATACCTAGCAATATTTCCATTCGAACCAGGAGTTCGTGAGATTAGCGCGCTCAAATAAACAAACAAACTCTTCAGCTTTATAATTATTAAAAGTTTATTTACATAATTATATTAAGAATAGATGACAATCTTGTTTATATAATTTTAGAAATGTATACGTTACAATCTGCCACTGTTCAGAGTTCTTTCAAACATGAAGCTGAGCAGTGGACCCTCGGATTATTTCATATATATATATACATCTTCATTCAGACAATTTTCCTTTACTAGATAAAGACATCATCTCGCTACTCTCTCTGCTGCCTATTGTTCTTATCTAATTGCTTCTCAGGCAATGTAAATTTAATAAAACATTTCGTTGAAATAAAATGTTATGCGAATCAACACGATATTTCCTCAAACTCAACTCAATTAACTAGCTGTCCCCTGCGGTTTCACCCACGTTCTCGTGGAATCTTATCTAGAATAGAATAGAATAGAATAGAATAGAAAAACTTTTATTCAGCTCAATACAGGAAATTTCATAAGAGATTTAATAACAACATAAGACTTATTATATCTAAGGAGCTGAAAAGGTCTCCCACTCAGCATAATGTCGCAGCACAAGGGTAGACCTGTTGCTACGACGCTGGTTTTCAGTGGGAACCAGATAATTAAGACTACTTTAGCACACACAATACTTATTCATAATAATAATTATACAAAGATTTACTAAATAGATAACATGTTACAAAATATATATATATACTCATATATAAATAACAAACATATTATTTTATAATAACAATAAACATATATTTATATAATAAATGCGTTCTATATATATCAAACTAATATATATTATACAAAAATAAAACTACATAGAAAATGCTCAAATAAGAAAAATAAAATAATAATAAAAAAAAAAAAAAAAAACACATATTGCCACCCAAAACCAAGAACAGAAATCTTATAGCCTATCTCACAAATAACGTGGCTTTCTATTGGTAAAAGATTTTTCAAAATCGGTTCAGTAGATCCAGAGATATCCCTACAACCTCACAAACTTTACCTCTTTATGTATTATAGACAAATGTATTGATGTTGATTTTGTTTTCTAATTAATCTCTCTTATACCTAGTGTACCTACTTATAGTTTTTTATAGCATCGCAAAGTTGAAAGACCTTTCGTAGACAGGTCACTTTATCGTCGCGGTGTCTTAATATATCTTAAAATTAAGTGTACTCTAATAGTCGTTATCTCAGACAATAGCTTTTTCGTGGCGTAGAGTTGAGTACGTCCAAATTGGACCCTAAACTTGTTATAATGCATTTTAAATGGGACTATTCTGGAACATTAACACACGGTGATGATAGCTCAGTGGTAGTGACGTCGGATACCGTGGCGAAGGTCGTGGGTTCGAATCCTATAAAGAGCTTGAGCTTTCGTGAGGAAACTAAAGCTAGTAGGGTACTTTGTAGTACCCGACTGGCTTGAAAATCTGTCGCCACATCATCACTTACCATGGTACGATTGTGGTCAAACACAAGCTTATCAAGAATAAAAAATATATCCTTTTTTTGTAAATACATACTTAAAAAGATAATTACACCCAGACTCTGAACAAACAGACATGTTCATGCACACAAATATCTGTCCTGTCTGGGAATCCAACCCATGACCTGTGTCCTGTTTGACTAACCACCAACTGGTCCCATAATTAAAAGATTTAAAGTTCGCTAGCGTGAATCAGTCGAGGTCGACTATAGCGCGACTTTCATTTGATTGAATGCTATTTAAAATTCCTGCGAAGACTTTTCAGGTGGAAATCGTAGTACCACGATGTAATTGAAAAAATCTGATTAAGCCCCTTCAGCTCCTGGCCGACTCAGTGTTCGAAGCTTCCAGAGTTTTTGTACCGGAAATTTTCCAAGAATTTAATAACTCTCGCGAGTTCTTAGAACTGATTTTAAAATTATTGATCACCGTGATATACAGGGTTACAAGGTAAGTCGTACTGAATATTAAAGTACGTTATTATTCAGCTCATTTCTGATGGATTTGGTTCCGTAACACGGTGTCCGAATCTTATACCGTTACGGAGATATTCAACTTTAAAGATTATTTGAAAATAACCTTTATTTTTTGCTTTGTTATCGATTTTTTTGGGATTAGAACTGTTAGGCGATATACTTTAGGGGGAATTCGGTGAGCGGGTCACCGACCAAATATACAAACAGTGATTATAGTAAAAAGGCTTCGGAATTCTAAGTTATTTTGACAGAACTAAAACATGCCTTCCCCTTTCCACTATATGAAGATGAGAGAGATTTATTAGCTTGGTATTTCTTGTTTTAGTTTACTATGTAGGTAACTAATGCGGGTTATAATTTTTTATGTATTGGTTTAAGAATAAAATTAGTAAACATTTGAAAAAAAAGCTAATATAGTCAGATGGTCCAAAAATATTGAAAAAATGTAACCTTGCCGAGTTTCTTGCCGGTTCTTCTCAGTTGGAGGCTGGTAACTTCTGTAATTCGACCTTCATAAGTACCCTTCTAGGGCCTAAACTGGTTTTGACTTTGACTTTGACTGAGATCACTATTTAAGTGGTATCAAATTATATTTAGTGTTGTATGCTCAACAGAATAGGCACTATTATCTATCACCATGGTAAAAGGACACCATGAACGAGTGTGACAAACAAACAGATACATCAAACATACTTTAAACATGTTTACGTCGTGTAAATAGAGTACCGGATCAAGATTCACCATCCTTGTGAACTGAGGGAGTCTTATGCTATCTGCTTGATTCACAAATCCGCGTGTTATAGGTTTTTTTTTTTATTCTGGATGAGCTTGTGTTTGACCACAATCTCATTATGGTAAGTGATGATGTGGCCGAAGGTTGTAAGCACACAAAGCCTAGATGGGAACTGACTCTCAAGTGTAGTTGTCGGAACACACCGATAGGTGCTTGGCGACAGATTTTCAACTTGAGCCAGCCAGCCAATCGGGAACTACAAATGTGAAGGTAAACCGTCCAATAAATCAATATTCATACTCAAAACTCATTTATCCACTGTAGGCCCTGATAAGACATTACAACTGACTCTACCACTGGTTTGGAATACACTTAAACTCAGAAGACTCCGGCAAGAAACTTTAATTTATCGAAAAAGGCCAACACAAAAACGATCATAGCTAAAAAAAACGAAATTAGATAATTAAGTACTGTGGGGATTGGTCTGCTTGAGTTGATCATTTAATAAGTTACTTAAAATTTAGTGCCACTCCTGAAAAAAAAAGCCTTGCTGAGTTTCTTGCCAGTCTTCGTCAGTTTAAGTGTATGTTGAACCGGTGGTAGAGACAATTGTAACGTTCATAATGAAGTGTTTGGTTCACAAAGTTACTAAAATCAGTTTCTTACCATGGAAAATCACAGAAAACTTAAAAGTGACGTCACAATTACTCGCGATTTGTTCACGGGGCGTTTTGGAAATTAGCGAGAGAATTTAAAAACAGATACTTTTTGATGATTAAATTTAGCTATTAAATCATGAAAATAATTATGTAGGTAACAATATGAATTACATAAAATTAACGTCCATTTTGAAGTCACGTGCATATTCCCTATTCATGCTGAATCCCAAACAGGTAGCTTCAGTTATTTCAACATTTTAAACTAAACTGACATTTCCAGTTAATTAACACTCAAGCGAACCGTCCGCCCGGTGTGCGTCAACACCTTCAAGTTTAGGTATATAGCCGGGGCAGCCCGGGCCTTACAGTAATCGATTTAGAAAGTTAACCCGGATATAGTAAAGTCAATTTTGCGTCAAGTAACGCTTATACGTTCCCGAAGCGGTCAGCCCCAACTTTTGCACTTCACGTGCCATTATTGTAAGTATCCATTTAGTTCAATAAAAAATGGTTAGTACACTTTGATTGCATGTAAGTTAGAGAAGCCGGTCGTAATATTTCTATCTTATATTTATACTAGTTTTTTGTCCCGCTGTTTCACCTGCGTCCCCAAAGGATCTTATCTTTTCCCGGAATAAAATTATCCTATGAATAAAATTCCAGGATATGATCTACCTGTGTGCCAAATTTCATCAAAATCCGTTTGGGTGATCAAGGAACAAACATTCAAACTCACAAACATCCAAACATACAAACTTTCGCATTTATATGATTAGTAGGATAAAAACCAATATTTCATTCTTTCTATAGGTGGCGATTTGACAACGCTATCCTTCTACATGCCAAAAAGAGACAGGCATAGCGAATTAAAAAGAGACGCCCTCTTGTCAAAATGGCCATAATATGAACCGCTTATAGTTTTTCTGTGTAGCTTATATTTAATTATAAGTAGATAATCAGTTCACGTATAAAATATAAAAAGAAAATTGTGGAATAAATTGAAGGAGGCCTTCATACCTCTGTAAACATTAACAATTAACCTTACTTACATCAAATAACTAGCATAAAAAACTACTGCTTACTTTCATTTGAAATGTCTTAAGAGCCATGGAATATAGAGTTTTTATTTATTTATTTTTATTTATAATCAGTTCACGTCGAATTAATTGACAGTCTGAAGTCGAACTTAGCTTCCGACGAAGAAAAACATGGTAAGGAACTCAAGTTAAAGCAGAACCTTGGAACATTCCCACGTTACCTCTAAAGCATAAACTCAGATTGCAATACGCACGTGTACCACAGTGGAAATTGAACGTATTGTTGCTTAACTGTTTACACATTGTTTTTTTTTAAATATTTTTTGTTTTAGTTTACTATGTAGGTAACTAATGCGGGTTATAATTTTTTATGTATTTTTGTATTACTTTAAGAATAAAATTGTTAAACATTTGAAAAAAAAAGCCAATATAGTCAGATGGTCCAAAAATATTTAAAAAATGTAACCTTCCTGAGTTTCTTGCCGGTTCTTCTCAGTTGAAGGCTGACTTCCGAACCGGTGGTAACTTCTGTAATTCGACCTTCATAAGTGCCCTTCTAGGGCCTAAACTGAATAAATGGTTTTGACTTTGACTATGACTTTGTTATTTTACTGAACGATAATATGTATGAATGTTTATACGAGGTCTGGAAACTTTTTAAGTAGGTAGTTAAATTTAGGTGTGCGTAATCTTGATTCTTTGAGCTACATATATGTTTCTAGTACGTACGAGTTATATTAATATTCGTCGGTGACCTTCCAGTTGAAAATCTGTCGCCAAGCACCTGTCGGTTTGTTCCGACAGCTGCACTTGACAGCCAGTTCCCATCTAGGCTTTGTGTTAACCATCTTTGGCTACATCATCACTTACCATGGTGGTAAAACACAAGCTTATCTTAAAGTTTAAAGAACTAAAGTCACTGATAAATACACAATGTAATAAAAAAACAAACTTGACAAAACACGATCCCCTCTCGTCTCACCGCGAACCGTAAAAACATCCATCTTCATTTTTAACCGGACACGTTGCCTTTATAGGCCCGAGCTGGGTCACCGCGCGGCCCTGACCTCCCCTGACCTGGCGCCACGCCAAGTCCTTTTAAACACCCTGTATTTGAAGTTACAGTGTGTTTCAATACTGTTTTATCAATCTCTTATAGTTAATCGTTTTTATTTGCATCATTTTTTATGGTTATTCAAAATTCAAAAAGTACGCCTGTAATGGTCCAAACAAAGAAATTTAAATATAGATACATAATCTTTGCCTCGGGTGACCGGCGGGCGGGGAGCTTTTTCCGCCAACGCATCAGCTTGGCCATCCAAAGAGGAAACGCTGCCAGCCTAACCTTGCCGATCGGCAGCAGCGGCAGACTTGATAAAGTTTTTCATATATTATAGTTGTACATTTGTTTGTATATTTTGTACATTTGTTACCTGTTCTAACTATGGTTATGAACTACGAGTAACACTAATTAAATATACACATAAAAAACCCGGTCAAGTGCGAGTCGGACTCACGCACCGAGGGCTCCGTACAGACTTGTAGGTGTGATAGTATATTCATCACGAGAATAAAAAAAAATGCGTTGACTTAGAAGTTTTTTTTTCACTGCTCCTAGGGATTGCAGACCTAAGTATTTGATATTACTTTCAACTCGATACGCGGCACTCTTGACTGGCACCGACTCCAAAAAGAACTGTTTATAAATATTAAATAGATATATAAATATCAATAATTTTGTTGATTCTCCTTTAAGGCTCTTGCTTTGAAATTAAAATATTATTCTTTACTTTTTAGTTTATGTTTGTACATAGGTATAGGTTACAGTTTTGAAGTCGGTTTTTGTTTTTTATTTTTAAAAATAATTTTATTTTTTTATACATTTTGGTGTATCAGTCGGCAAAGTATTTTCAAACGAAAAATAAGTTAAGGAGTTAGGTTGGTCCTGCTGGTCGCAGGAGTCTTATTTCGTTCTATAATTGTGCGGAACTAATTCCTAACATTAACACCCACGGCACGGAGCTGTGAGACCCTCCACCGAACTCAATACCGCCTAATTACATTGTAATCGTAAATCGTCGGCCATTAGCCACTCGTTATCAAATTACTGCATTACACTCCAAATAATCCTACAAAACATTGAGTGGGTCTTAATAAAACGTTTTATTTAAAATTGAAAAATGCACCTTATTGTTAATGTAATAGTCGCGAATATAAAATAGAAACAAAATAATAAACATCGAAATAACAAGAGCCTTTCAGATTTCATGTTTATAAATAACTCGGGATCAATCGGAGCCATTCGGTGCCCGTTGAATAAACACATGCCTGTCGTAGGCCTATTTATACGTGCTACGTCGTAGCCACGGGAGGTGTAGCCGTAGCCATTCTCGTAGACCATCTACGACGCATTTACACGTATTATAAAGAAATATTACAGTGAACGCTTACGATTAGGCGGGCCGTATACTTCTATGCCAACATTATTTTGACATATTCCCACAAATAGCATATACGGTAAATGTAAGATTATTACGAAATATTTCTTAATTTTTTTTGTTTTTTTTTTTTAAACTATGTATTTATTATTTTTTTGTAAACGACTTTCAGAACGCATTTTAAATTAAGTTTCGATTTTGATTTTCAATTTTATTGACTTATGTTACTTTAAGTTGAAAGTTTGTCGCCAAGCATTTGTGTTCCGGCGGTTGCACTTGAGAGCCAGTTTCCTTCTAAGCTTTGAGTGCTTACCACCTTCGGCCATATCATCATTTAGCATGGCGATCATCATTTAGAGATTGCGGCCAGATATAAGCTTATCTATGAGTAAAGAAAAAACTTAGGAATAGATTCCAGTGTAAATATTGTTATAGGATATTCTAGCTAACATTCATAACCAAATAAAATATCTTAAAAAATACAAAGTTTAAAAGTGCAAAGAGCTGACGAAGCCATAACAAAGTATGAAACTCGGATTGTTTAAGGAGTGATGATAAAATAATGATAGGTTTGTGATGATGAATCACTTCATCATCAAATACATTACACCGGGACAGACAGACCCGCACCCTGACGTTAAGTGCTTGGTGGGTGACCGCATTGCGTCGGTGTATCGATTCTATTCCGTTGCCAACTAACTCGAGGCCCCCGCGACCTCCAAGCAAAAGCTAATGCCAACTTCCGATAAAAGAATGGCCCCGCATAAGTTTACGCGTCGAGCTCTACTACGAGAGTAGATGGGGACTGATCCCTTCAAATTAATTTAAATCGGCAAGTGCTTTGGTGCAATTCCTGGAAACAAATTTCGCCAAAATTCGACATAGTCTGATTGCTAATTTGAAATTAGAAATGATTTTGTGACATAGAAATGAAATGAAATTGTTTATTTATCCAAATAGGCCTTCACAGGCACTTATGAATAGTCAGACTCTAAATGCTCGGTTCGGAAGGTTGCTTTTGCTGAGAAGAGCCGGCAATAAACTCAGCAATTACTCTTTTCAAAAACAACTTACACCTATTACATTCAATAATTATTTATCTTGTCTCACTGACAATATTTTCGTGTTATGGCTTTATATAAAATAGTTTATACCCCTAGCTAGTGTCTATAGGCGACGGTCATACTCGCTTACCATCAGGTACCACGTACTAGTCAGACCTCTTATATCAATATACTAGCTTTGCGCCCCGCGGTTTCACCCGCGATCCCGTTTCTCCATACATTGGACACCCGTTTCACGTCATTCTAACTATCTGTGTGCCGAATTTCAGCGCAATCCGTTCAGTGGTTTGAGCTGTGCGTTGATAGATCAGTCAATCAGTCAGCTTTTAAATATACTTAAGGCGATGATAGCTCAGTGGTAAGTGACGTCGGATACCGCGGCGAAGGTCGTGGGTTCGAATCCTTACAATGAGCTTGAGCTTTCGGTGAAGGAAATCATCGTGAGGAAACCACGGCACGGTGGTAGGGTACTTTGTAGTACTCGACTGGCTGGCTACCACCCTCAAGTTGAAAATCTGTCGCCAAGCACCTGTTGGTGTGTTCCGGCAATTGCACTTGAGAGCCAGTTCGCCTTAATAAGGTGTACAACACATTAGCAATCCCCTGGTATTGCCAATGTCTATAGGCGACGGTTGTCACTTACCATCAGGTGACCCGCCTGCCTCGTTGTCACGTGTGACAAAAAAAAAACTTAAAAAAAAAAAAATGTCTTCCAGCTTACCCTCAATGCAGAGTTAAAAGAGAAAGTTCAAGTGCCTACATAGAAAGAGTCAAGTCATTAATTGTACTGAAGGTAAGACTTCCATCGTTCGCAGACTTTGTACCGGCAAAGGTAAACAAGTTTTATAATGTTGAAAACTATTCACAATGGCGAAAGTTTCAAGTTGTTCTCGATTGAAATCTATCGCCTTTCCAATACCTGCATATTTCAAAGTCGTTGAGTTTGGAACTTTATGTTGCTACACGTAAGGCTGATTTTTCATGGCTTTACAAAAATGAATTGATTTTAATAAATATTCAATCTTGGTTTAGGATAGTTAGAGAAGTGTAGTATTTTCCCCAATATTTTAAATAATGCACTAGCTCGTGGGACGCGGTTTTACCCTCGTTCCCGGGGGATCTCATCTTTTACCGGGATAAAAAGTATCCTATGTCCTTCTCCAAGGTTCCATTTATATCTATACCAAATTTCATCTAAATCGGTTCAGCGGTTTAAGCGTGAAGAGGTAACAGACAGACAGACACCCTTTAGCAGTTTAGATAGATGGACTTTTAAGAAAACTAATCTTTTATTATTACAGCTGATACATAGTCTACGCTTACATAAGGTTCTCAATATCTGCCATTTTGTTCTTAATATACAGTGATTGTTTTTGTGAGTGGATGGTTAAATCAAAATTAAAACTCATTTAATCAGTTTAGGCCCTGGTAAGGCATAAGAAAGTTACAATCGACTCTACCACCGGTTCAATATACTGAGAAGACTCCAGCCAAAAACTCATCAAAAGCAATTTTTTTCACATAGTTCATATTTAAATCTATAAATATTGTAAGGCATTTTGCGTAATTCCATATCCAATCATGTATAAAATATCCAAATTACCCGAAATAACATTTTCCATGGTATCTAATATCCACGATACACGCTCCACAATTTTCCTCTGACAATACGCTTACACGGTCCCGCGTTTAGTAACAGTGACGTCACCAACTTAGATAAGCCTCAGATTGGACGTAAGACATGGGGTCACGATAAGACCGGCTAGCGGAAACCGACATCAATATTATTGCATACGACACCAAGTGTCATACAAGTCTAAGTTTTATGGTGAGGGAATATGAAATATTTTGTGTTGTGACTTATACATAAATGATTATAATGGTTGGTACCTATATAATGATCCAGGATCTTAACAATATACCACCGCAGCTGTTCGAGAATATAATCCAAACGGATATATTGCAAGGCTGTCAAATATGACTTCATAATTATTTTTTTTACACCACTAGTTGGAAAAAAGCTTACGGCCCACCTGATAGTAAGCGGTTACCATAGCCTATGGACGCTTGCAACACCAGAGGCGTCACGAGCGCGTTGCCGACCTTGCATTAAACTTCTTACTCCTCTTTTGAAGAACCCCATGCTGTAGTCTTTAGGGAACACCTCTACAGGGAGCTCATTCCACAACCTGATCGTGCGCGGGAGAAAATATCATAGTATAATAGTTTTTGTAAGCTATCATGAATGAAACCACGAAAGAAATAGCATTAATTTAATATGACCGTGAACTCAAGATCATTTTTTTAAAATCAAAAGAACATTACAAATCCAATGTTTTCTATTTAAATAGTTCAACAATGATGCATGATGAAACTATTAGACTGACCGACGCGACAGTCGTATGAAAAAAAAAAAAACTTGAGAGGTGTCAAGGGACACCCGGATGGAACGAAGTTATATAAGTCGAGAGAGTATATATATATATATTAAAAAAAACATTTCTATTAATCAAAAAATATCTGGCTTGCTTTCTATAAGAGAGAGAGAGAGAGAGAGATAGAGAGAGACAGACAGAGAAACATGCGCACGCCGCACAGCTTACAATAGCTTACTATAGCAAAAAGTGTCGGTGACAATTTTTCGTAAGATTTTTTTCCGTCTAGCCCCCTTTCACAACGCGCGATAAGGAACTTCGTTCCAATACCAAGTAACGACGAAATGTCTAAAGAGGCTCGCTTTAAGCGTTTTAAAGATGTTTTTTTTAAGATGGTATTTTTTTGTTTTTTTTTTATGGGTGGAAAACAATTGTATGTGTGTGTTCAGAAAATGAATGAGGATACTGGGAATTTGTACGATTAGGTATGTTATTTGTATGATATTAATACGTATTATACCTAAGTATTGTAGCAGTCCTTAAACTATCTAGACACTGAAAGATTTTTAGATTTTTTTATCGCGAAGTTCCTTATCACACGTTGTGAATGGGGGCTAGACGGAAAAAATTCTTACGAAAAACCGACACTTTTAGTGTCAGTTGGTCGGGTGACAGTTGTGTGTAGTAAGCTGTGCGGCGTGCGCATGTTTCTCTGTCTGTCTCTCTCTCTCTCTCTCTCTCTTATAGAAAGCATGCCAGATATTTTCATTTCTATTTATATATATACTACACTTTTTTTTATATATATACTATATACTTTCTAACTTATATAACTTCGTTCCATCCGGGTGTCCCTTGACACCTCTCAAGTATTTTTTTTTATATTATTGATCAATTTTTGGAAGTAAGTACCAACTAAACTTATCTCTCAATATATCTCTTTCTAACAAACATCATAAGGAAATAATAGAAGAAAACAACTGTCAATGCCACCATTTGTGATCATCATAATAGGGATGATGCACTATATTCAAGAAAAAATACCTAACACTAACCAGTGTATAACACATCTAAAAATAATCGAAAATAGCGAACATTAAGTAAAATTCCGCCTTTCTACGATTTTTATTTACCAATTTAACGACAAAGAGTAGGTCTTATGATGGTGCAAATTTAAGACGTCACAAGTATGTATTTCATACAAAACTCCATCGTTTAAAAGAAGCTGATTTGATGTGACAGTCACCATCTATTGGCACCAAAATCTGTATTCCGCTGTAAAAGAGAGCCCAGCTCACAACAATGGCCCCGCCCTATCCGGCCCGGGTAGCAGGTAGCACGTTATAACCTCACAATAGCTCTGAAAGACGCCGTGAGAGTTATTATCTCCGTACAGCGCCGTCTGAGGGGAAAATGTCGGCAATAATCTGACTACAATAGTGTGTTAACTTTGCTCAACAACTTTATAACTAATGTAGCATCATCAATTGATATTATGACGTTTTTTAATGAGTATTAAATCTATATAAAAGAAAGTCGTGTTAGTTACACTATTTATAACTCGAGAACGGCTGGACCGATTTTCATGGTTTTTGATTAGTTAGATTCGTCTCCGCCCGGAATAGCAGAATAACTATTAAAAAATAAGAAAAATGCACAAAAAAAAGTATAATGAAGACAATTATTTTTGTCATACATTTTGTATAGAACGACTTTTTGACACATCGGGCTGACAGATGACAGATGGTTTAGATTCACAAATTGGAGCTGGTAGGTGTCGCTGGAATCGTGTTGTATGTTTTGTTTTAATTTGAGGGCAGGACAACGTGTGCTGGGCACTAGTATCTAATAAAGACGGTGTTTTCACTCGTGTGGTAATCCAATTATACAGGATGTCCAATAAGTAGTACGTTGTCGTACTATACATAAATATCGAAATATCGCGAAAATGGTGATATTTTTTGAGAGGAAATTTTAGTATATGTTGGTAGGTGACCCTTCCACCTATCTCCTCCTTAAGTTTGTCCTACTACATACCGGACACCCTGTATATTACTCGTCGTCTAATACTTGTTAACTTTTTAATTCAGAAACCTCATAGCCTTTAAACTATACCGACAAAATAGTCCTATAGAAACACGTGGTGCTAGACGGAAAAAAATCTTACGACACTTTTAGTGTCACTGTCACTGTCACTGTCGGTGACAGTTGTGTATAGTAAGCTATTGTAAGCTGTGCGGCGTGCGCATGTTTCTTTGTCTGTCTCTCACTCTCTCTCTCTCTCTCTCTCTTATAGAAAGCAAGCCAGATATTTTCATTACTATTTATATATATATAATAAATGTTTTTTTTATATATATATACTCTCTCGACTTATATAACTTCGTTCCATCCGGGTGTCCCTTGACACCTCTCAAGTTTTTTTTTAATGTCACTAGTGACAACGAGGCCGGCGAGTCACCTGATGGTAAGTGACTACCGTCGCCTATAGACATTAGTAATACCAGGGGGATTGCCAATGTGTTGTACACCTTATTACAATGCCTTAAGGGCAAGGGCAACTGGCTCTCAAGTGCAACTGCCGGAACACACCAACAGGTGCTTGGCGACAGATTTTCAACTTGAGGGCAGCCAGCCAGTCGAGTACCACATAGTACCCTACCACCGTGCTGTGGTTTCCTCACGATGTTTCCTTTACCGAAAGCTCAAGCTCATTGTAGGATTCGATTAACTTTATCATACCCTCTCGACGATAACAGATTGATAGACAGTCCCGAAACTAAAACCTGAGAGCTCCCTCGTAACAACCTCAAAAGCCTATAAACAGAACATGTTCAAAATTAACATTTACTTTAACGGACGGCGTACATGGACATGTCATAATCTCATTAATTATGATGAGGGATGACAGGAGAGGGCGCCACAGGTTGGGATGGATCTAAAATTATACTTAGTGGCATAAATAGTACACAGATCTAAGTGCATATGTAATAATGATAGCCTCGAATATGCTATTTTACGTGTACAATTGTAAGGAAAGTAAGTGTACAAGTAAATGTTTCCGTATTTGTATTGGGTTGGATACTAGGGTTCCGTAAAAACAGCAAAAAAATCACGTTTGTATGGGAATAAATATTTGTTACAATTTCATTATTTATTATGAAAGTAAAAATACAACTGAGTATTTTGTGAATATTTCAAGTGCCTACCTGTTGCCATTATTGATATCGAGCAAAAAAGGGCTAACAAATCGCGTTTTTTGTATGGGAGCCCCCCTTAAATATTTATTTTATTTTTACTATTTGTTGTTATAGCGGCAACAGAAATACATAACTTGTGAAAATTTCAACTGTCTAGCTATCGCGGTTCTTGAGATACAGCCTGGTTACAGACAGACGAACAACGAAGTCTAAGTAATAGGTCCCGTTTTTGCCCTTTGGGTACGGAACCCTAAAAACTAAAACAGTGCTAATAGCCCGCCTAATTGTTAGTACGCGTAGTCCGGCACTCCCCAGGTGGTTGTCGATGTGATGATCGATGATGGTGAAGAGACGTTAGTGGCTCGACGAACAAAAAAAAAACTTGAGAGGTGTCAAGGGACACCCGGATGGAACGAAGTTATATAAGTCGAGAGAGTATATATATAGGTATATATAAAAAGAAAACATTTAGAAATGAAAATATCTGGCTTGCTTTCTATAAGAGAGAGAGAGAGAGAGAGAGACAGAGAAACATTGAGATTTGTGGGGTTAATAACCTTTTGACGTAAAACGTGACAATTTTTCGTAAGATTTTTTTCCGTCTAGCCCCCTTTCACAACGCGCAATAAGGAACTTCGTTCCAAATGGAATGTACAGCATGCTTACTCCCTGTACATAATAACCTTCATTATTTTGTATTGATATTTTATTTTCAAGATTTTCTCTTGGAATATAATATTTGCCCGCGTTCCCGTGGCATTCCCGTTTATCTTTTCTCGGGATAAAAAGTACCTATCCTTATTCCAGGATATCGCTGAGCTACCCGACATGGAAAGGAATTAATTTTAGCTGTTTTTGTAATATTCTTCATTGATTCTCTCTTCCTATTGGCCATAAAGCCTATACAATGTAGCCTTAAATAAATTGGCTATCTAACACTAATATTTTTTCAATTCGAACCAGTAGTGCCTGAGATTAGCGTGTTAAAACAAACTCATTTATTCAGTTTACACCCTGGTAAGGCACTTATGAACGTTACAATTGACTCTACCACCGGTTCGGAATATACTTAAACTGACGAAGACTCCGGCAAGAAACTCAGCAAGGATTTTTTTTTTTCAACAGAAATCTTAACTACTTGAATTCGTATACAATAAATGTTTTTGTATATAATAATAATAATAATAATGTTTATTCTGTATAAGTTTGGTACACATATTGACGGACATATTATAATGATACTAATAGTGCATCATTAAATGTAAAGTTGGTATCTGTACTAGTAGAGATTAATGTCTTACAGACACTAGCGCCTTCCTGAAGGGATCATTACCAGTAGACATTGTTTCATCATTTACGAGTTAATTATCTAATAATACAATAAGTTTATGTTTTACAAAATCAAAAGAATGAAATAGAACACAAAAAATAAAAAAGTTAAAGTAAATACAAGTTCTACTGTAAAAATAAATTGTGTGTATAAAGTAATTGTGAGTAAGTGTGTGTGTGTGTGTGTGTGTGTGTGTGTGTGTGTGTGTGTGTGTGTGTGTGTGTGTGTGTGTGTGTGTGTGTGTGTGTGTGTGTGTGTGTGTGTGTGTGTGCCTCTTGAATCCAGGTGTCAATGAGCAGAAGCCCTGATTGAAATTATTATTTAAACTTGTTTTTTTTAACAAGTTCTCAGTCTCTTCATAAGTCAATGTCTGTAACCACTCTTTCACTATACATTTGGCTTTGAATTTAGGTAGTGAAGAAATATTATTAATATTGTTAGCATTATTATAAAGATGGCCGTCACTACAGGATCATCATCGACGGCCAGCTAGTGAAGTCCTATGAGAGATGGTACGGCAAGTTCGGCCGTTATTACGTTTTGTCTTATTGTTAACGGCGTCATATGTCAGCGAACAGTGCTTACGAATAACAGTGTGTAACACTGCCGGTGTATATAATTAATATATGTAAATAAATATATGACGGTAGACATTCGTTAATGAAAAGGTTCAGTGAGCCACTTTGTTTAATACAAACACTAAGCATTTTAAGTTGCATTCTAAGTTTCTATCCAGGGCAGGACAACGGCTGCCGAGCCTGCTAATTGCTAATAAAACAACAGTCAACAACTATCAATCAACTAGAAATCAATCCAACAACTTGTTGTTAGTAAAGTTACGTTTAACTTTGTAATGTTATTATTTGAAATTATTCATCGACCCTCGAACAGTTAGCCAGTATTTTTTTTTCCCGCTGATGTATTTACGAGCCAACCAAAAAGTTTCTAGTTACATTCTATGCAAAATCCAATTACTCCTGCGTCAATACGCTGCCGTGCGCCTTTGTGCGCTCTTATGGAACATCCACCACGCTTCGAGCAGGATATTTCAGTTAGGCAACATTTACCGTTATTGAAAATGAAAATATTTTTTATCCAAATAGGACTTTCCAAGCACTTATCAGTCTAGACATTAATCGGAAGGTTGCTTTTGCTGAGAAGAGCCGTCAGTAAACTCAGAAATTACTCTTCACATAAACAACTTGGACATTCAGTAATTATTTATCTAGTCTCATCGATATTATTTGCGTGTTATGTATGGCGGCAAAACCAAAATAATAAATAGAATTTAACTATTGGTGACATAGTAAATAACATAGACCAGCACCTGTTCGTAAGTGTGGCCCGTGTGGCAGCCACCGCCCTCCTCGCTATATTGTGGGGAAGTGAGTGACCCGCGCGCCGCACGACGCCGCCGCCGCAAGCAAAGGCCTTACTAACTAACTTATGAAACTATTTTAATGAGCGTGCGTCAGTTTTTTTTAGTATGGCAAAAGAACAGCAGACAGCTAGTATTAGAGAGGTGCTAAGTCCCGCTAGATCACGGTGAAGTCAAACTAGGTACCCAATACCACAGTATAATACTGCATCTATTGACGTGAAATAAAAACTGTTGTAAAGTACATAATCTATACTTCGATGTTAGGTATGTTTTGCTGAACTCCTCTGAAACGGTATTTTGTGTATATTCGGTAGGTATTGTAGCACGGCAACCCTACAGTACTCGTTGTTATTGTGGTAAGGTTGGTACGCCGGTCCAACCGGGAAGAACCTCGTCAAGAGACGCCACCATTAACCATTCAGTTGATTGTGTACCGCGACGCGTCTCCAAGCGAGTGGTCAGAACGCCGGCCATTTTTAATAAAGACTCTTGATGTTTAATTGTGTATTATCAGTGTGTGAATAATATAATCATTCTAGTAAAGCTCTCCAGTTTTCTTTCCCAACCAAAATCGAGGATCAAACCCATGCCCGCCGGCTAAAGTATGAGAATAGGTCGTAAAATATATTTCATACCGCTAGATCCCACGGGAATGCGGCGAAATAGAGAGACTAGTATTTTAAATTCTTGTCTTGACTAAATTTAAACTTTACACAGAAGTTTCTCTACGTAGGTATCCACTGAGAAAGGGGTTTTTAAAAGAAGCCGGTTAATAGTAGGTACAATAGGGTATCCTGCCTTTTATATCTTTGTGATCGGATGAATGAAAGTATTCCTAACAATGGTAAGAAATGCATGGGAACATATAGGTAAATGCAATCCAATTTCAATCGTATCTGCATACAAACTCGGTTGTTTGTTCTCTGTTTGTGAGTCAGATGGCATCAAAGCGAAGTCGCAGCGACTAGTCGAGCAAGATAAATTTCTCATCTACTCATATTTATTAATTATCGTATCCTTGGGCGCGATAACAATTTCGAGACGAGATCGCCAAATCGAGATCTCGAAGTATTAGAAATTCGATCTCGGCGAGATCTCGGCATTTTCGAGATCTCGGCATTTTCGAGATCTCGAATAGTTTTCAAAAAGTATTGTTTTACTTAGATATTGAAACTGCTTCGATGTGATTATGATGCGAGTAAGATACAACATTAAACTATTGAAAATAGTCTTTATTTTTATAATTATTTATAATGAACAGACAAATCACAATTCAGACCCGTAAAAATAATGAAAGTGAGACAAACAAGAAACAAATGGTTTTAGGAGTGATTTTGGAAATAGCTCCTTAAAAAACAAATAGTGCTTAAAGTGCTGTCGGATGAACGGCTTCTTATGTCAGTCGCTATGTAGCCAACGGCTGAAGACGCCCTCTCAGCTTCAACACTAGTTGGTATCAGCGTGAGCAAGCTGTTGTAAGCAAATTACAAAAAAATACCCCTCGATCCTCCACACTCATAGAGATCCATCTCTTTTTTAATCACCGACTCTAGCCTGTCTGTAGTCGTAGTAACCCGCGTGAATGGACTTTTACATGCATTCAAAGTCTCTTCTCTACTGGCGCTCGATCTCGTCAATCTCGGCCGAGATCTCGTAATTTTATGCTTCGAGATTGATCTCGAAAAATGAGGCGAGATCCCGATCTCGAGATTGCATTCCCTAGGCGCACGTTATGTAGCATTTCACGGTCAAGCTCGTTCTGACTTGGGATAGATATCTGGGAAGTTCTTTTTTATATTTTTACGTAAAGTAAGCAAATGTCTTATTTAATTATGGAATAATATAGTAGAATAAAATTTATTGTAATTAATAAATACTAATATTATAAAGAGGAAAGATTTGTTTGTTTGTTTGCATTGAATAGGCTCCGAAACTGCTGGACTGATTTCAAAAATTATTTCACCGTTGGAAAGCTACAATATCCCTGATGAACATAGGCTATATTTTATCCCGGGATAAGATATGATCCCACGGGAACGCGGGTGAAACCGCGCGGAACAGCTGGTAATTAATATGCAGTTTAAATATACTATTTTTAAATACATTTGTATTTAATTCAAATAGCAATATTGCTAGTAAAAATTCTAAACTTTTCTTTAAACATTAAAATAATCAGAAAAATTGTTAAACACATGAGAAAATTAGGTAATACAATATTATGTAGTGGCGATAAATTGCAAGTCATATATTATGATAATATAGAATAGATATCGATTATCGGCTCTTGAATTATCGATTCTTATCGGATGTTGTAAAACAACTTGTTATCCACTTATCGTTTCCAATTTCTGAATCATTCAGCATTGTTAACAAACCTTGTTACGGTGCTCGAAAGTTGAATTTGGAGTAACGTGAATCAGGAAGCTGTTATCTATTTTAATATTTTTTTAATAAATTAATGAGCGTCCAAGTTTGGCTTTGTTATACTGTTGAAATTATGAAACATCAATATTTATGATAATAATACGAAAATTATTAATATCATAACAAATGTATATATTATACCTATATGTATAAAAACTTCATCGAGGATGCCGCTGTTGCCGAACGGCAACGTTCCTAGCTGGCAGTGTTTGAAAGGGGGCTAGACGGAAAAAAATCTTACGACACAAAAGTGTCGGTGACACCGCTGTGCGGCGTGCGCATGTTTCTCTGTCTCTCTCTCTCTCTCTCTTATAGAAAGCAAGCCAGATATTTTCATTTCTATTTATATATATATATATATATATATATATATTCTCTCGACTTATATAACTTCGTTCCATCCGGGCGTCCCTTGACACCTCTCAAGTTTTTTTTATAGCTAAATAGGATTGCGTTTGTTGTTTAAATTCGTTTGTTTTTTTTACTTCCATTTGTTACATATTCACTTAGTCAGTCAGTCAGTTATTTTGCCGCCTTACCACGCAAATATTATCAGTGAGACTAGATAAATAATTAATGATTAAATGTAATAGGTGTAAGTTGTTTTTGAAAAGAGTATTGCTGAATTTATCGCCGACTCTTTTCAGCAAAAGCAACCTTCCTAGTGCTTGTAAAATGAAATGTATTTTTTTACATTTTCATTTTCATTTTTGACCTCAATCTCACTTGATCTTAGGTGTTGATGGTCTACGGTGGTGCACGCTTACCTAGAAGTAACCTATTCACTCGAGCCTTCAAATTTTCCAGGTTGTAATTATCGGGAAACACGGACTCAGGCAAGAAATTCCACTCCTTACCAGTACGCATACTGAAGGATTAAGCAAATCGCTTCGTGGGTAAAGATGGAATGTCTGCCATGTAACGGTGGCGCATCGCCGTACGTCTGGTTGTCCGATGGTGGAACGGGCTTGGCGGAATCAAGTTATGTAATTCCGTCGCACCGCACACTCGCCAAAATGTATCCGATAGAATACTGATAGGCTAGCAACTCTGCGTCGATGCTCAAGTCTCTGAAGCCTTGCCTCTACCAATGCGTCGTTGAGCGTTTTCTCTTTGGATGGCCAAGCTGATGCGTTATCGGAAAAAGCTCCCGCCCGCCGGCCTCTCGAGGCAGAATTTTAAAATTAAATTTAAAGTAAAGTCTCAAAGAATGTATGATTCCATGTCAGAATGCAAAACTTAGTTTATAGTTGAAATAAATAAAAGAGAATGTCAGTTTACGTCTGCAGGCCTCGACTGCTCTCGAGTGCAATAGAAAGGTTGATGATATAGATAAGCCTTTCAGAGCTTGTCGTCGAGAAGTCACTACAATTGTAAAAGCGCATTGTTGGCTTTTTAAAACGATAGCTTGGAATCCTTCCTCTTCTGAATATGATTTAAAAACCACTTTATTTCGAAAGCGAAATGCATTGAGACAAAATGTATTTCCTATCTTATTGCCCACGAGGAATAAAAGATGTAAACCGAAACCAGTACCTATAGATCTATTACTACCCCATCTATACTTCTAACTTAACTAATTTAGTAGCACGAGTAAGTGATTTCGTTGTTCGTGAGTTTGCAAACAAACTAAAAGGCAGTATAGTAAATCATAAACTAATATAACGGTGACTAATGCGGGTTATATTTTTTTGATGTATTTTGGTATTACTTTAAGAATAAAATTGTTAAACATTGAAAAAAAAAAAAGTCAGGTGATCCAAAAATATTTTTAAAATGTAACCTTGCCGAGTTTCTTGCCGGTTCTTCTCAGTTGAAGGCTGACTTCCGAACCGGTGGTAACTTCTGTAATTCGACCTTCATAAGTGCCCTTCTAGGGCCTAAACTGAATAAATGGTTTTGACTTTGACATTTTCAGTTGGGAAATGTTTTTATCTTAATTAACATAAAAATATCTTAATTAATATAAGAAACGTAGACCGTATTAACTTTGTATTTCACTTAGTATTTATTTAACATCAAACAGAAATTCAGTAATGTTTATTTGAATTCTCAGAACAAATAAAAAAATATAGACAGATCCCCACGCACTCAGTAAAGCACAGTAAAGGATACTGAATTTGAAAAAGGAAGCCGACCGCGTTCTTTGCGATGCGAGTCACGCACACAACTTCGTGCACGTTTCGCCACTTCATTGAAGACTATTGTTTACGTACGCTCCTTCTACCTTTTTTTATTTGTTCAATTTCAATCCATTGTTGTTTTAAAAACAAACATGGTTGCTATCATTCCAAACTATGAGGAACCCAAACATTTATTATTATTTTTAAGATCCTAAAAAAATAGTGGATCTTATTTTTGTAGAAACACATGTTTCTTTTCCCAAAACAACTGCCTCCGTGCGAATATATGAAAATATTTTTACTCACTCTCAAGTAAGCGTTGTGATTTTTAAAGACCATTTTGTCTATCCATCTCAGTAACACGTCTCATCACGTTAACCGTTAGGAATAATAATTACAAATATACATATTATGCACTGAGTAACCGCGAACCCACACTAAGGCTGCATTTCCACCACAGATACGTAGCGAGAGAGGTAACGCTTCATTTTCTCATTACTAAAACACTTTAAGGCGATGATAGCTCAGCGGTAAGTGATGTCGAATACCGCGGCGAAGGTCGTGGGTTCGAATCCTACAATGAGCTTGAGCTTTCGGTGAAGGAAAACATCGTGAGGAAACCATAGCACGGTGGTAGGGTACTTTGTAGTACCCGACTGGCTGGCTTCTCTATCTAGGCTTTGAGTGCTTACCATCTTCGGCCACATCATCACTTAACATGGTGAGATTGTGGTCAAACACAAGCCTATCCAGAATTAAAAAAAAAAACTTGAAAGGTGTCAAGGGACACCCGGATGGAACGAAGTTATATAAGTTATATAAGTCGAGAGAGTATATATATATATAAATAGAAATGAAAATATCTGGCTTGCTTTCTATAAGAGAGAGAGAGAGAGAGAGAGAGAGAGAGAGACAGACAGAGAAACATGCGTACGCCGCACAGCTTACTACACACAACTGTCACCCGACCAACTGACACTAAAAGTGTCGGTTTTTCGTAAGATTTTTTTCCGTCTAGCCCCCTTTCACGCGCGATAAAGAACTTCGTTTCAAAAAAAAAAACACATCCCTCACTCCGCATCCAGTACGGACAACATAATGCTCATATACAATATTAAGTGTTATGTAGGTTGAAATAAAGCGTTTATTAATTAATGTTACCTCGTAAACATGTTGACATGTAAGCTATAACCCGTCACTTTACGATCAATTACTAGTTTTAATGCTATGTTTCATATATAACTGTTTATATTGTCGGGCACATGCACTTATATTCGATGGGGTTATTTGATCACTCTTAATTACACATAAAACAGTATATTAGTTAGTTTACATTACTTTACAGACTGGCGCAGAACAGAAATGAATTCCGTGTGGTGATCGCCGACATCCGATAGGATAGGGCACCTCCAAGAAGAAGAATTACACATAAATTAATTTTAAATATCTCTCTGAAATTCGTTATTGGAACGAAGTTCCTTACCGCGCGTTGTGAAAGGGGGCTAGACGGAAAAAAATCTTACGACACTTTTAGTGTCACTGTCACTTTATTGTAAGCTGTGCGGCGTGCGCATGTTTCTCTGTCTCTCTCTCTCTCTCTCTCTCTCTCTCTCTCTCTCTCTCTTATAGAAAGCAAGCCAGATATATATATATATAAATAGAAATGTTTTTTTATATATATATACTCTCTCGACTTATATAACTTCGTTCCATCCGGGTGTCCCTTGACACCTCTCAAGTTTTTCAATTTAAATCCTACTCTTATGACTTTGTTGAGCTTCAAAATGCATATACTTTCATATACTTTCATATAGTTTCATATTTAACGTCCAAAGGTCTATTCAAACATAAGCGGTATTCGCTGCTACTTCGGGCAGAGGAATCCGAGCGGGTATGCGGTAATATTACTGTTCACACCAAAGCGGATCTTGCTATCCTTTGTGGCACAATACCGAGTTCGAGTTTTGCACTTTTACCCACAGCGGCAGCGAATACAGCACAGGTCGTTCTAGCCACGGAACTTTATATTAAATATCTGAGTGAAACTCGTGCGGAATGAACCTCCACCCACAGTGGCTGCAAATACCGCTTATCTTTGAATATACTTTAATTTTAAACAAAGAATGGTTAATGTTTGGAAGCCTCTCAGTTATCCATTGTACACCCTTGCCAAACTTCTGCTTTTTCACAATTATACCCGAGAGGCAGTACAAAATGCCTTTGAAGAGTTTGTCATCTCTTGTCCATTTGACTTCTTTAAGAAGGAAATGAAAAAAATATCTGGCTTGCTTTCTATAAGAGAGAGAGAGAGACAGACAAAGAAACATGCGCACGCCGCACAGCTTACAATAAAGTGACACTGACACTAAAAGTGTCGGAAAATTTTTCGTATGATTTTTTTCCGTCTAGCCCCCTTTCACAACGCGCGATAAGGAACTTCGTTCCAAAACTTTATTTTTTTATAAAACAACAATTTCATAGGTAGACCATAGAACAAATAAAAAAGGTAGAAGGTGCTAACATAAACCATAGTCCCCAATGAAGTGAAGCATCGTGCACGAATTTGTGTGCGTGATCTACACGTACGTGATCCCGCGTGACTCGCGTCACACTTGAACGCAAACGGCTTCCCTTACTGTGCTTTAACTGTGGAGCTCTATCTACCTTTTTTATATGGTCCGAGAGGTAGACCTAATTAGTATCAAGACTTTTATCAAGACACATCACTAATACATTTCTAGATAAATCAAAAGTGGGTATTGCCTTATTTAAAAGTTGCCACGACATTAGTTGCATGTGGACAAAAACCGTTAAGGTGATACGTAAAAAATAAATCATAGCTTGATGACAGGCCGACTGAGCGGAGCTACGAAAGTGAAAGTGTTATTTACTTCCATATGCGAAAAAAGAGAGCGCAACAATGCGCTCGCTTCCAAAATAAAACAACGTAAGCGCCAAACCAAATAAAAATTGATTAAAAATTAAAATAAAAAACCATAATTTTCAAATACCCATATTTTTCATAGCTTAACTCTTCGTTATGATTATAGAATAAAATGCAAAAATAAAAGAAAGAAGAGCTCTTTTCGGAATTAAATTCTATTGAGGCAATATAATCCAATCGTGTTTTCACGTCTACCAGAACATTAATCAAATAGTCAATAAGCATATTATCCAAAAAAATATATTTTAATTGTGCCATAGTAAAATAAAACTATTTAAAAAAGCTCAATATATTTTTTGGTATCGCCATAGAAAATTTCCAGAAACGAGTACCTACTGCTACATTAACAGTAGTGTGATCCACAGTCGAACTATTTTGTTTATGTTTTTAAAAAGGCGGGGACTACTATCCTTCTTGGGCTAAATGTACCTACCACCTTCTGACATATCATTACTCATAGTAAGATTTTGAAAACATAAAAACAAAAATACAGTGATGCATTGGTCAGGGAAAATCAACCTTAAGCGTAAATAAATAAATTGGTATTCATAATAAAAAGAGAATTTTGTTCACACAAACAGATGTGAAAGAAACCATAGAAGAACACGAAGGAAAATTAATCAAAATCGATTCCTCTAATTACTCTTGTGTTGGGTATAAAGAGACCTACCCGAGAAAGGTCGCCGATTTTCCTGTTCTTTACAAAATAACAATGGAATCTCCACAATTCTGAAATCATACAAAAATTCTATGGAAACTAATATTTATGTGTTGCCACCCTTATACACCCCTGCCCTGGTTACACCCCCCTATTCACCATGAAACAAGGGTATTCCATTATAGGGTTATAGACGAGTTTTCAGTGGAAAATAAAGATTGATTAGATCACACGGATGAGATGTAGCGTGGGTGAAGAATGGGGACAAATGGCTGGACTTTGTAATACAGGGTGTTGGTTATGTCGTAGGTACCGCAAAAAGGGAAGATCTTCCATCGGGCTAGGTATCAATGCAGGGGGACTGCACTCCAACGTTTGCTTAGTTCTAAAGTGCCGAGAAAACTTTGTCAGTGCGATGTAGGAATTCCTGTGTCATATTTCATCACGTCCATTTGTTGTGATGACTTCTATTAACTTTCCGCTGACTCGACACAGTGTTGTACTAAAATAAAGTAAAATCACTAATGAAATGTTTATTATAAATACAGAATACAATATTGATCGTATAATTACATAATCTAATTTCAGATAAAGATAAAATACTAATAATAATTAAATAAATACATTTTAAAACTAAAACTAATAACTAAAGTAAATTTAAAAAGTTAGGCCCCTTCGGCATGGTTCCGAAGATGCTGGCAGCGAATACAATCGACAACATTTCATTTTTCATACGACCATATAACAAAAATATAATTTCTTTCTTTTCCTGTCCTGAATCAGATACATATTTTTTATTTTTTTTAAAATGCCTAATTTAAGAGAAAAAAAATAAAAAGTAAAACGGTCAATATTATTAGATGCGACCGTTGTACGAATTTGGTACCATCGGCTAAGCAAAATTAAAACTATAAGTTTTAATTTTAGTCTACGGTTGTAATCAAATGACATTACTTACGTCAAAGTTTTGAAAGTGTCATATTCCTATTTCATATTTTAAAGTCAAATAGGCTGTTGCTTAGATATTGGTCCTCACGCCACGCGCCGTTCGGACTGGCGCGACGTTTTATTAATCTAAAGCTGATTGATCGTATCACAAATTAGGTAGAGATGATAGTATGATATGGTGATGATTTCCACAGTCATTTACAATCATTTCTGTAGTATTTTTACGCCTTTTACCCTCTTCGGAAAACATAAACTCACATTGAACTTTTGTCATTATAAAGTTTTTATCAGTCATTCGTTTTGGTTTATTCTAGTAGTAGATGGTTGATGTATGTAGTAGATGGTTCATCTAAGCCTAAAGGCAAAGTAGATCGCATGTTTTCATCCTCCTGCAGCCGCTGCACAATCATACATAACACTCAACTTTCGTAATCTTTTATTTATTTATATCATTATACAATAAAACAACAAACAATTAAAATAAGAATTGACATTTTGTTTGGATTCGTCAATTAAAGCACTAAATATATGCCTACAACTTCGCTTCTTTGCTCAGGTGTTACTCTAAAATATTTGGGCGCTTGACTTCCACCATAGATTAAAAATTGCTCCTCGCTCCGGCGGGGCGCGACGATTCATTAATCTATGATTTCCACATTATCCAAGGACAGCAGTGTCTACAAAACCACCGTAGGTAATATCTTAGCACTGCGTGTTTCCTTTCCGCACCATTATAGCAATCATTTTCAATAATATGGTCCACTTTTGGTAGGTTACTGATATCGCCAACTTGAAATCCTTTGGAGACTCTCATGATAAGTATTTAAAACTGACATAAAAATACCGCGAATGTCAAGCCATTTTTTTTTAATGGTTCTATCAAACAGAGCATGGGTATGCTCTCCTTTTCGGCCGTAAATTGGCGCTTACGTCTATTTAGAATGAATTGAAATATAAAGTTAAATTTCTATATTAAAACAAGCTTATTCAAAGAAAAGCAAAAATAAGGGTAGGTATCGTATTTTTTAACCTAATCTATTCTTCTATTATATAAAAATGAATCGCTATTTCCTTGGTCACGGCATCACGCGTGAACGGCTGGACCAATTTCGCTAATTCTTTTTTTGTTGTGTTTGTTATTGTAAGGAAAAGGTTCTTATGAAAGAAAAAAGTACGAAAGTAGCGCGGAACATTAGAAAATTTAAGAAAACTTAACGACCGTATTCAATTTTCTAATACCTATAAACATGGCGTTTGACATAACTGCCAGTTGTGTGACAGTTAAATCTGATGGTTCCATGTTTATTTTTATTTTCATTTCATGGCAGGACAACGTCTACCGTACCCACTAGTCTATTATATAAAAATTAATCCCTATTTCCTTGGTCACGGCATCACGCGTAAACGGCTGGACCAATTTCGCTAATTCTTTTCGCGCGGAACATTAGAAAATTTAAGAAAACTTAACGACCATATTAAATGTTCTACCCTTAATATAAACATGGCGTTTGACATAACTAACGGGCCGAAAATATTGTTTAAAACTGATGGTTCCAAGTTTCTTTTTATTTTCATTTCATGGCAGGACAACGTCTGCCGGGCCCACTAGTACAATATAAAAAGTTAAAATAAGCATGTTAAAAAAATGACATGTTGTCAAATGGAATGTAACAATTTATTCAACAAAGTATTTTAAACGAGCCCAAAATTAAAGAAGAACAACGTCAAAATGATACATTGTGAAGAAATGAAGCAGAAAATTATTGTATAATTGATTTACGTCATTTACCTACGTCAGGTTGAATAAAAGCATTTTCATTCATAGCTCGTTATTTCATTTGTGTATTAATACATACGTCATGTCACGTCGGGAGTTTTAAACGAGATTATTTCAGGCGGGTTTCAAAGTGTTGGAATAGTTCGTTAAATGAAACATTTAATTTAAATTCCTGTCTGGATTCGATGTAACAATTTACGAACAATACATTATTTTTGGAGCAGGTTTGTGCTTGTAATCCATCAGTACCTACTGTGCAAAATTTTACAATTTACAAGTCATCAAAACAGAATCCATGTCCAGCCCATCTGGTTTTTTTTTGGCAATACGAGGGGATTGCTAATGTGTTGTACACCTTATTACAATGCCTTAAAGGCGAACTGGCTCTCAGGTGCAATTGCCGGAACACACCAACAAGTGCTTGGCGACAGATTTTCAACTTAAGGGTGGTAGTCAGCCAGTCGAGTACTACAAAGTACCCTACCACCGTGCTGTGGTTTCCTCACGATGTTTTCCTTCACCGAAAGCTCAAGCTCATTGTAAGGATTCGAAACCACGACCTTCGCCGCGGTATCCGACGTCACTTACCACTGAGACAGCTGAAAAGCTCTGTGTAAAAGAACAATCTTCATATTTATATGAAAGACTTAGGAAAAGAAAAAGATAATGAACATGGGTGGATCGTCTGTCTGTTTACCAGAGTAACACAAAACAAGCTATTTGCAACAAAGCTAAGGCGATGATAGCTCAGTGGTAGTGATGTCGTATACCGTGGTGAAGGTCGTGGGTTCGAATCCAACAATGAGCTTTAGCTTTCGTAGAAGAAAATCATCGTGAGGAAACCATAGCAAGGTGGTAAGGTACTTTGTAGTACCCGGCTGGCTGGCTAACACCCTCAAGTTGAAAATCTGTCACCAAGCACCTTTCGGTGTATTCCCACAGCTGCACTTGAGAGCCAGTTCCCATCTGGCTTACCACCATCAAACACAAGCTTATCCAGAATTAAAAAAAAACCTCTACAACAACCCATTCTTTGTACAATGACAGCGAAGGTACATACTTAAAACTTTGTTCTTTTCGCCTTAATTAACGTGTTTAGAACGACCTGAGGAGTATTTACATAGCAAACGTTGTGGGTACTCATTTGAATGCAAAACCTTCCCCCGAGCCCATACCTACCTATAGGAGGCGAAACGACGTGAAACCAGAAAAAGTCATTTATCTCATTTCCATGTGTAGAACTCTTATCTTTTTCGGCACTTTTGTTAAGTGATTTTGAGTGCAACCTTGAATTTGAAATAACTTTAATGGACTATGAAAAGGTTTTATTCATATAAATCTGAGCTGAGATTCTGAGTCATGAGTCATTCAATTAACACAGCTAATGGCCAAAGGGTCGGGGACTTGGCGCCCTGAATAATAATATCACAAAAACAAAATCTATTTAACATCTTGCGTTCGATTTTTACAATGCGCTTGCGGAAATATCGCGGTTATAATATACTTAGTAGGTACTCGCCTGGCTGGCTACCACCCTCACGATAAGGACCTGTTCCATAGGTGTGTCCATAGGTCAATAAGCGACCTCAGTCTATTTAAATTTCAATAGGTTGCTTCAACATAAAGTAGTACATAATTCCTAAAATATGCAACGTGTAGCAACACAATTGAGAATCAACCAAGTCGAGCCTTAAAATGTATAAAAATATTCATGAAAAGGTAATAATCAGACACGGAAAATGTTGCTTCAATTCCGCTGGCCTGTGCGCCGACAGTCGGCGACATTCGGTGACAGTCGGCGGCGGTCGGGTGCTTCCACAATATGCCGCCGTTTCCATAATATGCCGCCGTGTCAAAGAACATGGATTTTAATATTTCGATGTGTCATATTTTTGTGAAAATATTCCATTTTTTTGTTAGGTACACGAATTTTACCAAAAGTTCTGTTGCTGACTGTACACTATATTATGATTGAAACTCGGAACAATATTGGTTTTTACTCAAGTACCTACGGCGAGATAATTGCTTGATCTAAATAAAACAAAATATATTAAATTGGAAGTTCCAATTTATTTTATAAAGATCGTAACAGTTTTTTTTGCAGACATTTTTATTATTAATAAGACCGACAATGATTTGTGTCAATGCAATATTAGGATTAAATAGTAATACACCACTTTTATACAAAAATAATCCAATGAATGTACTTATTGAAAAAGTTTTTTCTTTACATGTAACAAAATCATTACAATCTTATTGAAATACAACCATGACAGGTCATAGAATATTTTAAAATAGTGACATTTAACCTGTCCAGTATTTAGTATTTTAGTTGTACCTAATCAAAACGTAAAATCGCCGCCCTCACCGAATAATACCATAATCGAAAAATCTAAATTTTACAGGAATAATAAAATACGGTTTTTTGCTTGTGCCATTGTTTTTTGAGACTGGCCATAGTCAGAGTGAGAGTGACAGCATGCATTCGTATGTCGAACGCGCAATGAAGATTAAAGTATTATTTACACCTGACCAAGTCTACAGCGTTATATTGAATGCCAAAGTAAAAGGTGAGAAATATAATGTAAAAGAAATGGAGCAAATTGACTTTATGAGTTAAAATGTCTCACCTCTGGAAAAAACTGAATTAAGGATACACAAGGTAGAAACATTTCCAAATATAATTTTAGGGAAGAATATTTCGACTTGGAGGGTCCAACCTGGATCCTTCAAAATCAAAACGTGGAAGGCGGCCGAAAAATCCTGCAGAAATTACAATCATCAATAACTTGACACAGATTTACCACCGACCTATCCCCATACCTAAACCTCTGTATGACGATTTACTTAGATTGTGTGCTAGTGAAGCTATACCCAAACATTACCATGGTTTTTACAACCCTCTTGGATGTTGCCGAAATTCGGAACAGCAAAACTCAGACGATCTTAATGGGTCAGACCTAGATGATGCCTATTGTGATATAAATGAATCTATGAATGAATTGATAATTATGTTTCTTTTATATTGATTTATCATACATTCATTAAAATAAGTTTAAAAAAAACGTAAAACATGTTTTATTTTAAGAATTCGATAAATTATTACTTTTTATTTTGCAATAGGACTATCCGGTATGAGTAAAACTAAGGCTATCGCTTTCTTTCACATGCTGAATTTGATGGAATAAATAGACAGATACATCGTAACCTATCAATACATGTTGAAATCCTCGCAAAGTATTATCGTGAGATAGGATTGCTTTATTTTCGTTGGCACGTGTTAAACAGTATTCAACATAACGATTGCAACTCTTATAAACTAAATATCGCAATGTAATGTTAATGTAACAAAAATAACGAATGATTACCCGAATAATATGGTAATTATACATCACCGAAATTCATCTCATTTTTTGTACACGAATAAGATTGTGATAACAGTTTGCTGTAAAAGATGAGACATTGAGAAGTTAGTAATAACCTATTATGATGATATTCGTCATAAAACTGCGTTTTTATTTTATACGAACAGTACTGGTAAATTCATTACAAAATGACTATCTTGAAAAGTACTCGTACGAATCTTCTGAAAAAAATTCACAAGGTGTAATCGACCCTCTAGAGCAATAATTCCTAATAAAAGCACTTCTATAGTAATAGTCGATTACGGTACTATTCGGTGAGGGCGGCGAAATAACGTATTTTACCGCTTGTCGAAGTTTATTTTACGGAAATAGTATCCATTACTTTTTATACAACAAATGTTGTTATAATTGGAATATCGAACAACACCGACACAGTTTTCACGAAGAATAATTGATAGATTGTGTGTTGTGTCGCAAAAATATTTTTTTTAAATGTACGAACCGTTGGAATGAATCACACTGATCAATCATGATATTTCAGAAAGTATAAATGCTACCAACTTGAAATTCGGCAGCTTATTAGGGCTTCATCTAGATAAATAGATAGTTAAGGGATTTGATATTATCAAGAACTGTGGAATAAAACCCAGTTTTATAAAAGCGAAATGATCATGTACCTATAGGTATGTCAAAGTTGAACTCTATGTAGCAGACGCAACTGTTACAAATTGGATATAAATCGAAACCACTCGAAACGACTAATTGAATCGTCAAACGAATAAAACTATTTGTGGAATAGCCTTTCATTTGAACATGTATATGCTGGTAGATATATTTGTTTGTTTTCGTCGGCCCGTAGTGGTGGGATAAATTGGTTGCAAGTAGACAGGCCGGTTGGCGTGGTTGGTTAACACACTGCCTATCACGCCGCAGGTCGTGGGTTCGATTCCCATCCAGGACAGACATTTGTGTGCATGAACATGTCTGTTTGTCCTGAGTCTGGGTGTAATTATCTATTTAAGTATGTATTTACAAAAAAAAACGTAGTATATGTAGTATATCAGTCATCTGGTTGTCCATATTACAAGCTCTGCTTAGTTTGGGATCAGATAGCCGTATGTGAACAAATGTCCGAGGATATTTAAACTGAAGTATGGACGCTTATAATTTAAACCCGTATGAGAAACAAGAACGTTTAATTAAAAAGTTACTAGTCTGAATGATAATATAGCATACAATTTTCATATATTATTTACAATTGTAGGAAATATCTGGTTTTATTTATAACAAATGTACAAAATATACAAGCAAATGTACAATTATAATACATAAAAAACTTGTTCGAGGCTGCCGCTGCTGCCGATCGGCAAGGTTCCCAGAAGGCTGGCAGCGTTTCCTCTTTGGATGGCCAAGCTGATGCGTTGGCGGAAAAAGCTCCCCGCCCGCCGGTCAATTGTATTTGAAAAATAAAGCCAATATAGTCAGTTGGTCTAAAAATATTTAAAAAATGTAACCTTGCTGAGTTTCTTGCCGGTTCTTCTCAGTTGAAGGCTGACTTCCGAACCGGTGGTAACTTGTGTAATTCGACCTTCAAAAGTGGCTTTCTAGGGCCTAAACTGAATAAATGGTTTTGACTTTGAATTTTATTTATATCATATAAAATGTCTTAAGTATATTAAAAGTATATTAGTTTAAAAGTTATAAAAGGTACTTTTTATATATTAATTAGTCTCTCTCTCTAATTCGCTATCTGATGATCTGCCTGTATCGATTTCTGTTTAGCGCGTCCCTTGATCGGTCCATGGTGTTGGCCCAGTTCAATTTCATACTCGTTTTCCTTTTGTTTCCCCATAATCAGTCTATTTACGTTTATATTTATTTGTGAGTTTGGATGTTTGTTGCTCAATCACGCAAAAATTGCTGAACGTATTTTGATGAAACTTGTCACACTAGTAGATCATATCCTTGAATAAAACATAGGATGCTTTTTATCCCGGGAAAAGATAAGATCCCTCGAGAACGCGGGTGAAACAGCGGGGCGGAAAACTAGATTAGAATCAATTAGTGCTTATTACTATCACATGCAACATATTACAAAAAGGGGCGTAAAAAGAGCTCTCCGGGTCGGCAACACATCGGCAATCACCCTCGTACTGCAAATGTCCATAGTTGGCGGTGTCCACTTACCATCAGGTGAACCGTCTGCCTGCTTCAACCAGACGACTTACAAAAAACATAAAGAATAAGATTCCCAATTACTATTACTACCAATCTCAATGATCAGTTTCCGAGTCATCAAGCAACTGGTTCATTGCCACTTTAACACTTACGCTAATTGCACATACATTATATTCTCGTGTAATAACAACAGAAACGTAATAAGCTATCAGTGTATGAGTAGACATGCAATTGCATCAAGTGACATCTCGTTACAGCGGGGGAGTGTCTGCCGCACGCTTGTTAGCAATGATATTATTAAAATGTGTAGATAGGTTACTTACCCAACAAACGTACTTAAAAAATGGCTGACAAATGGCACTCATGAAGAACTGAATATCGCAATATCAACACTTTACGATGTCTTATAACACACGATGGCATATTTGGTTGGTTTGGGTCACTTTTACATTGAATTGCACTCAGTATTGTTGATACGTACATTTCGGAGTACTTTTATCTACACTTTTTTACTTATAATTTAATTGCTTGTTAGTGTTTATTATTCGAATGTATAATTTACGCATACATCCGTCAATTTTACTTTGAACATGTGAAATATGCCATAATATTTTTGGAACGAAGTTCCTTATCGCGCGTTGTGAAAGGGGGCTAGACGGAAAAAATTCTTACGACACTTTTGTGTCGGTGACACCGCTGTGCGGCGTGCGCATGTTTCTCTGTCTATCTCTCTCTCTCTCTCTTATAGAAAGCAAGCTTCGTTCCATCCGGGTGTCCCTTGACACCTCTCAAGTTTTGTTGTTGTAAATAGATATTTTTTTTAATTTTATCCTCAGGCTCATTTCAAAACGGTAATTTGTTCCTAAACTGAGCAGAACTTGTGGTATGGAAAATAAACAACGGATATACTACGGCTTTTTGTAAATACATACTTAAATAGACAAACAGACAGCAAAACACTGACAAGCCCCCGGTATTGCTACTACAACAACGGCCTAACTAATATTTTCAACTTAAATGTCATATTTCATAGGTAACTGACATATAAGCTTATGTATATAGGTTTCACATCGATAAAAGCTCACGTAATCTCACTTACTGAGATATGACGTTTTTACTTTAAAAATACTGATAGCTTACTCAAACAAGTAAATTTTTTGGAACTTAAAAAACTTTTATAAGTAAACAATTTATCCAAAAACATTTTGGTGAAAGATAAAGTTTTTTATAAAAACCGATGAAATGTTACGAGCTCCTTAAGTTTGACGGCATTAATATTAATTAGTCTGAAAATTATTTTGAACTTCTTTGTGAAACTCGGCTATTGCATATTTGATGACTAGGCCACGGCCACAAAAGTTGCGGCCTATTATAATGTTTTAACAATAAATAATTATGAATTCTTACCTACTCTTAAAGTAATTCACATAAAATTATACAAGTAACTTATGATAGTCAGTTTTTAGTCAAATTTTCAAGATCACGCAGGTTTTAACTAAGATCCCGAGATAAAAAAAAAGTATCCTAAGTCACTATTAGCCATACGAACTCTACGCAATGTCAAACGCTTGTCAATCCGCTGTGTGAAAGAAGGACACAACGACAAACGGACCCTTTTGCATTTATAATATTATAAGCTTTCTGCTTCGCATTTTTACTCGCGATTCCCTATTTTACCCTCCAGAAGATGAATTCAAAAAACTTTTTCAAACCTAAATTAGCAGCAGTTGTGACCTATATTTATCATCAAGTTTTTTTCATATATTATTATTATTTTATTATTTACAACAAATGTACAAAATATACATGCAAATGTACAATTACAATACATAAAAAACTTCTTCGAGGCTGCCGCTGCTGCCGATCGGTAAGGTTCCCAGAAGGCTGGCAGAACCCAGAAGTTTATGCGTAGTAGGTCAGTCAGCCACTTAGAGCAGTTCTTAGGTCATACAGAATCAAAGC
Source organism: Ochropacha duplaris (assembly GCA_951361185.1). Classification (NCBI taxonomy): domain Eukaryota; kingdom Metazoa; phylum Arthropoda; class Insecta; order Lepidoptera; family Drepanidae; genus Ochropacha; species Ochropacha duplaris. The sequence continues at coordinate 17,130,745 of OX592690.1, forward strand.
CTGCGTACCTAAGTTTATGGTAAATATGTTTCGAACCGTGTTCTAAACATTGCTCGTAGAGATTATCTACTTTAAAAAAGCTAACATAAAAATATATTACGTAAATAATTAAGTAGAAGCACCGCATCGCCTCGAGGCAAATTCGTATTTCAATTATAAGTCGCCTTTACTACAATTTTTCATTAAACGAAGGGAAATCTTTGCTCGAAAGTTCAAGTTGTTATCAAGTTGTGACACAACATTTTCTAAGCGAATAAATAAAGATTCGCTTAAGTACAGGCAGCAACATAATTGTTCATCCATTCAAATATTTATTTATTGACAGCAATTTAGCAGAATTGTAAATGAATTTTTACCGAAATCTATGTATCTATATGAAATCGAAATACCACACACTGATTAATCAAAGGATTCAGGAACGCGGGTGAAACCGCAGGGGACAATTAGTATACTATAGTTACTTGGCATTTTGGAGAAACAGCCATTTTTGTTCCCTCAGGAATATTGTAATAAAAATTTCATTGTTATCTTTTTTCTTTTTGTTTTTATTCTGGATAAGCTTGTGTTTGACCACAATCTCACCATGGTAAGTGATGATGTGGCCGAAGGTAGTAAGCACACAAAGCCTAGATGGGAACTGGCTCTCAAGTGCAGCTGTCGGTACACACCGATAGGTGCTTGGCGACAGGTTTTCAACTTGAGGGTGGTAGCCAGCCAGTCGGGTACAAAGTACCCTACCACCGTGCTATGGTTTCCTCACGATGTTTTCCTTCACCGAAAGCTCAAGCTCATTGTAGGATTCGAACCCACGACCTTCGTCGCGGTATTCGACCTATCATCGCCTTAATTACATCTACTATCGTACCTATGATAGTAATTTTAGGTTCGAACTGTATTGTAAAAGGTATGTTTAACTTATATTTCTGACCGTACGTGTGTCGGCTGTCAACCTGTCTGTTCGAAGTCGTTGTCTGTGAGCATTCTCCGTGTCCATGTGTCCGGTACGTAAGGTCACCTAAAAAATATACAAAAATGACCTCAGTAAAAGTGTCACCATTTACGAGATATTTAAAACGCTTACATCGACGAGACATGCTGGGACCTGTCTTCACAAATTGACAAACTTGAAAAGACGTAAGTTAACTGAAAAAAAAAAACACTAAATAATAAAAGAACCCTTTATTTAGAAAATCTATATTTTTATTTATTATGTAAATTTACCGTTTATTAACAAAAAATATAAAAACAATTACAGAGTACAAAGTTAGACCTTTAAAAGGGCACATAAAGATACGACAACAAACAAAGGTTACGACATTTCTATATTTTTCTAATATTATTGGGGCTATATTACAAAAAATACGCAAACTAAGATAATAAATAAAAAAAAAATGTGTTATGACTTTTTTCATTAACGTGAATCACAAATTATTTCTTTAGGGGATTTTAGGTCAGTCATATATATTTAGCCATGGAAAAATATGAACAACTTCAATTCACATTTAAAAAAAGCTACGTGAATAGAAATATAAACAGAGCTTAATATGATTTTAATGATTTGTAATAAAAAAGAGCCTTCGCCAAGTCTTATTAATATTCTTATGTATCTGAGAACGGAGCGGAGTGGAATTTTATATTGTGCGATATTCAGTGTGCGCCCGTCTTTATTAATTGCCCAAAAAATTCCCGAGAATTAAATATAAAAATCCGCACTTGACTTCGATTCTTGAAGGAATGTAACATGATTTTTTTGTATTAAATTAACGTATTTTGTTTCTTTTGTTTCAGGGTTTGAACAACTTAATCATCTAGTGCTTATTAGTATTTAATCTAGTGTCTAGTGTTAGTTAGGTGTTATATTAAGTGTTTAACAATATACTATAAAACTTGTTGTAAATATAATTAAATATAACTTAACTGTAGTGCTATTAGTGTCCATTTAATTTTCAATAGTTAATTAGATAAGGCGATAATGTATCTAACGGTGTGGCGACACCAGTGTTCCAATTTTAAACTGTGAAGTGAACAATGGCAAAGATTATGTTGCGACAGAGACGCTCAATGTTTGCCGACGGTTGGTGATTGAGTGATTGACAATGTCGCCACCCATCAAACGTTCGTTTAGCTCGGAAGGAGGCGCCTCGTCCAAACGTGATTGGAAGTTGCGGCTGAGTCTGCGGAGCCGAAGCGGGCATAGCGTTGTAAGTATCTACTCTTTATTTTACTCAATACTTGCATCACTTTTTTTATTTATCTACTAGCTTTTTAGTGATCTTTTTACAAAAAATCAGGCTAAGTGCGAGTCGGACTCGCGCACCGAGGGTTCCGTACAAACTTGTGGGCCTAAATAGTTTGTTCATCACGGGAATCGAGTCTGAAGATTTTTCAGTTTTTTTCCGATCTGTTTTTCTAATAACTGACATTGCTTATTGCAAAATTTCAATTTGAGAGCGTCGAAATATACGACATAAACGGCCGTATCTTTATTTTACGTTAACTTAGAAGTTTGATTTTTTTCTCAGCTTCAAGGGACTGTAGGCATAAGTATACCATTTTAATTTCAACTCGATACCTTTACGCGTTCTCGAGATAAAGGGCCTCTTGACAGACAGACGCACGGACGGATGGACGGACAACTAAGTGATCCTATAAAGGTTCCGGTTTTTTCCTTTTGCGGTACGGAACCCTAAAAAGAGTAGATACCTAATTATGTATAAATATTTATTTCATCATGTCAATTTTTTTTAAATATTTTTCGTGTTATATTTGTTGCCTAAATCAAGTTGCTGGAAGAATATAAATCCTACCTAAAGTCCCATTATCACTTAAAAATGTCCAATTTATTCCAACAATAAAGCACCTTATAATTACGTGTAAAAAACCATCGGTCCTTCGCCATTCATTATAATTAACAAAGAAATTCTATTAAAAAAACTCAAACCCAAAGTCTAAGCCAAAAAATAGATTTCGAACCTAGCTGAGTAAAATGTTGAAAAGAGATAACAAAAAGTTGTATATAAATAGTAGGTAAAGCCTGACCCAACTGAAATAGTAGCGGCTTAATGTGTGAATTAACAACACCTTTGTGAGATCTGAAGGGTGAACACCCTCAAAGGAGAGGCCTGTCTGCAGCTTTCATTAATCCTACGTTTTAGACGTGCTCAAATTTAAATACCTTTGTGTATATTTCTTTATTTTATTCTTTAAAATTATATTGCTTTGTCAAATGTTTTTTTTATCAGTAGAATGTATGCTTATTTTTAACCGACTTCAAAAAAGGAGGAGGTTCTCAATTCGACTGTATGTTTTTGGAACGAAGTTCCTTATCCCGCGTTGTGAAAGGGGGCTAGACGGAAAAAAAATCTTACGACATAAAAGTGTCGGTAACACCGCTGTGCGGCGTGCGCATGTTTCTCTGTCTGTCTCTCTCTCTCTTATAGAAAGCAAGCCAGATATTTTAATTATATATATATATATAGGTTATATACCTATAAAACGTTTTTTTCTTTATATATATATATATATACTCTCTCGACTTATATAACTTATATAACTTCGTTCCATCCGGGTGTCCCTTGACACCTCTCAAGTTTTTTTTAAATAAACACTTAAAGATCGCACAAATCAGTTGGGAGAATCTTACATCATAGTGAATCTCAATTATTATTAACCTAAATTCGTAGTATCGTTTTGATATTAATTAACACGCTAATTGAGTACAAGGTAAATAATAAAATTGGAACTGTTTGAATTAATCAATTATATAATTTATTACTCTTTCATATTAGGTCGTTAAAGTTTAATATTTATATTTAAAACAGAGCAAACGGATCAGAATTGAGCACTTGATCACGAAAGCAGAATTTTTTTGTGAAGTATAAACAAATGGAGAAATTGTATTTGAATGCTTTTTATATTCTTCAGCGCATACAAATATTTAAAACAGCGCAAAAATATCAACCAAAAACAGCATTTGCTTCATCATTTTTACTGGAAATTAATAATTTATAATAATATTAAAAATTTACAATCGTAAATTGACAGTTCCAAACGTCAATTAATTAATCAAGTTATTGAATTATATAAATATGTTTTATCAAATGTCAACGTTATTTTGTGTGGCAACACTAGAAAATTAAATTCTTTTCGGAATTTCAAAAACTGCAATTTCCTAGTAATTTTCATTTCGAAAATTATGCTGCCCCCTTGCAAACAGATGGAAGTGGCGTCTTAAAACTACAAAAAAAGCCAGGAATTGTGATGCTAAGGATTTACGTTCTTAATCAAATCAAATCAAATAATTTATTCAACTAAGTTTTAGGTATTACAATGAGATGTTAAAATAAATACAAGTCCTTTTTAAGACTGCCATTAAAATGGCGTATGAATATTTGTTGTTAAATGACAAATAGAAGTTATGTAAATTGATATTAAATAATACATATAATTTTCTAGTTATCAGTGTTTTTCTTTGTTATTGAAATTATCCTACACCTGCGATTCAATTAAACAAGTATTTATCTTTCGTTCTTAGTGACATTGATTGATCTTGACATGAATAACTAAATTTCCTACTTGTACCTACAATATTTTTATGAATACAGTCTATAGGAATTCAATTTCGCTTGCTCTACTTCGACGTCCATTTCAGCAAATAGAACTGGTTCATTTAGTAGTATTACCGATCACAAATATTCTTTGGCACAGATGAAACTGGATGCATATTTTACTTCCCTCTCCCTAAATGTCCATACAAATGAGTGGGACAGATATGTCCAAGGTCTACCGTCACGGTGATGTGATACAAAGGAGAAGCAGTCGTGTCACGGTCTAATTCCGCCGCTTCGCTGTTCGGCGAGTTAGAGAGAATGGTCGCTAGAGTTCACATTTGCTTCAAAATATGGTTTTTGTTTGAAATTTAGATCTTCGGCTGTGACTCAACTCACTTGTATGATCATTTCACGTGATCCTCTGACCTTGGTGCAACTTGGTGTACTGTTGATGATCCCAAACTTACTAACTGTTAACAACTCAATCTCTCTCTTTGTCATTTTCACGCAAAAATTAATGAACAGATTTGATGAAACTTGGCACATACATAGATCACCAAACATAAGATCCATAGGCTAGTAATTCACAATCGCTATATTTTAATGGTTTATATACCTTTATAAAAATACCATGTTATTATATCTAGAGGGACTACAGGGGGTCAATTGTTTATATTCCATATGATGTGCGCTCGCCGACATCTATAAATTTCCGTAGATTTTTTTATTTACACTGAATAAAGTGTACCTTAAAAATACAATTATTGTTCAATTAATAATGAGTCCAGTATAAAAACACGGTGTAGTGAACATAAGCATTTCACGAATACCTACAGATATTTTCGTTCACTAAAAACACATTTGATTCAAACACTATAAAGTCACTAAGATCTTGTAAATAAACTCTGCTAACTCAACAATTCACTATTTTCTCACAGAGCCGGTTGATGTGACGTTAAGATATTCAAACTGCTATGACAAAGGATTCAATTCCCATTCATGGCTGACATTTATGTAGGTATATCAATATGTCTGTATTCACACAAACCCATTATGTAGGTATGTATAAAATTTTGTGTGTTTTCTATATTCTTTTCCATAGTTAAACCATTGTTTAAAGATCAGATCGCCACGAAAAAAAAAATTTTGTTAATTAAATTGCATCATATTTTTTATAATGACTAAATTTATATACATATAATTTAAACTAAAAGAAATATATATTTACAACAAAATATATACAAATATCTAGACAGATATATTTTCCTTCAACTAAAAATGTGTTGAGCCCATTATGTTAAAAAGATGCGATATTTTTACCTACGTCAAACTGCGCATAAAGCAACCATACCTGTCAATATCCGGATTCATAGACGCGTCAACGTGTTGTATATTTTAATGTCTTTACTTTGAATAAAACATGGTAGCAAGCTTCGATCAACAATAGCTATAGATATCGGGTCACATACAAAATCCAAGCTAAATGCTATCCGCGTGAATATACACTTTTACAGCTACATTTGTTTACTAACAAACGGAGAGAAGTGTTTTAAAACAGTTTTAAGTTCAACCTAATTACAACCATAGCACCTAGTAATAAAGTCACGAATCTTCAAAATATTCTCTAATACTTACGATCATTAGTCACATAAAACGAGCAAAGCAATAAACTACTCCTGTCACTTAAAAGAAAAAGACATAAGTTAAAGAACATTTAGTGTGAAATCAACCTTAAGGAGCAACAAATAAAGTATGTTTTCCCGTTATTGCCTTGAGAGCTACATCGTTTTGTATCGTTTATTTTTTCTTCTTCGAAGTTTCTGCGTGTGTTGGCGAGTTTGGCCAAACATTTGTAGCGTTGGTAGCGTGGTTTAAAATATGTAATTTTGTTCAAAATTGTATATTATTTGTTAGTTTAAAGCTTAAAATATCTCTTATTCTTTATGTTCTTACCGAAAGTAAGATACTCCGGCCGTTAAATTGCTTTTTCGAGCATTATTTTCGCAACTTTTGAATACACAGTGCAGCATTGTGAGACGTGTTTATATTGGCTGTGTTCAAGTGAACTAAACAAAACAAGAGCTCACTTTTCAAGTGCGCTCTTATTTACCGAGACGTATTTTTTGTGCCGACCCGATATCTATAGCTATTGTTGATCGAAGGTAGTAAGCATTTATATTGTAATCGAATCCAAAGTATTACATTTTAAATTATTAAGTTTAAGGTTAATAAGGAATTTTCTGACTGATGTGCCTCTAACTTATGAAAGTCAAAGACAAAACCATTTATTCAGTTTAGGCCCTAGAAGGGCACTTCCCTACGACGACTATTTTTTTACCTTCTTGGCTATCAAGAATTTGGGCTAAGAATTTAAAGTTTAACCTGTGTATAAAAAGTTGATATTCTTGAGTTATAACATTTAGCCATTATGCAACAGTCACATTGACCGACGCTCCTAAGCCCCCAGTATCGGTTGATTTACGAGCCAATTGGACGTTTTACTATTGCCTTTGTTACTGCACGGCTATTCGCGCTCAATTATGCCCTTTACTACCATGAAAACAAGACCTAAATTCCAGACAAAGGTTGTTTTGTAAACCGAGGTAAATGATGGCGAGATAAAATAGCGCGACTATTTCCGAATCCTGACGTTTATTGACTAAGCTTTACACAAGACTTGCTTTTAAGATTCTAATATAGAACTAAATGAAATACATGTAGTCTGTTAAATACCTAATTATGATAACTAGTGCTCGCCTTATGATCGAAATTCGACCAAAAAGTTTTAGGGAAAAAAGTCTCTTCAATAACTGTCAATATAAAAAAAACCTGTGGTGTCGTGGGACACCAGATAGGAACGAAGTTCTTTATTTAAAAATACTAGCGGACCCGGCAGACGTTGTCCTGCTCTGAAATTAAAACAAGACTTAGAACCCGATTCCAGCTACCGGGTCCAATTTTGTTTTCAAATCATCGAGGAAGCCAATACACTCACAAAATTTCATCCAAATTGGTCCTTTGTTACCATACTCCTCCGAAACGGTTTGACGCTAGATCCCACGGGAATGCGGACCCCACGGAACGCAGGTGAAACCGCGGGTGACAGCTAGTAAAAAATAAATAACAACCTATTCTCAGACCTACTGAATACAGAATATATAAAGTTTCAACAAAATCGGTCAAGCCGTTTCGGAGGAGTACGGTAACTAAAAGTGTGACACGAGAATTTTATATACACGGTGTCTCAAAAATAACACGCCAGAGTGACACTAGAGCTAGATTGGCTTCAGGTCTATCAGATAATATCAACATGACCTTAGTAAATTTTTATGGTTTTCGAGATATAGCCACTTTTGGCTAAAAATAACTTCTAACTTATAAGTTTTTGTCCTAGTTGGTTGAGACAATCAAGTAATCATTTCATTTTAAACTAGTACGCTATGCTCAAAAAATAACTAAGTTGTTTCATTTTAAGTCAATGCGAAAATCGTAACTAAAGTTTGACTAATTACTGTGAAAAAATAATTTACTGGACTGAATCAGCAAAAATATCTTAAAAACTAGCCTGTTTAATGTTATTTCGAAAATGGCATAACATTCGTAGTTTTTTTTTCCAAAAGTTATAAATTCCAATTTTTGTCATTTAAGGCAAAAATTGGAATTTATAAAGTATGTTTTTTTAATTGTTTTCTTACTTGAGAAATACTACAATTAAAAAAACATACTTAATAAAAGGTGCAGGCGTCTTTTGTCGCCAAATTACTCACAGATTTTTTTTTAAAAGCATAAAAGTGGCAATATCTCGAAAACCATAAAACTTTTACTAAGGTCATGTTGATATTATCTGATAGACCTGAAGCCAATCTAGCTCCAGTGTCACGCTGGCGTGTTATTTATGGGACTTAATTTCAAATTCTATTGAAGGTATGAAGAAAAAAAATTAAAACTAAGGTAACTGTCAATATTTAGTGAATAAAGATGGAATGCAGTAATTTAAAGTATAAAAATAGTTTTGTATTTTCTTTTCAATGCGTTTTGATACTAGGTGTAGGTTTGACAGATTTTTTGCTTATACCACAATAATAGTTAAAAAAGGGACATTTTGCGAAAGGGACATTTCGCGAAAGGGACATTGTGAGAAAGGGACTTTTTGCGAAAGGGACATTTTGCGACCTGTGGACTGCGACTGAGCCATTTGCTTATGCGGGGAAAAATATGGTAAGATAATGGTATTTTCCAGGCGCAGCTTTGGGTGAAATAAAATTTATTTATTTGAAACGAAATTGTAATACTTTCGACGTAGTTGTTTTGACTAAAAACAACTCATGCGATATTTAAATTTAAAATTTTAATACTTATTTAAATTTCACTTCGAGGTCCTGCGCACACGCTGGTTACGTTATGATATCCCCCTCGCTCACAACATGTTGGCACATGACGTCTCGTTTACATTATGAAGGTCATACTACACGCACAGTAGGCTCTCAATGCCGATTGCCGACCGAACTGCATTCAAAATACTTATCATATAAAATTTGGTAAGAAATGTATATTCATCCAAATAAGCCTTCACATGAATGGTTGCTTTTGCTGAGAAGAGCCTTTAAAATGGAGGTACCTTGAACCCAGAGAAAAGATAGAAGATGTAATGCTTATATGTAGTTATAGATATTAACAGATATTCAGAACAAACAGTCACGTTCATGCACTCTAATTTTTGTTCAGAACGGGAATCGAACTCACGATATATGGCATCGCATATCACCAACCAGCCGTCAACAGATGTCATCACTAGACTTTACATTTTCTAAGAAAGTGTGGCAAAATTCCACATATTTAAGGACCAATTATTATTTATTTACATAGCCGCGGAAGCGAAGGGAAAGAAATTATTCATAATATTTTAAACTTTATCTCCTACTTCGCTTTCGTTCCGCCCCAATGTAATTTGAGCCTTAAACTTTATATACAACGCCTGATGAAAGTTTGTTTGAAGAGTAATAACACAGGAATGTAGTCTAGCACATTAGGCAGTGTGTTCTGGACCGCAAACATTCAGCAGAATGTTCTGGAACTTCCACAGTGACTTGCAGTTATTACCATGGTTACGTTTATTGCTTGTTTTTATTTACGGTTGGTAGTTTTCTTGGCCCATTCATGACACACAACTGTCTACATGAACATGTCTATTTATCCAGAGTTTAGGTATAATTACAAGCTTTGCTTATTTTGGGATCTATTTATTCTGACACTTCTCAGAAAAAGCTACCTCCTAACCGACATTAGATTAAATTAAGGTATGGCTTATTGAAATCTTACTATGTTACTAATCTTACTAATATTATAAATGTGAAAGTTTGGATGGATGTATGTTTGTTACTCATTTACGTCAGAACGGCTGAATGGATCTGGATGAAATTTGGCATGTAGATAGATTATAGTCAGGAATAGCACATAGGCTACTTTTTATCGCGGGAAAAGATAAGATCCCTCGGGAACGCGGGTGAAACCGCGCGGAACAGCTAGTATTATAAATGTGAAAGTTTGGATGGATGGATGGTTGTTACTCATTTACGCCAGAACGGCTAAATGGATCTGGATGAAATTTAGCATGGAGAAAGATTATAGTCTGGAATAGTACATAGGCTACTTTTTATCCCGGGGGAAAATGAGATCACTCGGGAACGCGGGTGAAACCGCGCGGAACAGCTAGTAGTTTATATTTTTGCTATGGCTCTGTACCCTTTTCAGTTCTATACCCAAGTTACTTTTGCAATGAAATATAATTACTAAGGATGTTGCCAAAAAGTTATTAACTTTTCTACCATATTAGCTGTCAGGAGCATATCAAAGCTAAAAGGCAAGCATTTTAAATTTAAATAACCCAGTGCTACGGTCGTAGAGCTTTGGCTACGTATTAGTAGTACCTCTGCTACGAACGTAGCACATAATTTCGTAGCGGATTCCTAGTCCTCTGTCACGGTCTACAAATTATAATGATCGTAGCATTAATGAATTGAATGTGTAGTTCTATCCTTCTAATCCTTCCTACTAATATTATAAATGTGAAAACTTGGATGTTTGTTCCTTAATCACGCAAAAACGGCTGAAAGGATTATGATGAAACTTGGCACACAGGTAGATCATATCCTGGAATGAAACATAGGATAATAAAACATTTTATATCCTGGAAAAAGATAAGATCCCTCGGGATCGTGGGTGAAACCGCGGGCGTAACAATAGTATAAAATTAATTGTGATAAACGCTCAGATTGGAGTTACGGGTAAAGTTCAAAAACGTGTCTGAAGTATAATAATTTATCGCCGGCATCATTTGTTACTTAAGAGTTTAGATAAACGAGAGTTCAGTTCAAATCGATCAGCAACTTCCATGATCATTTTTAGATGTTGCGTTTGGAAACTGCACTGCTAGATATCTTTGTGAAAACCAAACATTTATTATATTTAACCCAGTTACCAATGTAACCGACCATGTTTATTAGAATTTATTTTAAACATTGTCTACATTTTAAAAAAGGCACACACTCTACAATTTATAAACTTTAAATTTCAACTAATAACACACATAATTTTGTGCCTGCGAGTTAAATAGACTATAATGAGTTTCTGAACGAACCATCGGCCATTGTTTTTTTTTTTGCGTCAAATCATTACAAAAGATGATGATCGAAATTCGAATAACATTTACGCTCGCGAGTTCAGCTAAAATATACATATGACGTCACAAGTAAGTATTTGATTAAAAAATCTCCATAAATAAACTATCGTTGTGACTTTTAGTAAAAAAATTGACAGTCAAAATACCTATTTGAGGATGATAGCTAGAAAAAAACCGGCCAAGTGCGAGTCGGACTCGCGCACGAAGGGTTCCGTAAAAAAGGCAACAAAGTCACGTTTATTGTATGGGAGCCCCCCTTAAATATTTATTTTAATTTTATTATTTATTTTTAAAGCAAAAATACAACTGAGTATTTTGTGAATATTTCAAGTGCCTACCTGTTGCCATTATTGATATCGAGCAAAAAAGGGAAAAAAAATAGCCTTTGTTGTATGGGAACCCCCCTTAAATATTTAATTTATTTTGTTGTCTAGCTATCGTGGTTCTTGAGATACAGCCTGGTAACAGACAGACGGACGGACAGATGGACAGACGGACAAACGGACAGACAGCGAAGTCTTAGTAATAGGGTCTCGTTTGTACCCTTTGGGTACGGAACCCAAAAAAGTAATGCGTTGAGTTTTTAAAAACGATCGCAAACAAGCGAGTTCTTATTGTGTTTCTTGCCGATTCTTCTCATTTGAAAGCTAACTTTCCATCCCGTATCTTCAGTAAACCCTCCTTGAAATCTAACTAAATAAATTGAGATTTTTTTTAATTAAGATTTCTCTTTAGTATCTTGAATATAGAACAAGAAATAAATCAATAGTTATTGCTCTGAGAAAAACGTTGGGAGAACGAATGGTGGTCGGTGATAGATGAGGATCATCTAGCAATATTAAACAAATCTACCGGCTGGGTAGCGTCCAGCCCCGGATTATACCGGAATCCCAGACCAGGTAGACAGAGCCCCGCGCACTTAATGTGAAGCACAGTAAAGAAAGTCGAATTTTAAAAAGGAAGCCGATCTCGTTCCTGTGCGTCGTGAGTCACGCAGGATAACGTATGCACATACAGATTACGCACACAACTTCGTGCACGATGCTTCACTTCATTGGAGACTATTCTTTACGTTCGCGCCTTCTAAAAAAAATAAAGTATTCTATTCTACTTTTTTAAATTGTTCTGTGATTGTAGAACAGTAATTTTGATTTGGATTTTATAATGAACCTAGCGGACCCGGCAGACGTTGTCCTGCTCTGAAATTAAAACACCCGATTCCAGCTACCGGGTCCAATCTTGTTTTCAAATCTTCGAGGAAGCCATTGAAATACACACACAAAATTTCATCCAAATCGGACCTTTGTTACCATACTCCTCCGAAACGGCTTGACCGATTTTGATGAAACTTTATACGTATATTCAGTAGGTCTGAGAGTAAGTTGTTATTTATTTTTTATAACGCTAGATCCCACGGGAACGTGGACCCACGGGAGCGCGGGTGAAACCGCGGGTGACAGCTAGTAAAAAATAGATAACAACCTATTCTCAGACCTACTGAATGTAAATATACAGTTTCATCAAAATCGGTCAAGCCGTTTCAGAGGAGTACGGCAACTAAAATTGTGAGACGAGAATTTTATATATATAGACATAGGGGATTGTTTATTAAAAGCGCCTATGACCTTGTCTGAAGGAAAAACAGAGATTCGCGGAAACCGAGCGATCTGCTCGCGACACGAAGTACATGCGACAAGTGTAATGGCATACAATACCATGTATTACAACACAATAAATGTCAAGAGCGAGCGATGTCAAGCCAACGTGATGTTGGGGGGTGGGGGGAGACGTACCTCATGGCAATGTGACGTGTGACGTGGATAAGTGGGAGGACGGGGTGAAAATGGAAACAAGCATTTCTACAACCGAAATAAATATAAAATGTATTCGTGCGGAATTTGTTCCAATTACACTTTTAAAACACATATAGGGGGTATGCGTTTATCCTTCTCCAGGATTCAACGTATTACCATGCAGAATAACATCAATATCTGTTCAGCTATTTATTTATAAAATGCTAGAAGACAAACAGTACTGTACTACTTTGCATTATGTAGGTACTAGTTTTTCACCCCGCGGCTTCACCCGCGTTCCCGAGGGAATAAAAAGTATCCTATGTTTTATTTCAGGATATGATCTACCTGTGTGTCAAGTTTCATCAACATCCGTTTAGCCGTTTTTACGTGATTGAGAAACAAACATACAAACTTTCACATTTATAATTTTACTAGCTGTCCCCCACGGTTTCACCCGCGTTCCCGTGGGATCTTATGTGCTATTCCAGATCATAATCTATCTCTATGCCAAATTTTATCCAGATCCATTCAGCTGTTCTGGCGTAAATGAGTAACAAACATCCAAACTTTCACATTTATAATATTCTGTATTAGTAGGATTAATTCTGTTGTCTTATTGTTTTTGTATTTATTTACAACAGCATTAGGATTTGAACCTGTTGGTAATGGTAGATGCTATGTATCTAAAGAGGGCAAATAATTGAAATAGGTACACGCGGCTGCATATTTTCACAGTAAACATACCGCTATGATTATAACTCACAAAATCGTTGCCGCTCGAACCGTATTACTACCGGGCTACTCACATCGAGCGGTCCCTACGGAATCATATAACTATATGTCGCCCAGTAGGGAATAAGCACGTTTTTTTTATTGTTTTAAATGTTTATACGGGTTATTACATTACCAAAAAAATAATATAACACATCCAAAATCTTAACCATTAAGCTAAGAAATAAATATTAAAATCACTATAATTTTCGGGTGATTATTTTGTTTCGGAATTTTTGATGATTAAATTTAGCTAATAAATCATGAAAAAATTTGAAAATTATTATGTAGGTATGTTTTTGTAATAATAAGAATTACGTTTAGAAAAATCGACAATTTTGAAGTCACGTGCATATTCCCTATTAAGCCCGATGAAAATAATTTTGTTCAGTTTGCGTTCACGGAGCGCTAATCGTCACCTAAACAAATATGGCAGCAGATCTGCAGTATCTTTTTATACCACTAGTGACAACGGGGCTGGCGGGCCCCCTGTTGGTAAGTGACTACAGTCACCCAATAGTCATTAGCAATACCAGGGGGATTGCCAATGTGTTGTACACCTTACAATACGCGGGTGAAACCGCAGAGGATAGCTAGTGAATAATTAAATAATAGATAAATATGTAGGTATGTTCGATGACGAGTTTACCTGGAAAGGGTTTCCTGTAATAACAATATTAATATTAATCTGAGCAAAACTAAAGGTCGAAAATATAGCCGGATACACCATCCGACGCTCAATTAATTAATTTTCACAAATTAGGTAATTAGGCAGGCCTACGCTCGTGGCACCCTTGTAATACTAATTAGTGCCTACTATTTCCCGTTCCCGATCGACTCGAGTTTTGATGAAGTATTTAATAAAAATAGGCAACAAAACAGTTCACTGCTTTATTTTTTACTGGTTGTCCCCCGCGGTTTCACCCGCATGCCCGAGAGATCTCATCTTTTCCCGGGATGAAAAGTATCTTATGTCCTTCTCTAAGGTTCCATCTATCGCCTTACCAAATTTCATCTAAATCGGTTCAGCGGTTTAAGCGTGAAGAGATAACACACAGACAGACACACTTTCGCATTTATAATTTTAGTATGCATTTTCCTGTTTGTCAAACTACTTTCTCATGTTTTTTTTTTATTTAAGATTAATGATTATGGTCCCATTTCGATTCAGTTTGATCTATATCAAAATTTTAAAGTAGATGTGAGATCATCAAAATGATCTACCTATGTGCTTAGTTTCATCATTTATTGTATTAAAAATAAACATAAAAATATCTAAACTCCTATTTTTATAATACGATTATAAGCTTAATATTCCAAATAAATTAACTGAACATAGGATAACGTTTGTAAGTTTGCATGTAGGAGATAATCTCCGAAACTACTGAACCGATTTTGTAAATTATTTCACTAATAGAAATCTACATTATCTCTGAGTGCTATACATTACTTTCCATGTCCTAAACGCGAGTGAAACCGGGTGATTTGTTGTATATTTGTCAGCGGAAAGTAATAGAAGCGCGTCATCACAACAACATGGACGTCATGACAATATCACACAGAAATCCTACATTGCACTAACAGATTTGATACGAGTTGTCATCAAGAAACGTTGGACTGCAGTCCCCGGGCATTTATACTTACCCCGGTGGAAGATCCCTTTTCCCGGTACCTTTGACATATCCGATATAAAACACCGATATTATGAATTCTCTTTGTACACGGTGAATAAAATTATGCAATATTATTTTGTAATAACCTCTGTGGTTTTTGTGTATGACTTTTCACCTATGTATAACACTTTTTTTATGAACTATAATAAATGAAAAAAAATAAAAAAAAAAAAAAAAAATTACTCGATGTTCTAAATTTTAATTGGAATAGCTTTCAACATAGAGTTAACTAGTTTTTGGGGTTGTTTAAATGTCATTTATTAGCAGTCCCCCGCGTTCCCGAGGGATCTTATCTTTTCGCGGGATAAAAATTATCATATCTCTTATTCCAGGTTATCTATTTGTGTGACAAGTTTCATCGAGATCGATTAAGTCGTTTCGGAGTTTATCGTGGACCAACATTGTGACACGGCAATTTTATATTATGAAAAAAATATAGTTTTTTTTTATTTAATAGGATTTACTCCAGTCAGTATTCATTTAATCTGTTGAAAAAATTACTAAATATTACCACACTAATTAACGTAGTCGATGTATGTTATGTTGAATACTAAATAATACTTGAGTTGGTACCTAGGTACTATAATTGGTTGTCTTGTCCCATCACTACATTTTTAAGTGCAACTAAGTGTAACCAGAGACTTTTTGGCGGGAACTTGTGAAGTGACGTTGTGTTTTCGTTTTATTTTCATTAAATTCGTGTATTTTGAGTTTTATTGAGTAATTTCGGTGGTTTTTTGTCCAATAAAGATCAATTTAAGCGCACAAGTGAAGTGAAATGAAATGAAAGCGTGTATCGTGACTTTTCAGGTTGTCCCAAAAAGTCCATGAAATGTTTTAGTGGAATAGCCGCCAATTTCACTAAAATTAGACCGGACTTGTACGGACGAGGACTAGACTTTACAGTGAAAGTGACAATAAAACGTGACTTAACATAAAATATGAATATTTAAAATAAAGAAATGGCTTAAAGGTCTTGATACCAAGCCAAAAATCTTCTTAAAATAAGTGTAACCAGAGATTTAGCGCTAACTTTCTAGCTGCTTTAACTTAGTAGTTTGTAGTGGAAGTGCTCGGGTTCCTGATATTATTAATAATGTTGTACACTTGGTAGAAAACTTGGTAGAATCCGCTATTCGCCTGCAGGTTTACTGTTACAACAGCACCTATAGGTTTGTTGTCTTGGCATTTTAAAAGGTATCAATTAGGGGATCTTAGTAACTTTTCTACCATCACGTGACCGGCCTGCCTGATTGTCAGAAATACAGCATAAAAACGCTAAATCAAACTCAAACTCTAATATATCTTTATCCCACCAAAAACATAAATGTAAAAAAGGAGAGCCAAGTTCAATACAAAAATTATTCTCTGCTGTGGGCTTCGCCGCAAAAAGAATGGAGATCTGAGATTGAGTGCCAAGTTGATTCATGTTAAATTCTAACGCTCGGTTCGGAAGGTTGCTTTTGCTGAGAAGAGCCGGCAATAAACTCAACAATTACTCTTTTTAAAAGAGCAACTTAGAACTATTACATTTGATAATTATTTATATAGTCTTACTGATAATATATGTGTGTTATGGCAGCAAAGAAGGATAAAGAAATTGAATTTAAATAGGAGTGATTTTGTAAACATCCTGTACACTACTAACATACAGTTCCCCCACCAGGAGACGATGCGTGGACGCCGGTGCGCGTCCCTCCGCTCGTCGGCGGCAGCTGGAGCCGCCCGCGCCGACGAGTCTGGACGCAACACCCCCACTCCCGCACACCGTGCTTCCCCCTCCCCCGCGGACACTCCCGCACCGAAAAAGTCCAACTGGGAGGTGATAGAACACTTCTCCTCGAGTAAGAGCAAGAAAAGTCCCACTGCGGTAAGTTCTTCTCAGCATTGTCATTCAAAGTCAAAGTCAAAACCATTTATTCAGTTTAGGCCCTAGAAGGGCACTTATGAAGGTCGAATTACAGAAGTTACCATTTCCTCTGGACACTAGCCTGTCATACGGGTAGGTGATACAGCTTACGGCTGAGGTGGCCCTATATACAACACGTGTTGAAAGAGATATTTAAACCCTAAAACACTACTTCTAATCGACTCTAACTATCTAAACAAAAAACTTATTTTCGCCATTTTCATCCTTCGGCAATGTTTTGACAATTGTTGAACAGTTACGTCGTAGGTACCTACTGCTCGGTCTGCTCGTGAAGTTTACGTTCTAAGGGTCATGCCTACTCATGTGGAAGGACTTAATAAACTCTTTTATCGTTTAAATATATCCTTAACTCAATCCTTTTCTTTAAAGAAGTATCCTTAAAGTAGCCTTTTTTATTAGATTAGTTATGTCAATTTGTTTCCAGTGGTTTCGTGAGAATCGAGTTATTGTCAATTTAGTAATACAGTACGTGGGTGACCGAGCTTTTTTTAATTTTAATAGTTTTTCTCACAAAAGAAGGCACGTAAAAAAGCCAGTCAAGTGTTGTCATTTGATGTTGGTGCCAATTAAGCTAGACCTCTAAATTGTATGACCTCCGATACAACTCAGAGGTCTATCTTAATTGGTAGTTACTATGTATGTATGGGGACGCCCTTTAATTTTCAACTTTTTTTATTTTTTGGAATTTTTCCTTTATTTGTGCTGTAATACCTTGCTTTTTGCCAAATTTCGTGATTCTAGGTCAACGGGAACTACCATATAGGTTTCCGATTCAAAACCTATAATAGGGTACTTCCGGTTGACCTAGTATTGTCAATTTTGGTTAAAAGCGAGGTCTTACAGCACAAGTAAAGCAAAAATTCCGAAAAAAAAAATGAAAATTAAGGTATGAAATGAAATGCAATTAAATTGTTTATTTATCCAAATATGCTTTCACAGGCACTTATGAATAGTCAAACTCTTAAATGCTCGGTTCGGAAGGAAGGTAAATTTTGGTCCTTACAAGTTTTCGCGAAAATCTAAATTTGCCAATATCTTTTTATCGTGTTGACCCATGACCTTGATTTTTATACACCTTATAGGGACTAATAGACCTCAGTATCTGGTATAAATTTCAACTTGCTAGGTCCACCCGTTTCTGAGATAATCGGTAGTGACACACGGACAGACATACAGACGGACAAGAGAGTGATCTTATAAGGGTTCTTTTTTTTTACCTTTTGAGGTACGGAACCCTAAAAAGGGGAAAAAATATATTCTTGAGGACTCGATACAGGGTCTTCTGGTTTCGAGTCCGCTTTATTTCCCCCTGAGCTATTTTAATCTAGTAGAAAGTTGCGAAATCTACCTTCGTATTATACTGTAGCAGTATTTCATTGTCTGAAAACTCTAATAAAACGACGTTTTCTAAAATTTTTACCCTCTGCATACTAAATTTCATGAAAATTGTTGGAGCCGTTTCCGAGATTCAGATTATATAATACATATATTCAAAAATGGCTCGTTTAAATGTTGAAAGATAACTCTTCAAATTCAAAATTCAAATCAAAAATCTCTTTATTAAGTTAACTCATTATAAGTATTTTTAATCGTCACATGTTCTTAAGGTTGCTTTTGCTGAGAAGAGCCGGCTAAACTCAGCAATTACTCTTTAAAAAAAAAGCAACTTAGACTTATTACATTTAATTCTTAAAAATAGTTTCACATAGTATAAAATATGAAACTCATAAAATAGCTTGCTCGCTTGCAAGTCATTTAAATGCGTTCTTGTCATCTACAACATCAAAAACTTTATAGTACCCTTTCAAACATAACTTTTGTTTAAGTAACTTTTTAAATCTATACACAGATAGTTGTTGAATTTCTTTGGGTACCTTGTTATAGAGACGTATACATTGCCCCTTGAAAGAGTCCCTCATTTTGCTGAGCCGAGTTTTTGGTACAGCAAGATTGTCCTTATTTCTAGTGTTCAAGCTATGAGTGTCGCTGTTCTTAGGAAAGTTATGAATGTTTTTCCGAACATAAATTAATTTTTCATATTTGCTATGTAACGACACTGTCATAATATTTATAGATTTGAACACATCTCTAAGAGAGTCTCTTGGTCTTAAGTTATACATTGCACGAATAGCCTTCTTCTGCAAAATAAAAATTATATTGATGTCGGCACCACTACCCTAGAGAAGAATGCCGTAGGACATCAAGCTGTGAAAATAACTAAAATATACTAATTTTGCCGTTGTTTCGTCAGTTCAAATCAACTTCAATTAGATGGTATTTAGGTATAACAAATTACCGAAAATAATTGAATATTAAAATGTAAAACATCTAATATATAAAATTCTCGTGTCACAGTTTTCGTTGCCATACTCCTCCGAAACGGCTTAACCGATTTTGATGAAATTTTTTGTGCTTATCCGGTATCTATGAGAATCGGCCAACATCTATTTTACATCCCCCTAAATGTTAGGGGTAGTCCACCCCTAAATTTTTTTATTTATTTTTGAGACAAAATTTCTAATTTCTATTTTTTTATGATACAACATACAAAAATACATACAATCCCCAATTTTCACCCTTCTACGATCAACCCTTATATTTTAATAGCCATTTTAGTAATTTGAGTAATCGGTCAAGCCGTTTCGGAGGAGTATGGTAACAGGACCGATTTGGATGAAATTTTGTGTGTGTATTTCAATGGGTTCCTCGATGATTTGAAAACAAAATTGGACCCGGTAGATGGCGCTGGAATCGGGTTCTAAGTTTTGTTTTAATTTCAGGGCAGGACAACGTCTGCCGGGTCCACTAGTTACTTTATAAAGAACTGAAAATATTATAGTACCTAGTAGTGGCGAAGGCCGTGCGTTTGAATCCAACTAGTGAGCTAGTTGTATTTGTCTGTCGCCACTTGAGAGTCAGTTGCCTTCAAGGCATTGTTTATAATAAAGCGGGATAAGATTGACAATACGTTGGTAATCCCCGGGCCGGCACTGCTAAACTACTACGACTATTTTCTATCCCTTTTTGATAATGTTTGTAAGAAAGAGATGTGTAACTATAAGGGCAATTTGCCTCAGAATCTGCGCATTTCATTCTATATCTGTTTGACCAACCCTTTTTGTCCTAAAAAGCTCTGAACCGCATTTCCATCAATGTGCAAAATAATGTTATTTGCGATAATATGTTCACAGATTCGATTTAAAACGCAATCAATGTTTTAATGGATTTCGTACTAACAAGCTTAATAGTGTGACCGGTTCTAGCTACCTCATTTTCTATGAAATTGATCGATTTAGTTATCTGTTTAATCACGCAATTTTATCTCTAATTCTTGGACACTATTATTGCCTATATATCAGCTTGTTATATTTATATAAGCAAACATAAGTCTGCAAAGGTTAACTGTAAACATTGGTGCAACTTTAAAACTTAACTAACTTTAAATTTAGTATTTTAATATTTACTTAGCTTATTCAAAAAACAAAAAACAAAAACCGACTTCAAAACTGTAACGTAAACCTATGTACAAACATAAACTAAAAAGTAAAGAATAATATTTTAATTTCAAAGCAAGAGCCTTAAAGGACAATCAACAAAATTATTGATATTTATATATCTATTTAATATTTATAAACAGTTCTTTTTGGAGTCGGTGCCAGCCAAGAAGAAGGACAGTTTTGAACTGGACACGAAGTGTTCACACGAGAAAACGTCTTACGACACCTCTCCTTACGGTAATGTTCCTTAGGTCTGCGCCGTCGCTCCCCTACTTTTCGAAAGTTTGTTACAAAGGCAGAATTAAACTGTCCTCCTTGGCTGGCACCGAGCCTCCTCCTTTTTTTTGAAGTCGGTTAAAAATTTATTTAAATGACTAACGTAACTAAGTTTAATGACTATGACTATAGACCTACTATGTTCTATCTATACTTGTAAATGTTGTAATTTTTAACAAAATTGAACTTTTAGTTAACTTTGTACCAACAGAATGAGTATCGTCAATAGTGAGTTGGTGTTTCTTCAGCTTTGTGTCCTCGATACTTGAACTGTTTACTTCAAGAATAGAAAATGTCAACACGCTGAAATAACATAGTCTATGTAAGAATAAAAATATGAGCGCTGCGCTAAGAGCCCTTCCGGACCTAAGTAAATAGTGGCATGTTGGTCGCTCACGTCTCCTTGTCCAATAAACTGACTTGCTTTCTTTTCTTATCAAAACACATTTTCATTATAATGTATATGCCGAGAGCGGTGAAAGATTTAAAACGTTTAGATGGTAGGGTACCCGACTGGCTGGCAACCACCCTCAAGTTGAAAATCTGTCGCCAAGCACCTATCGGTGTGTTCCGACAGCTGCACTTGAGAGACAGTTCCCATCTAGGCTTTGTGTGCTTACCACCTTCGGCCACATCATCCTTACCATGGTGAGATTGTGGTCAAACACAAGGTTATAGAGAATAAAAAAAAAGATTACCTACACAATATTCGATCGAAAAATAACCGAGAAACACATAAATAACTTAATATTGCAATATCCACACACATATACGATATCTCATAACACACAATGACTTTTTTGGTTGTTTTGGGTCACTTTTAGCATTCGGTACGTGAAGTGGTGACACACTCAGGTTAAGTTTTTTTTTTATTCTGGATAACTTGTGTTTGACTACAATCTCACTATGGTAAGTGATGATGTGGCCGAAGGTGGTAAGCACACAAAGCCTATATGGGAACTGGCTCTCAAGTGCAACTGTCGGAACACACCGATAGGTGCTTGGACAGATTTTCAACTTGAGGGTGGTAGCCAGTCAGTCGGGTACTACAAAGTACCCTACCACCGTGCTATGGTTTCCTCACGATGTTTTCCTTCACCGAAAGCTCAAGCTCATTGTAGGATTCGAACCCACGACCTTCGCCGCAGTATCCGACGTCACTTACCACTGAACTACCATCGCCTGAGTTAGACTAATTAGGCACTTTTTAGCATCCCGCTTCCGGAGCGCTTAATACTATATAGACTTTTCAATTATAATATCATAGCGACTGATTACGTAACAATATCTATGAGTAAAAACCTTTGTTTAATACTAAGAGGAGTGATAGAGGAAAAATGAGCAAAATTACATAACTAGAAACGTGCCCGCTCTTCAACGAGATAAATCCATAATTCTTATTTCTTCATATAAAGTCAATATCTGCTACTCCACTTCAGTTTCAATCTATTCTAGACCAGTAAATAACAATCGAGATTTTTATAAAAGTATTTATTTAAAAGCAGGTTGAATACCTTCTATAAAACTAAGCGAGGCTTTCCATCGCTAGATTGATTCCCGGGGGGTTGGTTTCAATCGAATCGAGTCAGAAGTTGAGATCGCGAGCAAATCAAACACCAGGGGCTGTTGGAATTGCACGGGAACTTTATATTTTACACGGAAAATCTTTCTGTCGCAATGTAGCATAAAGATTTTTTAATAGCAAATCTCAGACCAAATAAAAAAGGGTAGACATATCCAAACGCACTTAAAGTGAAGCATAGTAAAGGAAGCCGATCGCGTACTTGTGTGACGCGAGTCACGCGAAGTTGTATGCGTTGCATAATTTCATTAGAGAATAGATTGTTTACGTACGTTTTTTATGTATTCTATATAGCACTTAGTATTGTTATAAATTTATACTACAACTAGCGGACCCGGCAGACGTTGTCCTGCTCTGAAATTAAAACAAAACTTAGAACCCGATTCCAGCTACCGGGTCCAATTTTGTTTTCAAATCATCGAGGAAGCCATTGAAATACACACACAAAATTTCATCCAAATCGGTCCTTTGTTACCATACTCCTCCGAAACGGCTTGACTGATTTTGATGAAATTTTATATGTAGGTATATTTAATAGGTCTGAGAGTATGTTGTTATCTATTTTTTATACCGCTAAATCCCACGGGAACACGGATCCTACGGGACCGCGGGTGAAACCGCGGGGGACAGCTAGTAAAAAATAGTTATCAACCTATTCTCAGACCTACAAAATGTAAATATAAAGTTTCATCAAAATCGGTCAAGCCGTTTCAGAGGAGTACGGTTACTAAAACTGTGACACGAGAATTTTATATAATATATGATTGACTAAAACTATGTAGGTATTAGAAATAAAAGTTTTGTTTTGTTAATAAAATCATGTTCAGATATTAAATGTATCCTATTATATTTATATCCAAGGATGTCTCAAAGATATTGTTTAGTATTTTCATCACCTGTGTGCTGTGCTCAATGATCTGTAGATTGTAAATATCTATGTTTGTTTATTTGTTTGCCACCCTTGGTTGTCTAAACTAAACTGTTTGACAAGTTTTATATTATATGTTTGTTACGATTTTACTGAAAAACTACTCGACCGATTTTAAAAATTATTTCACCATTAGAAAGCTATATAAAAAGAATATAATTTTAGATAACAACAAATGTACAAAATATACATGCAAATGTACAATTACAATACATAAAAAACATCTTCGAGGCTGCCGCTGCTGCCGATCGGCAAGGTTCCCAGAAGGCTGGCAGCGTTTCCTCTTTGGATGGCCAAGCTGATGCGTTGGCGGAAAAAGCTCCCCGCCCGCTATATCTATGAGTAACATAGGCTATATTTTTATCCCGGGAAAAGATAAGATCCCACGGGATATGTCGTTAGATTCATTTTTATTGTGGGATTGACTTAGAGTGTAATAAATTAATAGTTTCCACGAAAGGTAATTAACTACATAATATGTTGATAAAACTAAAAAGTATGAAATAACTTAAATTATTGAAAAAAAGCAGCAACTGCGTTAACGATGCCATTTAAAGAAAGGCAAAATATTTTTATGAAAAGGTATTGCAGCTAAGAATTAAGCCATTCCTAGCCACCCATTCCAAAATGTAAGTTATAGACCATGTTTTAACTTTTCAAATTATATTTTTAACCCGTTCAAGTTTATTTTAGCAAAAAAGTTACCCAAAAACACTTGAACCCCAGCGAAATAAAACATCTTATTCGTCCAAAGCCACATATATTGTAACAGAGGGGTTTGACACGAGGTGTTTCCGTAAAAATGGATGTATCCCCCCTTACCAGCGCGTACGACGCGTACATACGAAAACGTGCTGGTGAATATATTGTTTGAAGCCACAAGCCGAGATTTGGTCACGTATCCCGTATCGCAATCCCGTATTACAATCCCGCGACGCCCTTGTGTTTTACGACCTTTACGTACAACATTTACATGTCTGTACACGTAATTAGTGCGAAGTTCTTGAATTGTATATATGCCTGTTGCTGATCGTTCGTGATGTCGTGTTTTTGGGTTCTGACTGAAAATCAGTAACTGAGGGCTACTGTCCTCGGTCGTATGCTGAGTCAGAACCTTTATTCGTGACATCACGGAACATCGCACGGTTATATTGTTTTTCCTTCATGTATTATTATTATTTTTATTTTTTATGTCACTCGTGACAACGAGGCAGGCGGGTCACCTGATGGTAAGTGACAACCGTCGCCTATAGACATTGGCAATACCAGGGGATTGCTAATGTGTTGTACACCTTATTACAATGCCTTAAAGGCGAACTGGCTCTCAAGTGCAATTGCCGGAACACACCAACAGGTGCTTGGCGACAGATTTTCAACTTGAGGGTGGTAGTCAGCCAGTCGAGTACTACAAAGTACCCTACCACCGTGCTGTGGTTTCCTCACGATGTTTTCCTTCACCGAAAGCTCAAGCTCATTGTAAGGATTCGAACCCACGACCTTCGCCGCGGTATCCGACGTCACTTACCACTGAGCTATTATCGCTTTATCTGTGATGTTGCGTGTGTCAATGAAATAAAAATCAATTTTCTTTCTTCTTTCTTTCTTTTTATGCGCGACGATAGCTGTGGTAGTGGTAGATACCGCGGCGAAGGTCGTGGGTTCGAATCCTACAATGAGCTTGAGCTTTCGGTGAAGGAAAGCAACGTGAAGAACCCATAGCACGGTGGTAGAGTATTTTGTAGTACCCGACTAGCTAAGTACACAAACTAAACAAACTAACACAAACTAAGTACACAATCTACTACTGAGTACTAAGTTGTACTAACTTACAAATAACTTGGCATGGTGAGATTGTGGTCAGACAACAAGCTTATCCTAAAGTAAAAAAAAAGTTGGATAACTTACCAATTATTATTGGTTACGTGATGTAGTTTTGAAAGGGGGCTAGTCGGAAAAAAATCTTACGAAAAATTGTCACGACACTTATAGTGTCATAAGTACGTTGACCTGTCTCTCTATCTCTCTCCCTCTCTCTTATAGAAAGCAAGCCAGATATTTTCATTTCTATATATATATATATTTTTCATTATATATATATATATATATATATATATATATATATATATATATATATAAAGTCACCGACCGCTGTGTGGCGTGCGCATGTTTCTCTGTCTGTCTCTCTCTCTCTCTCTCTCTTATAGAAAGCAAGCCAGATATTTTCATTTCTATTTTCTCTCGACTTATATAACTTATATAACTTCGTTCCATCCGGGTGTCCCTTGACACCTCTCAAGTTTTATTTTTACCAAGTAGGCCGTGTGGATACCGTTGCATATATACAATTGTAAATACCAGCGGATTGAAAATGTGTCGTCGACGACGTTAAGTCAATTGGCTCTCAAACGCAACTGACGAAACACACGGGCAGGTTAGGCTACAGATATGAGACTATAAACCGTGCATTAGAGTCATTACAATCTGACAATTCATAAGCGCCTGTGAAGGCCTATTTGGATGAATAAACATTTCATTTCATAAATAAAATACAGCTATTTATCTAGCTAGAAGGTACCACACTGATTCGAAAACAGGGAAGATAGAATTTCGTTAAATGAAAAGCGCCTGTCTGCTTTTTAAACTTTTTAAACGAACTGAGTTGTCGGCTTACGTTGCCCTCAACACAGCTTAATCTTCATTTTGCTTTCAAAAATCGGTGAGCGAGCTTAAAACATGTCGGGTTTGGATTCAAAAATAATAAACGCAACAAATTATTATCCTTATAACCGATTTCATACAAGAGGGAAGATTAATCTCGTTATTATCCTGTATACAAAAATACATGTGAAATGTCTCGCACAAAGAGATAGGTAGGTTGTATCCGTATTATCGAGGTTCAGATAGCTGTGATGTGAAGCGTGCGATACTCTCGCGTCATGAATCCGTCACGGGGCTGCCACCGTTACCGTCATGTCATCATACCGCGTCAAACGGTAGATAAGCTCTACGCTAGTTTCATTTCAATCGTGACATGTGGATGGAAAATTTTTAACTCCATTCCACAACATTTATTAAAGCTACCTTATGCAAAGTTCTGTCATCTGTTTCATGATTGGCTGGTAATGAGGTGCTTTTACTCAATCAATGAGTTTTTTAATATTACTAAGTCTAGGTATAATGACTACAAATTTTAATAATATAATAGAACATGATATAATATATTTTTAGTGTAATTTTTTTTTTTATTTCTTTTGTAATTTTTAATAATGTAATGTAATGTGTAATGTAATTTGTACGCCTTACTGGCAGGATATGTGGAACTTTATTTTTTGTGTGACATCTTGTATACCATATTCAAGCAAATAAATGTATGTGTATGTGTATGTGAACTAATGACTTTTATCGGATAATACGTCAAACTCCGATTGACAAATTAAGGAATGATTAAAAAAACATACAGACCAATTGAGAACCTCCTCCTTTTTTTTGAAGTCGGTTATAAAATTGACACTTATTCACAAGACAAATAAAATACCGGCCAAGTGCGAGTCGGACTCGCGCACGAAGGGTTCTGTAAAAAAAGCAAAACATTTATATTAAACTAGAAATACAACTGAGTATTTTGTGAATATTTCAAGTGCCTACCTGTTGCCATTATTGATATCGAGCAAAAATAGCCTGCAAACAATTGCGTTTGTTGTATCGGAGCCCCCCTTAAATATTTATTTTATTTTATTTTTAATATTTGTTGTTATAGCGGCAACAGAAATACATAATTTGTGAAAATTTCAACTGTCTAGCTATCGCGGTTCTTGAGATACAGCCTGGTAACAGACGGACGGACGGACAGACATCGAAGTCTTAGTAATAGGGTCCCGTTTTTACCCTTTGGGTACGGAACCCAAGGTATAAGGAGCGTACGTAAATAATAGTCTCCTATGAAGTGAAGCATCGTGCACCAAGTTGTGTGCGTGACCTGCACGTACGTTATCCCGCGTGATTCGCGTCGCACACGAACGATATCGGCGTCCTTTTTCTCGCTCTTTCTACCTTTTATATGTGGTCCGAGACATTATCTGATACTTGTTTGAAAGGGGGCTAGACGGAAAAAAATCTTACGAAAATTGTCCCGACACTTTTTATGTCACTATGTATGTTTATTAAGCTGTGCGGCGTGCGCATGTTTCTCTGTCTGTCTCTCTCTCTCTCTCTCTCTTATAGAAAGCAAGCCAGATATATTTCGTTTCTATTTATATATATATATATATACCTATAGAAATGTTTTTTTCTTTATATATATATATACTCTCTCGACTTATATAACTTATATAACTTCGTTCCATCCGGGTGTCCCTTGACACCTCTCAAGTTTTTTTTATCACTAGCTGTTCCCCGCGTTTTCATCCGCGTTCTTGTGGGATCTTATCTTTTCCCGGGATTAAAATATGTTCATGTTCATCAGGGATAATGTAATTTTCAAATCAGTCCAGTAGTTTCAGAGACTATTCAATGCACACAAACAATCAAATCTCTCCTCTTTATAACAGTATTTGTATAGAGGAATAAAGGATTATTATCTTTTCCTACAGATCTTCCTACAATAAAAATTTTTGTTTACTAGGATTTAATTAAACGCACGTGTGCGGTAGTCGAAACCTCACTAGTTTATCACGTGCTAACACAATATCTACTTGTCTTGAGGGTCGTCATACATCAAAGCGAAGGGTATATAGAGCCGTAACGGTTATGAGATTGTTACAACCGTACTCAGATACGTCAATTAGAGTTTAATAACAGTTAAAAGTACATCCATGCTTGTTTCGAGAATAGTTATAGAATGGGACAGGTCTGGTGTTGATCAATAATTATATTTAACTAGCTGTCCCCCGCGGTTTCACCCGCGTTCCCGAGGGATCTTATCTTTTCCCGGGATAAAAAGCCTATAAGCTATTCCAGACTATAATCTATCTCCATGCCAAATTTCATCCAGATCCGTTCAGCCATTCTGGCGTAAATGAGTACAAACTTACATCCATCCATCCAAACCTTCACATTTATAATACTAGCCGTTTTACGCGGTTTCACCCGCGTTCCCGAGGGATCTTATCTTTTTCCGAGATCAAAAGTAGCCTATGTGCTATTCCAGACTATAATCTATCTCCGTGCCGAATTTCATCCAGATCCATTCAGCCGTTCTGGCTTAAATGAGTAACAAACATCTATCCATCCAAACTTTCACATTTATAATTTGAAGTCTTCGAAGCTCTTGTTAACTCCGCATTATATAACGTGAAAAGAAACGTAACTCAAATCTTGAGACGAGACTGAAATAATAATTTATACTCTGGATAAACGACATATTGTTCATTTTCAAATAACTCTATGGTATTTGTGTAGTATTGAAATTATAATATATGTTGCTTACAAAATCTATTTGATCAGTAGCAAATGGGAAAAAAAGCTATTTCTGTATTTTCATTAAAAATCCATATCCATACTATTATTATAAATGCGAAAGTGCGTCTGTTTGTCTGCTACCTCTTCACGCTTAAACCAATGAACCGCTTTAGATGAAATTTAGTATAGAGATAGATAGAACCTTGTATAAGGACATAGAATTTTTATCTCGAGAAAAGATAAGATCTCTCGGGAACACGTGCTGGATAACTAGAAACCGCGGGGTGGTAAACTAGTATTTTATAAATTCTACTATCCTTAACGTTGTGAAAGGGGGCTAGACGGAAAAAAATCTTACGACACTTTTTACGTCAAAAGTGTCGGTGATTTTTTGTGTCGGTGACAAAAGTCACCGAACGCTGTGCGGCGTGCGCATGTTTCTCTGTCTGTCTCTCACTCTCTCTTATAGAAAGCAAGCCAGATATTTTCATTTCTATTTATATAAATAGATTTATATATATATATATATACTCTCGACTTATATAACTTCGTTCCGGGTGTCCATTGACACCTCTTTTTTTACCTTTTTTTTTTAGTTATTCTCGCAAGTTCAAAACTAGGAGCCATTAAGAAGTAAGAGGTTTTAAACGTCTATTTAATAAGAATGTTTTAAGACCCGCCACACGCTTATAATGTACTAGATTTCCTTTTTATTCCTCAGTTACGTATGTACCTAACCCTAAAAATAAGGGTAGGTAAAGAGGTAAATCACGTGCGATCATTTTATGACGCTCAATTTACCAACTAATTTATGACACATATCCGTCCTTCAAGACATCAAACAGCTGAGAGGGGGAAGTCCCCCCACAGCTATTGTTCTCAACAACAGAGCGGTCACTGGAAAACAAACCACCGTTACGCCGGTCTTGTTACAATTTGGAAAATGTATGGATAACCGTCTCCCATGGAATCCATGCAGTTCATTTAAATACAGAGGACTAAATATGGATGGTCGAGGCAGTTTTCCATCAGTTCGAAGGTCAGCCTTCAAATGATAATAACAGACAAGAAACTCTGGCAGGTAACATTTTTTAAATATTTATACAGCGTGATTTTGATTGGGTAATATCATCTAATTCATCATATCATTAAAATCACTATAATTTCCGGGTGATTCAAACGCGGCCATTATGGCGCGCTTATTTTGTGATGTGAGATTAGACGAGTTCGATGTCACAAATGAAGTGTTTTTGGTTCACAAAGTTACTAAAATCAGTTTATTACCTAGGAAAAGCACAGAAAACTTATAAATTATTATAAATTTAAGCGTAGCGTTTTAGAAATTTGCGAGGGAATTTAAAAACAGACACTTTTTGATGATTAAATTTAGCTATTAAATCATGAAAAATTTTGTAATTAATTACGTAGACCAGGTATGATTTTGTAACAATATGAATTACATAAAAAAACATCGTCCATTTTGAAGTCACGTGCATATTCCCTATTGTAAGTGTAATACTGTGATTGTATGTACTGTGTCGAAATGCCCGAGGCGTCGTAAAAGTTATGTAGAACATTATGAGTTAGGAGGTAGGTTACGTTTCGCAAAGGGCGCGGTCGGGGTTTAAAGGAATACATTATGTATTAGCTTTTTCTCTTTACACACATATTGTAACTGATTATCTGCATTGTTGGAAATATACATTGGGATTTTGTTTTTACTTCGTACCATTTGTTCGAAACAAAAACAAGATACGCTGCTTATTAATGAGGATGCTTCATTATTTCGTATTTTCCAAACAATATCATATAACATTTTAAATAATATTCCAAATAATATTTTAAGGGTAATAATAGCTCAGTGGTAAGGTACGTCGGATACCGCGGCGGTCGTGGGTTCGAATACTACAATGAGCTTGAGCTTTCGGTGATGGAAACCTAGCACTTTGTACTACCCGAATGGCTGGCGACCACCCCTCATGTTGTCTCTGTCTCAAGCACCTATCGGTGTGTTCCGACAATTGCACTTGAGAGCCAGTGTCCATCTAGGCTTTGTGTGCTTACCACCTTCGGCCACATCATCACTTACCATGGTGAGATGGTAGTCAAAACACAAGTTTATCCAGAATAAAAAAAAGGTTTTTCCTATGTAACTATTTAATTATTCTATAGTTTCTTTTTCAAATGACTTTTTAGCAGGAACTTGCGAAATGACGTTTCGTTTCGTTTTATTTTCATAAAATTCGTGTATTTTAGTTTTATTGAATAATTTCGGTGTTGTTTTGTCCAAAAAAGATAATCTAAGTGCACAAGTCAAGTGAAATGAAATGAAAGCGTATATCGTGATTTTACAGGTTGTCCCAAAAAGTCCGTGAAAAGTGGAACAGCCACCAATTCACTAAAACCTGACTAGACTGACGACGACTTACTTTACTGTGAATATATATATCTTGATATTATAATAATTATAATAATAACGTGACATTGGCAGAAATGTCTTAAATGAAGATTCCGATTAAAATAAAAACAATGAACTGACAGCTTTTTATCGATTAGTTGGCAATGGTAGTCCATTGTAAAACTCATGCAGTTGGAGTTGTATCTTTTAAAAATGAGCAACAAATAAAATAAAATATATTGGCTTTATTTTTACGCACTTTTATTTAACAAATAGTTGTTTGTGTGAAATGTTGTCAATTTGCAAAGTGTCAGCTTGATTGACAACCGGGGATAGACGATATATTGAGAATATTGGTAGGTATTATCACTTTCTTACGGTCACCAAGTGATTGCATGTATGTGTAATGTGTTTTTCAACACACCTGCTCATAAAGTGGCTCTAATTTCACCGCAATTAGGCACGTAGGTGTCAACCTATAATCAAACTGTGACTTTTTCATTACTATTATTCACATAGTGAGTTATAATAGTAGATAGTATCATAAGGGAGCAAATAATATGCTTTTTTGAATCCAGAGCGAAGTGAGGGATTCTAGAGTAGAATCCTGAACCAGTGATTCAAAGTACGCCGCCCGAGCCAAAAATATATGATTGCAAAAAAAAAATTGGTATTATCTATTAAATTAAATTATTTTTTTGTATTATTTTCTTCACAAGTGTGTTGAAAAACGTCGTATGATACTCGTGTGTATTGATGATTACCGTCCTCGGCTCTCTTATGACCCTCACCTAGCGGCTCGGCTCTCAATTGCGCCTCAGTGGTAATGACCAACTTTACACACTTGTACCATAATCTACTATTATATAAAATGTCTTGAATTAAATGAACAGCAAGCAACTTGGACGTAGGTACCTACCGCGTGTAAATATTTAATTCCAACTTTCTTGGATTTATTTTAATACTTGAACAACTTTCACTTTACCGTGAGTCTTTACAAACAGACAGAAGACGCCGCTACATAATAATGTAATGGAAAAGTTATGTTATGATAACATTAATAAGGTCTATAATTATGCAAATAATTTATTAATTAAATGAATATTTAACAGTAAGTCTATATACCAATTACTAGTTTTCCGGGCCGGGTTTCCCGCTTTCCAAAGGGAATGAAAATTAAGTAAAGCACTAGCAAGTGGGCGTTGGATAATGTAGCTCTATGAGTGAAAGATTTTTTAAATTCATCAAGTATTTTTTTATTTTATCCACAAACAAACATCAATTTTATTAATTTAAATAAGTAATTTATTTATGTTGTTGTCCTAAATATGTAATTAAACTAAGACTAACTAATATATTACAGATAATCTAATTTACACAAATAAAACTTGAGAGGTGTCAAGGGACACCCGGATGGAACGAAGTTATATAAGTCGAGAGAGTATATATATATATATTAAAAAAAAAAACATTTCTATTTATATATATATATATATATATATATATATATATATAATTATATAAATGAAAATATCTGGCTTGCTTTCTATAAGAGAGAGAGAGAGAGAGAGAGAGACAGACAGAGAAACATGCGCACGCCGCACAGCGGTGTCACCGACACTTTTGTGTCGTAAGATTTTTTTCCGTCTAGCCCCCTTTCACAACGCGCGATAAGGAACTTCGTTCCAATAAAAATAAATAACAAAAACTTGACTACACTAAATAGGCCAACTGGTCCAGATCGCTGTCAGGTGGTAGCGTGCCCAGAACACTGGCAGCATTGCCTCTTTGGATGGCAATGCTAATACGTTGGGCAAAGTATTCGCCAACCCTCCGGTCACGTGACGCTTCGATGAGGCGTTTCGCGATGAGACGGTAAACGCGGTGAGCAGCTGGTCCCCACGGCCCCATTGTCTAAACCCCAAACGGCTCAAATATGTAGCAACTATCAATTATAAATATAATGAATATATATATATATATCAATTTTATTATAAAGATAAAGATATTTTTTCTTTATAATATAATATTAGTTTAAATTAATGAATATACCCAAAGTGTCATTTAGAAGACGCTGCGAAAACGTCCACAGTCAAAAGAACTGTTTCATTTCGTCCCAAAATGTTTTCGCGCACTGAGACGACTGAATAGGATATTAAATGCACTGAACTATCACATTCCCGAAGGACAAAGGGTGGCCCACTGGAGCGCTTAACCTTTCACTCATTACCGGCGGAATGTCGGCTTTTGTTTGATGCGGACACAAAGGCCCGCCGACAAGTTTCGCAGGAAATATTTAACAAGTTCCACCTGCAAATAGATATTTATGTACAATTGATTTATACTCTAGACTCTTTTGACAAACTTGAACAATAATATTGAAGGTCTCTACGTACGCTTGCGTGTCTTATAATTTTATTTATATTCAAAATCAAAATCAAAAACTCATTTATTCAGTTTAGGCCCTGGTAAGGCACTTATGAACGTTACAATTGACTCTACCACCGGTTCAACATACACTTCAACTGAGAAGAAACTCAGCAAGGCAATTTTTTTTCAGCAGTGGATCTTTCTTAAATTTATATACATTTTCATAAGTACATTTACTCGTAGATACATTTTCAAATATTTTACACTAAGCCAGGGGGATGCAGGTGCAGAGAGAAGCTACTACAACCATATATTTCTGTCTTCCATATAATGAGCCACCTTACAGTAGGCTTTGTTCATTAAACCTAAGCTTAATATATTTAATTCTATAGATTACTATTTTTGCCGCCATAACACGCAAATATTGTCAGTGAGACTAGATAAATAATAATTATTGAATGTAATAGGTGTAAGTTGTTTTTGAAAAGAGTAATTGCTGAGTTTATTGCCGGCTCTTCTCAGCAAAAACAACCTTCCGAACCGAGCATTTAGAGTCTGACTATTCATAAGTGCCTGTGAAGGCCTATTTGGATGAATAAACAATTTCATTTCATTTCATTTCATATAATTGATTGATTGATGAGACCTGATAGGTAGAATGAGATTGACGATAGCAAATTAAGCCGACTATACATAACTAAATGCCAATGAGATGGCTGTAAGTTTATTTCTTAGATGTTATTCATGCAAACACTAGGAATAATGATATGCTGGGAAATTAATCCCTTACGACCATCTGATCGCTAATTAAACCGAGCTTGTACTATGGAAACCAGATAGTCAAAGTCAAAACCATTTATTCAGTTTAGGCCCTAGAATGGCACTTATGAAGGTCGAATTACAGAATTTACCACCGGTTCGGAAGTCAGCCTTCAACTGAGAAGAACCGGCAAGAAACTCAGCAAGGTTACATTTTTAAATATTTTTTGACAATCTGACTATATTGGCTTTTTTTTTCAAATGTTTATCAATTTTTATTCTTAAACTAATACAAAAATACATAAAACATTTTAACCCGCATTAGTTACCTACATAGTAAACAATAACTGACATAATATACTACATTTACTTTTTTTTAAAGTATATACCTACATAGTTAAATAGAATATTTACCTAGACTAGGAAAAGAGATGTGCACAAATAGGATGGACGAGAATCGAACCCAAGACTTGTAGTAATAGGTTACACAACCATGTCAACTAGCCTGTCAAATTAGTACATTCCAGTTCTTGCAGTAATGATAGAATAATACATAATTGTAGCGTTGTCATTCATATAAAACGCCGCATGGGTGTGCGATAGGCTTCCAGCATCAGCGCGAGATCGGCTTTTAATAATTGTTTTCGAGATTAATGTTGGAAACATATTCTTGAAAGCGAACTGAACATAAAACGAATAAATGTTGGGCTCATTACGCGTATTTGTGCGCAATGAATTAATGTAATAAGATAAGGCTCTTGATGAAAACTCTTCGCAAATTCTGTACCTTATTAACATTATTGAAATTAAATAAGTGATTTTATAAAATACTAGCTGTTCCGCGCGGTTTCACCCGCGTTACCGTGGGATCTTATCTTACCCCGGGATAAAATGTAGCCTATGTTCATCAGGGATAGTGTAGCTTTCCAACGGTGAAAGAATTTTTGAAATCGGTACAGTAGTTTCGGAGCCTATTCAATGCAAATAAACAAACAAACAAATCTTTCGTCTTTATAATATTAGTATAGATTTATTGGAACGAAGTTCCTTATCGCGCGTTGAGAAAGGGGGCTAGACGGAAAAAAATCTTACGAAAAACCGACACTTTTAGTGTCAGTTGGTCGGGTGACAGTTGTGTGTAGTAAGCTATTGTAAGCTGTGCGGCGTGCGCATGTTTCTCTGTCTGTCTCTCTCTCTCTCTCTCTCTCTCTCTCTCTTATAGAAAGCAAGCCAGATATTTTCATTTCTATTTATATATATAAATGTTTTTATATATATATATATATATATATATATATACTCTCTCGACTTATATAACTTCGTTCCATCCGGGTGTCCCTTGACACCTCTCAAGTTTTTTTTTTATTAAATGAATCTGTAACTACGTGATATTAATGAAAAGTATTATGAAATTCATTTTTATTACCGGGTTTAAAGACTGGCGTTAAAGTCTCACGAGATTATACAAATATACTGTATTTTCGAACCTTTCTCAATTCTTATATCGGAGACGAACCCAAACTCAAACTCAAATGCCAGTTGTACCGAACTTGTACCCGTCATCACATTTATGATTTTGGTGGTTTCAATACATACCTAATTAATTAGTTAATAATTTTAAAGCAAATTGATGTAATTTCAGAGAAGTGAATTAATTACCCAGGATATTATGTCATTGGCTGTGATCAAAGATTCACAGCCAATTACAATTATAATTATTACCCACTGGTGAAGCTGCCATTTGTTGTTTGTTTCAGACATATTATATAGGTAAAAACATATCTTTTGGGGAATAAAACAATTCCATTTTCAAATTATAAAAATATATGTTTCATCATCATTGATAGTTTAAATGTTTTTTTTATGAAATGTGGTGTCTGCTCTAAGGCAATTCAGCCACGTTAAAATGTAAACAGGGTAGCAAGATAGCAATTTGCTTTTTTTTTACGTAGGTACCTATGTCTATACTAGTAGATGACTCCTAAGGTGGCTAGCAAAAAGAACTTGGTTCTCAACAGAACCTGCCAGAAGACACCGGTAGAGGTGGTAGATTTCCAACATCATATTTGCTGTTAGGATACAAAGTATTAAAAACTGTGCTCTGGTTACCTCACGTCATGATGATTTCCCTAAAAAAAGAATAAATGAGTAAGTCATTGTTTCCATGGAAGATGGGTAGGCCTCTAGTGTGGGATGCAACGTGTGTCGACACTGTTGCGCCATCCCATCTTCCTAGCACAGCGTGTCATGCCGGCGGTGCCGCTGCATCCGCTGAGAACCTCAAGCGGCGAAAATATAATAGCCTTATAGAAACTTCCGGCGACCAAAGGGCTGGCTCGTACTTTGGACAACGAATAAGCCTCGCTATACAGCGAGGTAACGTAGCCAGTCTTTTGGGCACGTTACCCATAGACAGCGATCTAAATTCTGTGTTTTATTTATATTTTAGTTTTATTTATAGGTATTTTAGTTTTATTTCTAATTTAAGATGATCTGTATACTACAAATAAAGTGCCTTATAGGTAATTATATGTTCGAGCCGTTTGGGGTTGAAACCGTCGGGTCGTGGGGCCCGAGTGCTCATTTCCTATTTAAGGATATTTCAAAACGATTGGTTGACGCTTCCCGTGACCAAAAGGCTGGCATTTACTTTGGCCAAAGATTAAGCATTGCCATTCAACGTGGCAATGCTGCCAGTCTTTTGGGAACGTTACCAGTCGACGGCGATGCGGAGGAATTCTTCAACGCACTTATATAGTTTATTTTAGGTAGTTTTTAGATTAGATTAGTTTTTTTAATTGTAGTTATAATAATGTAAGTATCTTTAGTTATTAGATATAATATTTTTTTTAATTCTGGATAGGCTTGTGTTTGACCACAATCTCACCATGGTAAGTGATGATGTGGCCGAAGGTGGTAAGCACACAAAGCCTAGATGGGAACTGGCTCTGAAGTGCAGCTGTCGGAACAAACCGATAGGTGCTTGGCGACAGGTTTTCAACTTGAGGGTGGTAGCCAGCCAGTCGGGTACTACAAAGTACCCTACCACCGTGCTATGGTTTCCTCACGATGGTTTCCTTCACCAAAAGCTCAAGCTCATTGTAGGATTCGAACCCACGACCTTCGTCGCGGTATTCGATGTCACTTACCACTGAGCTAAATTTATTTTTTCAACGGATTTCTTAGATAATTGAGATAACCAACCAAAGTAAAAGTTGTCCTTATTTACAAGTCACGTCCAGCAAGTAATTCCCTAGCTAAACCTATCTCTGTACAAGTAAATCCACTTATGCACAAAGATCTATTTATCCTATAATAGGAAACTCTCAAACGTCATCAATGTTCGCCGACCTATCATGTAATTCAAACGTCGATCACGATGCAACCGCCAAGCAATTAGCAGCGTCAGGGGGTGTGTGACAATCGACGGTCTAGCCTTGCATGTCCCTCCCATGCATGTGATGCCATGATGCCGGCAAATTAATTCTGTGTGCATCAATTGGCGTGTTGTTTGATTTTTGCATGGTTTTGCGTCATCAACCTGTTGACACGAGTAACGCTAGGATATGAATCAAGTTGTATTTATATTTTGTACTTTATAGGTTTGTTTAGTTAAAATGTTTGTAGTTACGTACCTAATTGTTGCTCGGAGTAATGATAGATGTGAGATTTTAATATACACAATTAATTTTGTTAAAAACGATATTTATACACTAATTAACAGAAAATCAAAGGATAAATAAATCTAAATAAAAAAACTTGAGAGGTGTCAAGGGACACCCGGATGGAACGAAGTTATATAAGTTATATAAGTCGAGAGAGTATATATAAAAAAAATTATACATTTAATATATATATATATATATATATATATATAAATAGAAATGAAAATATCTGGCTTGCTTTCTATAAGAGAGAGAAAAAGAGAGAGAGAGAGACAGACAGAGAAACATGCGCACGCCGCACAGCTTACAATAAAGTGACACTGACACTAGCTTACTACACACAACTGTCACCGACAGTGACAGTGACACAAAAAGTGTCGTAAGATTTTTTTCCGTCTAGCCCCCTTTCACAACGCGCTATTGTCAAGTCGTTGTCAGTAGGCAGCGTGCCCAGAATGCTGGCAGCATTGCCACGTTGGATAGCAATGCTGATTCTTTGTGCGAGGTATATGCCAGCATTCTGGTCACGAGATGCGTCGACCAGGCGTTATGAGATATCAATGTTTTTGCACTTTAATTAAGTCAGATAGATAACCTAAAATTTTATTTTATGTTTTGTTTACTGTTTGGTTCATCTTATATTTTCCGCAATCACACCAGTCTCACTCACAATATTTTACCAGTCAAAAAAGCAGTCAAGTACTTCTGTCTGTTTTCAAATGATAGCCTATTTATTATTAAAGTTATCATTAATTAATGCGCTTATCAGGTAAAGAAACCTTCGAACCGTGCGTTAGACTATGACAATTCACTAGAGCATGTCAAAGCCTATTTCGGTGAATAAACATTTAATTTCAATGTTACTGAAAATGAAAGTTTTAGTTTTTATCTGATTCATAATTAAATTTTCGATCGAATAAATTCAAGAAGACTCCTAACCCAATTTCACATAACAGTGAGTAATGAAAAGTCATTTACTTAGTTCAGACCACTGATTCTCCCTTCAATAGATAAAAACCGGCTCAACAAAGACTTTTTCAATAACCTACTATAAAATATCACAATGAAAACATCAAGTCGATCTGTTGCTGCGTAAAAAAAAAACTAATAAACATAATTTCGCTTTTATAATATTATTATGAAGAGTGATGACCCTAAACCCTTTGAGTCCTTTAGATTAAAATATTTGGGAGACCCTGAATCATAGCAATAATCTCGACAGGCTTGCTATGAATATTATAATATGTGACCCCACTTACCATAGTACACCGTTCTTTACTAACTGAGAATATTACCGCAGATCATACGTGCAAGGAGATGCACATATCAAAGAAACAATTTCGTAGTGACGCGACACTTCATTATGGACTTATCGTCCTTTGTACACGCAAAATCACTAGGTATACGACTCATAAATTATTACTCACTAGTGGTCCCCCGCGGTTTCACCCGCGTCCCCGTGGGATCTTATCTTTTCCCGAGATAAAAATATAGCCTATGATACTCACAAATAACGTGGCTTTTTATTGGTAAAATAATTTTCAAAATCAGTTCATTAGATCCAGAGATTACGCCCTACAACCTCACAAACTTTACCTCTTTATTTTAATGAAGTTAATTACAGTGTCGACTTAAAATGAATAATTTTTCAGTGTCAATATTATTTCTATGTGATATGTTGATTCTTTTTGTGATGTTTTTATTTCGATTTTAGAATACGATACCAGAATTAGTCTGATTTCTGTTACCTTTACATTTTTATTTACCATAAACAGACTATTTGCGACTGCGTCTCACAAAATATTGCCGTGGCTGCAAGGCCTAACGTGACATTTAAATCTCCTTGTTTTTATAATGGGAGTCTACAGACGAACCTCATCTCAGGAGATTTTTAATATAGCCCTTGTCGTCAACACGTGGCTTTAGGGAAACTAACTCTTTTCTGAATAAGACAGCGTTCATTTCAGCTTGGGCTCTCGGGGAATTGAAAATGAAGACCTTATTTTGATTTCGGTTACATGAAATTAGGTCCTTTGATATTTAGACGTGTTAGAAATATCTACATAAATATAATATTCATGTAAGCCAATTTAATAAATAAATATATTGGGACATTATTCCCTCTCGGCCATCTGATAACAAACTAAACCAAGGCGATGATAGCTCAGTGGTAGTGACGGATACCGCGGCGAAGGTCGTGGGTACGAATCCTACAAATTACTTGAGCTTTCGGTAAAGGAAAACATCGCGAGGAAACTGTAGCACGGTGGTAGGGTCCCAACTGGCTGGCTACCACCCTCAAGTTGAAAATCTGTCGCCAAGCACCTATCGGTGTGTTCAACAGCTGCACTTGAGAGCCAGTTCTCATCTAGGCTTTATTTGCTTACCATCTACGGCCATTATCATCATTTACCTTAAATTAGTTTTATTTACAACAAATGTACAATTACAATACATAAAAAACTTGTTCGAGGCTGCCGCTGCTGCCGATCGGCAAGGTTCCCAGAAGGCTGGCAGCGTTTCCTCTTTGGATGGCCAAGCTGATGCGTTGGCGGAAAAAGCTCCCCGCCCGCCGGTCACCCGGTCACCCGTCTTCTATTTTCTTTTTTTTACCTTAAAAAAAAGAAAATAGAAGACAAACTTATGGAAACTAAATTATACAGGAGATAGTGTTAGTGCCTTTCATCATCATCGTCATCCTAGAGTTGGAATGTTTTTGATCAGATTTGAACCCACGACTGTGGTAGGTAATAGACTAACAATATATTTGCACAGTCAAATAGTGTTTGAACAGTAAAACTATACTTACTTACTCGTACCCCTTTCTTTAGGCAACATCGGGCCGTAAGCCTTTCACTTTAAGAGGATCACGGACTCCCTCGGGCCCTCTTCAAGTCGATGTAATGGGACCTTTGCGATTCGAATGAAACACTTTGATAATGGCTAACTTTGTTGTGAAATTACTGGAAAAACGGATACCGTGGTCAATGTTAAATTTGTTTGTTCGTTTGAACGCGCTAATCTCAGGAGCTACTGGTTCAAATTGAAACAATATTTTATTGTTGGTTAGCCCATTTATAGAGGAAGGCTTAACATCACGCTATGGCCGATAGGAGTGGAGTAGCAATGAAAAATGCTGCAGAAATGGGGAAGATTTATTATTTTCGAACCGTTTACACAACTATCAAGTATGACGGAATTGTTTCTCTTTAAAAGTTCTAAAAAAAACCGTGATAGAATACTGTATCTATATATTTAGCTTATAAAATCCCACTAGAACGCGGGTGAAACCGCGGGGGGAGCTAGTTATTAAATATCCCGGGACATGTCTTCTGCATGGGCCTATGATATCAAAGCAAGCCAAACTACGAGTACAAAATAACTTGTTTTGTTTAAAATACATACTTAAGTAGTAAAGGATAAACATACATGTTCATACACACCAATGTTTGTACTGGGCGGGAATCGACCCACGACTTGTGTCGTCATAGGTAGTGTTCTTATGTACCACACCAATAGGCCTTAATAAAAATAATCATGTTACATTTTCTGGAAGTTATTAGATTCTATCTAATAATTTAAGACTGCAATAGTTTAGACTATAACAAGTTTTGATACTTTATTTATCTATGTTATAAAATGATTAAGATTATTTTAATGTTAAAAAAGTATCTTTTTCTATACGTTATAGCTAATGATGTCAAGTTGTTCATTCCGTCAGTTCAATGCCCTTTGTTTACAAAATTATTTATTTCAAAGTCACAGTGTAAAGTCACAGTAGGTACAAAGTTACCGACGACTGTGTTTTGCGTAAACTTTTTTTAATATCGAAACTACAGCTCTTTTGAAAATAGTTCACAAGAAACTTATAAAA
This sequence comes from Ochropacha duplaris, assembly GCA_951361185.1. NCBI lineage: Eukaryota > Metazoa > Arthropoda > Insecta > Lepidoptera > Drepanidae > Ochropacha > Ochropacha duplaris. The sequence continues at coordinate 17,172,890 of OX592690.1, forward strand.
TAATATTTTTAAATATAAAGCACGACCAAGTTCTTGAAAATAACTTTACATCTTAATACTGACATTGAAAATGTTCAGATTAACATGAAGTATTATTAAAACTTAAGATTAAGTATTGTAATTATTTGTATCAAAAATATTTAGTCTCAAAATAATTATAAGAACTATCTATCACCCACGGTAGGGGTTGAATTTAAAAAAAAAAACTCTATATACTAAAAAAAAAAATCTACTAGAATATCTGAATCTGCCAAATCTCACTTTTATGCTTACTATAAAAACACTTTTTAAGACATTAGAAATAGTATATTTCGTTTATAAAAAAAATTATTGAAACATCTCGATATAATATTTGAAGACTGAACTGGCAGAAATCGTCACAGAAAAAAACAAGCGTTATGTCGTGTTCGTGTACCAGGATCATAGAAGTTTAAAGGAGTCATTTTATAAAGGTAGGTGCGCGATCTCATAGCACTCGTAGCTCTGTAGCTCACAGCCCGTAGCATGTCGTAGCACTGTCTACAGTGCACTTGTCCGTCTCCGCTACGGAGCACTCGTCGTAGCGGTTACGAAGAGAACTACTATCCTGGTACTTAGCTCAAAAAATAATTATGTCTCATATTGTTTATACAGTTGTAGTAGTTGTTTATTGTATGACATAATAATATAGTCTCAGACCAAATAAAAAAGGTAGACAGAGCCCCGCGAACTTAAAGTGAAGCACAATAAAGGAAGCTGAATTTGAAAAAGAAAGCGGACGTGTGCGACGTGTGTCACGCGGGATAACGTACGTGCAGGTCAGGTTACGTACACTTTTTTCATTTGTTCTTTGAATTAAGTATACATATGTCTCATCTCATTCTATTGCTGATCGAAAACAGACACACAAAAGAAGTTGAGGGGCCCCGACCGCACAATTTTTGTGATTCATAATATTCTCTACACTATTGTTTAGGTGTTCGCAGAATTGAATGGACGTGGTGTAAATAGTTTAGTAATTAAACGCCGTGACATACAGACAGACGCAGATGGCCTGGACGATACATATTATAGTTTCCTTTAAAAGCAACAACGACTAACTCACCCATTCCACCGGCCACTCGGCCAGCCTACTCCCATGGAGAAATCCGATGTTGAGTTTCAAAGTAACTTTCTGAGGCTTTGTTGTGAATCACTTGATTGTTTATGTATTGTATGGAGTTTGGTAATTTTGCTAAAATGTATTCTAACTTCATGTCGCTGAGCGACTTAGAGGGCAATAATTTCTAACTTTGAGTTTACAAAAATACGTACAAATAAAAAACCAAATCTTTTCTCTTTATTATAATATTAATTTAGATTTGTAAATATCAATCCCGGTAAGTAGATGTTTGCACTATAATTACCTAGTCTTTATTAATGAAGGTCGCTTTTTGCGTGTGTCTGTTAATCCGCTAACTCCTAAACCACGCAACGGATTTTGATACGGTTATCATTAACACTAAGAGAATTTCTGCCGAAAGGTTTATAAAGTCAAAGTCAAAACCATTTATTCAGTTTAGGCCCTAGAAGGGCACTTAGGAATGTTGAATTACAGAAGTTACCACCGGTTCAGAAGTCAGCCTTCAACTGAGAAGAACCGGCAAGAATCACAGCAAGGTCACATGTTTTTAATATTTTTGGATCATTTAACCATATTGGTTTTTGTTTTTAATTCAAATATTTAGCAATTTTTTGCTTAAACTAATAAAAAATACATAAAAAATTTAATAAAGAAATTTAATATGTTTGCCTGGTGAGTCTAGAAAATAGTTTTTTGCGGAAACTCGCGAAGTCACGTTGGGTTTTCGTGCATTTTTAGTTTTATTGAACAATATTGTGGCATTTTGCGCATTCAAGATCAATTTAAGTGCACCAGTGAAGTGAAATAGAATGAAAGCGTGGTTCGTGACTTTTCAGGTTGTCTCAAAAATTCTGTGAAACGTTTTAGTGGAACCGTCACTTCACTAAAACCTGACCTGATTTGTACGGACGATGACAATGGCCTAAAAAGAAATAATATAATTTGGCATCGGCAGAAATGTCCTAACACACAAGAGAAACATGCCAATATGAACCTTATTGTTAGGGAAAGTGACTCAACTGTGATGAATGATTCAAATACAGAACAAAATTGGAGCTAATAAAATTGTAACCGACACGTTTACGTTACGTAACGATCCTCGCGGCACATCAAATATGATGAGCTAAATTGACGTGCAAACGTAAACGTGGCGGTTAGCGTAATGACTCGACCCCTTCCCATCACACTGGATTCATCAACTGAACATAAAAGTACTGTGAATCGTAAAAGGTAGAAAATGGCAGTCGACAGGCGGATGGCGACGGATCAATTAGAAACGATTGTTCCAACATTAATGTATTAATTATAACGTTGACGACAGAAACAAGAGGGACTAGATTATATGAAAGAAGATACTGACAAATACATTGTCTATATCAAACCATATTATGGAATGGGTAAGTATAATTATTAGCTTCCGTAGTGTGCTCCATGTGGATTGAGTGACAGGTTTACTGAATCTGGTAAAGGACAGTCAATGACCTTTATTGCCAATCCATATGGCACGGACTATAGCATCAAGGCGATGATAGCTCAGTGGTAAGTGATGTCGGATACCGCGGCCGAGGTCGTGGGTTCGAATCCTACAATGAGCTTGAGCTTTCGGTGAAGGAAAACATCGTGAGGGAACCACAGAACGGTGGTAGGGTACTATGTGGTACTCGACTGGCTGGCTACCACCCTCAAGTTGAAAATCTGTCGCCAAGCACATGTTGGTGTGTTGCACAGTTGCACTTGAGAGCCAGTTGCCCTTGCCCTTAAGGCATTGTAATATGGTGTACAACAAGTTGGCAGTCCACCTGGTATTGCTAACGTCTATAGGCGACGGTAGTCACTTACCATCAGGTGACCCGCCTACCTCGTTGTCACTAGTGACATAAAAAAAAACTATTAGTGAAGGAGTTTTCAAAATCAGTAGTTTCAAATTTCATATTTCATACTTGCCTCTCATGTTTGCGGTAAAACCACAGAGCAAGACTGTTGCAGCTGAATGTCGTGTCCAGCTACTCATACGGTAGTTGTATGTCCATAGTGAATTGGTCAATTGGTGGTTTACTATTATGAGAACCGAACAGTAGCTGTATCTACTTACCATGATACAGCTCGAAAAGCTTAATGGTCCATATCCATGTTATGCCTTACCTTCACGCGAGTGGAGAACATAAAATAATCTGTTAGCCTATCGCACAACAGTAATTACCTCCCCCCTGCGCCCCCGCGGGTCGGCCTCGTCCCCCTCGCCCCTCGAGTTAACTGATGAATTATTAAGTACAAATTTCAACATTCATTTCGTCACAGACATGTTATTACAATGTACAAAGGAGTTTTGTACTCATTAAAATCAACTTCGATTATTCAAAAAGTTGAATTACTTTTTGAACTTTGACAAAGTTGAAATAATTATAATTATCGTTGCTGCTCTCTTCAAAATGTATACATTTACATTTTTTAAATACCTAATGACATTTCAAAGCGCCTGGTCGACGCTACCCGTGACCTTGAAGGCTGGCGAGTACCTTGGCCAAAGAATAAGCATCGCCATACAGCGTGGCAATGCCGCCAGTATTCTGGGCACGCTGCCAACTGGCAGCAATTTTGACCAACTGTCTCTCTTCTTTTGATTAGCTGGTCTCCCCCTTTTTTTTTTCTTATCACATTGTTTTGTATATGTATAGCTTAGTTAGTATTTTTATTCTCTTTCTGTATTTATATATTTAAAATTAATTATATTTTAGATGGTATGTATTATGTTATAAAGTTTTATATCAGGTTATTCTATTGTAGATTAGTTTTCAAGTCTTATTTTAATTAATAACTGGCATAGATTAATTAATTATGCTGTATTTAATTATTTTCACATTGTTATTTAAGAGCTTAAAAGGTTTATTAAAATAAAGTACTATATTCTTTAAAAAAAAATACCTAAGTATATAGGTAGGTACATACATATGTATTGTATATACAAATCAAAGCCATCAAACTAAGAAAGCTGAGCATAAAGAGCTTCCATATAAATCTGACAAAACGAAATAAGTGCCCACGTTATCGGTCTCTAGTCTCTACAAAGGGACAAGAATATATCTCGTTGTTATATTTAGCTTCCTCTAATTCTATAAAATTGAACAGCTTAAGTTGTCCCACAAAGCCTACTTTATTTTACGCACAATTACTTTCGTTCAGACGGAGCGATGTTTGTACCTACTGACGTACACAAATGGCCACAAATGGTCGTGCCGAGTTCGATAAGCTCGCTTTACATATAAATTATTACAATTATCAAAGTGTAACAATTTACTCTTGACTTATTAATACATAGGCTAGTTAACGTACCAAACTAAAGAACCAAATAAAATAAAAACTTGTCAAGGGACACCCGGATGGAACGAAGTTATATAAGTTATATAAGTCGAGAGAGTATATATTTAAAAAAAAAAACATTATATATTTATAAATAGATGTTTTTTTTAATATTTATATAAATAGAAATGAAAATATCTGGCTTGGTTTCTATAAGAGAGAGAGAGAGACAGACAGAGAAACATGCGCACAGCTTACAATAAAGTGACACTGACACTAAAAGTGTCGGTGACTATTTTTCGTGAGCATTTTTTCCGTCTAGCCCCCTTTCACAACGCGCGATAAGGAACTTCGTTCCAATTCTAAGAAATATTGATGTAACCACAAAGCAACTCACTTCAAAGTGATTTTAATGTAGATCAAACAACGCCAACTCGGCTAGAATAAATAAATAGTTGGTTGTAGGTATGTATGTAGTACGGGAAGTGAAGTTTGTCCAATAAAAGATAACAGCAATATTGTCAGTTTGGATGCTATTATCCGGCGACTTTGATGTCGAATCAAGCTCCCATTGTGTCCATAACGAGATCTTTCACGTTAAAACGAAAGGAAATTTAACGTTCGCCGACGGAGGCGCGAGCAAATTTTTCATATAGAATGGATTTCCGTATTCTGAGCGTTCATTCTCCGCTTTTTATTATGTTTGTATTTTATAAAAGGCTTATGACGATGTGATCTTTCATAAAATTGTAGCGACAGCTTATCTACAAATAGATATATAGATCTCATAACTCCTAGATAGATAAATAATAAATAAATAAATATCCTCGGACATGTTTCACGCACGGCTATCTGATCCCAAACTAAGCAGAGCTTGTAATATGGACAACCAGATGACTGATATACTACATGTACTACTTTTTGTAAATAGATAATTACACCCAGACTCATGACAAACAGACATGTTCATGCACACAAATGTCTGCCTTGGATGGGAATCGAACCCACGACCTGCGGCGTAATAGGTAGTGTGTTAACCAACCACGCCAACCGGCCCGTCGCTCCAATAATAATCTACATCGCGCTATCGATGTTTTCCAAGCGATCTTCATAAAAACATATTATAGTTATTGTCTTATGTTTGTTAGCAAGCAACACATATTTCATATGTGACTAACTGTCCCCTGCGGTTTCACCCGCATTCCCGTGGGACCTTATCTTTTTCCGGGATACAACTACAGTGTTAATTAATAACAGTCGGACAATCAGGTTGGCATGTCACCTGATGGTAAGTGACTACCGTCGCCTATAGACATTAGCAATACCAAGGGGATTTCCAAGTCTTGTTGAATTTTACAATACCTTAAAGGTGCAAAAAGATAAATGATAATTATGTTTATCTAGATAATATTGTACCTTCATGACTGAACTGTTAATATTCGAAACCCATTCATCATCAGCTCAGCCGCACGTATCGGCTGTCATTTGTGTTAATCAATCAATATATTTTGACAAAGAATACATTTAATATTGCGCATCGTAAAACAGGTGTATAATTGAGTCGGTCGACGCCATCGCTGTCCGACCAGTGAACGGTGTAAAATGGATCGTGATTTCAACTCGGTTGAACATAAATAGCCCGTCTTCGTTCACTTTACAGCTTCCTATTTTCATGCGACCTTTTACGGTACACGCTATTAATTCAAATTTCAGTATACGAAATCCTGATTCTGATTTTGACATTCGTGATTTGAAATGGGTCGTTTGAAAGTCGCATTAGCTTTTTTTTATTGTTGTATTTTTTAACCTTATTGGTGAAAACTCTTTTGTTAAGTATTTCATATACAAACAAACATTTGAAAGCTACACATAATGAAATTAGACGCTATTAAGTAATTCTTAAACTCGTATTCCGTTTGTCGGGTTGGTACTCATATAATTTAAACCCTCTTTGGACTCTGTCATACAACACCTGCCCAATTAACTTTTAATTCACTTAAATGCTCCTACATTTGGAACGAAGTTCCTTATCGCGCGTTGTGAAAGGGGGCTAGACGGAAAAAAATCTTACAAAAAATTTGTCACGACTCTTTTAGTGTCAAAAGTGCGATATATATATATATATATATATATATATATATATTTTTTATACATATACTCTCTCGACTTATATAACTTCGTTCCATCCGGGTGTCCACTTGACACCTCTCAAGTTTTTTTTCTCATCAAATTAGTAGAGCTCCTAAAAGGCGGTGAAAAATGAGTTTGTATTGCATTACATACTTAATAAAACCGGCCAAGTGCGAGTTGAACTCGCGTGAAAAGGGTTCAGTACAATACCAAAGTCATTGAACGTTTTATATTATATTGAGTTTACCACTTTATTTTCAATTGATAGAATTCTTATAGGTTTTCCTGTAATCTACAACCAATGAACTACATTTTGTATTGTCTGACCGGACAGACAGACGCACGAGTGATCCTAAAAGGGTTCCGATTTTTACCGAAGCTTTTCAAGGTCAACCATATATAGGCAATCCTTTTGGTTGGTTAGGACTTGAAACGTTTACGTTGAAAACTTACACTACGATTTTGATTATTTATCGTACCTACAGTGTCACCACTTTTCATCATGGTAAGTGACGAAGAAGATAAGGACACAAATCATAGATGGGAAAAGCGTTTCTCAAACTGGAGGGTAGACAGCTAGCATAGCTGAAAGTACTTTATCATTTTGTCGTTTAATCTTTAGTTTCAATCGCGTACAATATGTCGCCACGTCATTTCATTTCATCAATGGTCCCAGAATAGGGTCACCAATGCGAATGAAGAGTTATTTTTTCACAAGATAACTTTATTCGTTTACGCTTACAACGTCAACGTTGAATTTGTAAAGAGAATATTATATTTGGAGACAAATAGAACAAAGACGTTCGTTCAAGTGGAAATTTTCCATCGTTATATTGAAAGTGAATAGAGTGTGCCCACGGGGTGTATTGCGGGAATATAACGGGTTCTTGGGCTGTAGACCGAGCCGCGAGCGACTGGCTCCATTAAATTTTTTGGTTAAAAATTCAATAAAAAAAAATTATGTACCTTTTTCTCATCTTCGTCTTTCTTCAACTCTCGGCTTATATTTTGAATTGAATTAAAAATTGATAAACACAACTATTTTTAAATTGACCCAGTCGCTTGCTCTACTATTGTATTATAATTAATTCAGAAATATTATTCAAACAAATCCTTCTGTAACTTAAAAGAAAATGTTCACGCGTTTTTAATAAAACAGTTAAGAGTAAAAACATCAAATGATTTGTTGACGGTTTTTTTTTTCACGTCAAATGGAATATTTTTGATTATCTTTGCAGTAGATCTCGCCAACTTTATGGCCACAACATCTCGACGTCGCAATTGTCTTTGTTATTATAATAAAATTGGATTCTAGATATGTATAAGCAAAACTGAATAAATTACGCAATTATTGGTAGCTCTCGAATATGAAAAAAGACCAAATCATTAATATATGTATAAGTATCCCCAAAGTCTGAGCCTCGTATTGTACAAGGTAAATCTGAAGTCTTAAGAATAAATATAAATTCAACCTTACAGCGTAGGAATAGAACTTGAATTAAATTGTTTCGTCGCGACTCAAAATTTCACTTACGTTTTGATTGACGTTCTGTAATACGGACCTGAGAGATTTCAGTAGGATTTAGACTCGAACGGTACCTTCATATACCAACATTTATAATACTTTTCGCAACATAAAGGTTTGTGCCTCTTGATCTTAACCTGTCTTAAGAAGTCCACCGGTAGGTATCCGTAAAACCTAAGATGAATGTTAGGAATTATAGTTACCTTTATGATTCAAGATGTATGGTATTATAAGGATTTCTTTTGAACTGGCTAGCGGCGGGGGGGACTCTGTGGAGACTCCATACGCATTTGAACAGATTTTATGGAACCCCAATCTAAGCTTAGCTTTGAACATAACATGTTTTTTTACTATCAAGTAGAGTTTTCACTTACTTCTGCCCTACAGTTTGCCTACAACTTCAGTATGTTAATTTTCTGAACTCAATTAAATCCACGTCAATTTACAACACACATTACACATATATGCTATGAAGTTAATTTATTTACACATAACTTAATCTGATAGTAAAATTTTACTAAGCCCCATGTGTAATTAAAATAGGACATAATTAAATATACCTGCTTAGGAATCCCTTACATTCAGAGAGCATTGATTGAGCTATCGCTAATCGCAAATCTTTTTTTTTTTTGTTTTTTTTTTTATGTCACAAGTGACAACGAGGCAGGCGGGTCACCTAATGGTAAGTGACATTGGCAATACCAGGGTATTGCTAATGGGTTGTACACCTATTCAATGCCTTAAAGGCGAACTGGCTCTCAAGTGCAAATGCCGGAACACACCAACAGGTGCTTGGCGACAGATTTTCAACTTGAGGGTGGTAGCCAGCCAGTCGAGTACTACAAAATACCCTACCACCGTGCTGTGGTTTCCTCACGATGTTTTCCTTCACCGAAAGCTCAAGCTCATTGTAGGATTCGAACCCACGACCTTCGCCGCGGTACTTGACGTCACTTACCACTGAGCTATCATCGCCTTCTATATTTATTCCTTTGCTTGAACATATCTAATCTCTCTCTAGGCTAGAGCGTGATTGACCCTACAGCTTCCATTTCAGTTAGTCTTTGCACCCTCTGTTCCAGCATTTTCATGACCAACTTGACTATTTGCTCGAGCTGAACGTTTCTGACTTTATCACCAATACCACGTACTGTCCCAACATTAGTAAACTTATTGCGCTGGCTAGTCCCTTTGGTGCCTTGTAAAAAAGTCTACAATAAATTGGCAAAACCCTCTGGTATTGCTAATGTCTAGGTGACGAAAGGCACTTACCATCAGGCGCGGTCTGAAGGGGGGGGGGGGGGGGGGTCACAGGGGAAATTTACTCGACATATTTTATTGTTAGCGACCCCTTCCAAAATTTCAGGCTGCGACCGCGCCTGCTTACCATGAGGTGACCCATCTGCCTGGTCGTCACTTGTGGTATAAAAAAATGTTTACAATTACAATGTAAGCGTAATTTCACAGTATAAATCGTGAGGAAACCACAGCACGGTGGTAGGGTACTTTGTAGTACTCGGCTGGCTGGCTACCACCCTCAAGTTGAAGATCTGTCGCCAAGCACCTGTTGGTGTGTTCCGGCATTTGCACTTGAGAGCCAGTTCGCCTTTAAGACATTGTAATAAGGTGTACAACACATTAGCAATCCCCTGGTATTGCCAATGTCTATAGGCGACGGTTGTCACTTACCATCAGGTGACCCGCCTGCCTCGGTGTGGAGTGTGCCCTTAGTTCGCTTCGCACCCTCTACGGTAGTTATGTACGAGTTAGTTATTATAAAGAACTGAACAAGTTTGCTGTTCAGGTACCTATTGTTCATTTCTTTTATATAATCTGGCTGCTGGCTCTAGCTGCACCCGCGTCCCCAGGAATCTTATCTTTTCCCGGCATAAATAGTTGCAAAATTCATAATAACGTTGCTATTGCATTTATAATTATTGTATGTAAGAAAGTATCGTTATTTACTGAATATAATTTATTTAAAATATACGAACAATGTGCAACTATAATACATTAAAAAAACTTCTTCGAGCTTATGGATATTTATGGACGTGTGTTTGTCACTTTTTTTTTTTTTATACCACTAGGTGGCAAACAAGCTTACGGCCCACCTGATGGTAAGCGGTTACCGTAGCCTATGGACGCTTGCAACACCAGAGGCGTCACGAGCGCGTTGCCGACCTTGCATTAAACTTCTTACTCCTCTTTTGAAGAACCCCATGCTGTAGTCTTTAGGGAACACCTCTACAGGGAGCTCATTCCACAACCTGATCGTCCGCGGGAGAAAATGTCTCTCAAACCGCACTGTACGCGACCAATTTGGAACTGAAACCACTGAACACCTCCTAAACGAATGGACTCCTAAATCGGGTTCAAGGTTTTTTTTTCAGGGCAGGGCATCGTCTGCCGAGCAGTCAGTCACCTGCCTTATATTAACTAACGGTAAAATTTGTTTGCAAACAACAGAATCGAATCCAACATACAATGTATCATGCAATAGCAAACCTACTATACATATATCCCACTAATATTATAAATGTGAAAGTTTGGATGGATGTATGTTTGTTACTCATTTACGCCAGAACGACTGAATGGATCTGGATTAAATTTGGCATATAGATAGATTATAGTCTGGAATAGCATATAGGCTACTTTTTATCCCGGGAAAAGATAAGGTCCCCCGGGAACACGGGTGAAACCGCGTGGCGGAAAGCTATACCTAATACGTTAAAGTATTTCCTTCATAAGTGTCATATTGCTATCACACTCGGATTCCCGACCGCGACCGAACGTAAGCCACTCAGCGCGCATCTTATAATACCCTGACATTTTACAAAGAAGCCTGGGAGCTCTCAACCCTCGGCATGCAGTACGCTAATGCATTATAAAGATGGAAATAGAAAAATATTATTTGAAATGGTATTTATAAAATGTTTTATGCGTTGAAAATGCCATATCGTTTCTCTTTTGCAATTGCAATACGATATTTTGCATTGGCGTTTCATTGCTTCTACGGTATGGAAAGAATTATGCGGTCTAAGGTAGAAACTATACATACACATTTTAGGAGGAAACTCGCTGAAAGATGACATTCCTGTACACATCTTTATTTGGCGACAGATTTTTAAATTTGAAAGGTTAATTGGGATGTCGCTAAAAGCTCAAGTTATTGTAGAATTTGAACCTACGACTTTGACCTTTTTTTTATTTTTATGTCACTAGTGACAACGAGGCAGGCGGGTCACCTGATGGTAAGTGACTACCGTCGCCTATAGACATTAGCAAGACCAGGTGGATTGCCAACGTGTTGTACACCATATTACAATGCCTTAAGGGCAAGGGCAACTGGCTCGCAAGTGCAACTGCCGGAACACACCAACAGGTGCTTGGCGACAGATTTTCAACTTGAGGGTGGTAGCCAGCCAGTACCACATAGTACCCTACCACCGTGCAAAACCTCGACTAAATGTCATTTCTATTGAGCTATCATCGCTACCTGGCTTTCGCGAACGAATTCGTATATCCTAGAATCTATCCTTTTCAACTCTTTCACCCACTTTGCTAGAATTTAAGGAAACAGTAGCCTTTATTTCCCCAAGGACTCAAGATATCGATACAAAATTTAATTAAAATCGTGATTGCCAATTAGATGATAGACATTTACTTTTGTATAGTTTTCAGTTAATATTTACGAGATATCAATAAATAACGTTTTCAATAATATACAGCTATATTTCATATTCAATCAACATCAAAACCACACTAGTTCATATGTGGTCAACATCATAATGAACCGGGCACTCGCCTGCACCGCTGCGGGTGACACCTGTCGGCTCTCTGCTACGTTATAAACTTCAGCTTATTCATGTCAGGTTGATAACTTACATTTATCGGTAATTTACTTTGTATTGCATCAATGAACATAGTTAAATGTAGAGGACATAACTGAGTCCCCTGAAAATTCCTTAAAGTTTTACAATGCTATCAAAATCTTCGAGCGGCTCGTGGACACCGGCAGATACAATACATAGAAAAGATTAAGTTTTTCTCATTATGTTACTGTTTGTATATAATAAAAACTTAAAGCGTCTAGGTTGCTATCCAAATGTATTCGTCACCTTTTCAGATGCACTTCCCTGAAAGTGAACCGCTCCCTGCAGCGTCTATGGAGAGTCTTTTTATTTTCTTTAATGATTCTACTAAATAACAAGTAAATAGAGACATCAATGTATTGTTCAAATTTATAACATTTACCTTGACTCGCTAGTACGAATGTTCGATATAAAACTACTAATAAAAAAACCGGCCAAGTGCGAGTCGGACTCGCGCACGAAGGGTTCCGTAAAAAAGGCAAAAAAATCACGTTTGTTGTATAGGATATAAATATTTATTTTATTTTGTTTTTAGTATTTGTTGTTATAGTGGCAACAGGAATACATAATTTGTGAAAATTTCAACTGTCTAGCAATCGCGGTTCTTGAGATACAGCCTGGAGACAGACATACGGACGGACAGACAGCGAAGTCTTAGTATATAGGGTCCCGTTTTTACCCTTTGGGTACGGAACCCTAAAAAGTAATGGTAATTTAATACGACTGTATTAAATACGAATATTAAACTCTTAGACTGTTAAGTCGTTTAATAGAGTTTAAAGGGGTTGTCCACATATGCGGTTTCCAGAAGAGAAGTTGCGAACAAGTTTCCTAATACAGCCTAGTCACACCGGCTCCGACCCGCACTCAACTCAACTGAACTTTACGTTTATAATTCGGTGATATTTGCGCTTGCTGTTAGTTTGAATCAAACTTTTATATGTATGTTAAATTCTCATATTGATAAATTAATATGTATTATACGATGAATCTGATTCTGTTATTTAGATACTTACCTACTAAATATGCCATGTTAAGTGTAAAACGGCTTTAAAGAATAAGAGTTTTTTTGGTATAGCTCCAAGAATATTTAACAAAAGTTCAAAAAGGAATTGACTAAGTTATTATTAGATAAATGTTATTATGATATTGATGAATTATATATTTAATTTATGTATAATTTTTTTTTAATTTTCATCAATTATGCTTTAATAAAACCATATTTTGTATGCCTTTCATGGCAAAACATAGCGCACACATTATTTATTTAAGATCTTTTTACCTATGTTTCACAAAATAAATGATTCTATTTCTAATAAAAACCGCTGGCGATGATAGTATGGGTACTTTGTAGTATTCGACTGGCCGGCTAGTAATCTCAAATTGAAAATATGTCGTGTTCCAGCAATTGCAACCTTTAAAGCATTGAAAAAGGGTCGTCAATACATTGACAATCCCCTTTGGTATTACTAAAGTCTATAAGCGACGGTATTCACTTATCGTCAGGTGACCCACAAGTCTGTTTGTGAGACTTGTAGTATAAAAAAACATAACACTACGTATTTGTCTTCGCTGCAGTACCTAAAATTTTAGTCTTGACAATTTGTGACAAATGCTATTTTTCTGCGTAAATATACGAGTAAGAGTAGTAAGTAGCCATCAGAAGAAATAATTATATCCCCGAACATTCCTCAACTAATTTTTTCACAGTACAGAAGTCTTGTGTCGGCTATGTGACGTTTATTTACGTAAATATAGAAATTTTGTATTGAATCGAATTTCTGTTGAGTTCAAATAGTTCCCGCAGTTCCACTCGCGTTCCCGAAGGATCGTATCTATTCCGGGGATAAAAAGCATTCTATGTTTTATTCCAAGACTAGCTTTCAACCCCGCAGTTTTACTCCCGTATCCCTTTTTTAACCCTTTACCCCTGAATTCGAAAAATCCTTTCTTATTCCTCGTCTAGGTCTAAGGGTAGCCTAGGGTTGATGAGTCAGTGAGTAAGGCCTTCTTTTTATATATACAGAAGATATATTATGATCTACCTGCGTGCTAAGTTTCATCAAAATCCGTTTAATAGTTTTTGCTCGGCAGAATAACAAACATCTCTATACGAGTATCCTGACAAACTGATAATATAAGATAATATTATTAATCTCAGTGTCAACATATAAACGTTTGAAATATGACAACACGGACACTAAATATAATCTAGTCTATATTTAACATTCGTGAGTGTCTAGTCTAGTCTCGTGAACGTAGTTCGGTCTCGCGGGATCGTAAGAAGCTTAGATTGCAAGCTGAACACTGAGCCCTACTTGTGCGTTTCGTAAATGCTTCAAATCTGTAAAATGCCGATAACAAACTGAGCAAGAATAATTTTTTTTCCAAAATTTATTTTGTTTGTAAAAAAATTCATCATCTCTGTTTTTAAAATAGATAAAGACTTTTTCTCTTGGATATTTTAAACAAAAGCAGATATTACCTATCTTCTAAAGTCTTGCACTTCCAAAAATATTAAAGCGCAAAATAAAGCAGAGAAACTCAGGTCGTTAACTCAGAAATTGTTATCAGACATTCAATTATTTAAAACAAAAGGAAAATAAAAAGAGGCCCACGGAATGGTCGGTTTGCAAACAATGCCCGGTAACCAGTGAGATTTAGTCTGAACAGGTCCATCTCGCAATAATACGGATGAATCACGAGGATATTTTTTATTTTATTATATTGTAAGTAGTTAGTTACTTTATCAATTCATAATTAGATATATCAAGTAAGGTTTTAAGTCTTTGATTTCACAAGCATTTTCAAGATTAAAAGTCTATAGCACGCAGGAATAATAATATATCTCAACTTCCTATAAGTGAAAAAAGAACATCCAAACTTACAAATCCCTTAATATTATCAGCATAAAATTCAAACTCTAAACTCATTCATTCAGCTTAGTCCCTGGTAAGGCACTCATGAACGTTACAATTGACTCTACCACCGATTCGGAATACACTTCAACTGATAAAACTCCGGCAAGAAACTCAGCAAGGCAATTGTTATAAGTTGAATCAGCAAGATCCTTTTGTCTTTATCGTAGCCACAATTTTGAATATTAAAATTTCTTGTTGAAGCTATTACTTTTAAGCCAGCTTTTTAAGCCTAGTTGATTCGAATTTTGTCAGATTAAATGCTGAAACTTCGTAAGCGGACGTTGGAAAAAATATTTTTGCTGCTCCAAGCTCGCACGGATTTGTGATAAAACACGTTGAGCTCTCTCCAAATGCATAATATTTTTAAGCTGATCGGACGGAATTTAATATTCTGTTTACATCACACAGTTTGCAATAACAGTATCTATTTTTTTATGCTATTATTAAAATACTTTCTCAGTTGTTATCTGCATATTCGTTTTTATCCCTGTAAGTAATATATTAAAAGAATACAGTGGGATTCTCTCTTGGGGAGTGAATCCCACTGTATTCCTGCTTGGGAAATTCACTGTCAACCAAATGTATTAACAAATTTTCTAAAAATATACAACTTTTTGTTTTGTATGTTCATATCATACCTCAATAGAAGAATGTATTTTCTGAAATTTTGTACGCGTCATTTAATTTATTTAAATATGCTTCGATTGCTTTAAATATATTTAGCAAAAGGTTGTGCCGACTCCACCTAGCGTGGACAAGAGAAAGAAAGAAGAAGTCTTATGTTTTCTATTCTATTCTATTCTAAAACAAAAGGTGTTTAGAACAATGATAGCTCAGTGATAGTGACGTCGAATATCGCCGCGAAGGTCGTGTGTTCGAATACTAAAATGAGCTTGAGTTTTCTGTGAAGGAAAACATCGAGAGGAAACCGTAGCATAGTGGTTAGGTACTTTATAGGACTCGACTGGCTGGCTACCACCCTAAAGATGAAAATCTGTGTTCCAGCAGTTGCACTTGAAAGCCAGTTGACTTCAAGGCGTTGTTAAAAAGGTCGATAACACATTGGCAATTCCCTGGAATTGCTATTTATAAGTGACGGTAATCACCTCCAGTTAAAATTTGAATTAAATTATTTTACCATGTAAATTTTATTGTTTATCAAATTATTTGTTTATTGTTTGATTTGTTTTTTTTTTTGGAACGAAGTTCCTTATCGCGCGTTGTGAAAGGGGGCTAGACGGAAAAAAAATCATACGAAAAATTTTCACCGACACTTTTTGCTATAGTAAGCTATTGTAAGCTGTGCGGCGTGCGCATGTTTCTCTGTCTGTCTCTCTCTCTCTCTCTCTCTTATAGAAAGCAAGCCAGATATTTTCATTTCTATTTATATATAGTTTTTTTTTATGTACTCTCTCGACTTATATAACTTATATAACTTCGTTCCATCCGGGTGTCCCTTGACACCTCTCAAGTTTTTTTTCCTTATTTTTTCCTTTTTATTATGGCTTTTGTTGGTAGGATTTTAATTACAAGTAGCACCTATTGTTCTTATAACTAGCACTAAATAGCTTATATGTATAAACCTTTGTGGGTTTTGAGCTATTTTATATTGAAATTGTAAAGATTATCGATAAATAAATAAATAAAATTAAAAAAAAAAAACACTTATTTCAAATCCTCACGGGACGTACTAGTTTATATAGTTAGAATGTAGTAACAAGGTATCAGAAATGCACATACAATTTTCCACTTTTCATATCATTTGTGACAGCGCTTTTGTTTGCAACCACGTTAAAGGTTAATTTATGACCAGAGAGTCCTCTTATCTTATTCAAAAACTACATTTTCTTAATCCTCTTGTGTCCTTTGTTTTTATAACCGTACGCCTTTTTGGCGCTCTATTAAATAATTTACATTTATTTAAACCAAGCAGAGCATTTTTTTTTAAATTCTGGATAAGCTTGTGTTTCGACTACAATCTCACCATGGTAAGTGATGATGTGGCCGAAGGTGGTAAGCACACAAAGCCTAGATGGGAACTGGCTCTCGAGTGCAGCTGTCGGAACACACCCATAGGTGCTTGGCGACAGATTTTCAACTTGAGGGTGGTAGCCAGCCAGTCGGGTACTACAAAGTACCCTACCTGCTTGTGCTATAGAAACCAGATAACTGATATACATATAGGTAGTATATTCTTTTTACTTACATCAACCTCTCCACTTTAATTATTACTTAAAACAATCACTAATTACAAGAGTGTCCAAAATCTCTGACTTAGGTATTACATTTGATTCTAAATTAACTTTTGATGATCACATTAACAATATAATTAGCAAAGCATCTAAAGCCTTGGGTTTCATACTGAGGATGTCTTCGGACTTTGCATCAATTAAGACATTTAAAATCCTTTACTGTGCGTATGTTCGAAGTCATCTTGAATACGCATCTCAAGTTTGGAATCCAAATTACAACATATATGTGAATCGTATTGAAGGCATACAAAAGCGTTTCCTACGGTATATACAGTTTCGCAGTAATAGATACATCGCTGGTTATACTTCACGTTGCAAAACACATCATATGCTCCCTCTGTACGAAAGAAGGCGTATTGCTGACCTAACATATCTACTCAATATAGCAAATGGTTTGGTCGACTGTCCTGAGTTGCTGAGTCGGCTTGGACTTCGCGCTCCAACTGCCTTTACTAGAAGTCCCAGTCCTCTGTATGTTCCGTTTGCTAAGTGCAATTACAGACAAAATGAATTTATAATAAGAGCAAGCAGATGTTACAACACATTAAGTAAGACTATAGACATTGATATTTTTAACACCTCGCCACTTCGCCTTAAGCGATTGCTAAATGATTTCTTTTTTAATGGTTAAACTCTAAATTTATACACATATGTACTAAGATTTTTTAATCGTTGAATAGTTTGTCAAGTGATGTGTGTGTCTACCACGTCTACAAGTTGTATATAGATTTTTCTTTTTTAATATTTGTGGAAACTTATAATTAGCTATCTGTATTTAATTAATTTCACTTTGTTATTTAAGAGCCTAGCTGTTAGTTTCCCTACAAGAATAAAATAAAAAATAAAATAAAATAAAATCAAATATTGAGAATCGAAGCAATGAACTGTGGCGTGATTGATAGTACTTTTGGAAACCGAGTGTATTTTCTTGCAAGATTCTTCATAGGTACCTGGTAGTATCTGGTATCTGTCCAATGTACTCGTCCTCGGCTTCCAGCATTTACTTGGTGCTCGGTAAATTGATTATATCACTCAATAATTATATTACCTATGTCAGATACAAATTCCCGAGCTAAGCGTGTGCCGGAATGTTTCCATGCAGAACGGAAATTAAACTCCTGTGCACATGTCTTCGGTTAATAAACCTCATTATGTTCTACTACGGTATTAATTGGAACATTAATGGAATGAGATGTGCAGTGGGGGAGGGGGGGGGGGGGTGAGCTATTGGCCTACATTCTATAAACATGTTAGTCTAGGGTGAATATGGGTGCAAGTATAGTTTATCAATTATATATATAGATGACTTCCATAGTACAAGCTCGGTAACTTGAGATTAATAATTAAAATTTAAATAAATACTAAACTACATTATTATAAAAAGTCTACTGTACAACCCTAAGTTGTTGGTGCACAAACTCAAAACTCAAATATATCTTTATAAAGTAAACTTATTACAAGTATTTTTAATCGTCAATTTGATTCATGTTAAATTCTAACGCTCGGTCCCGAAGGTTGCTTTTTGCACGAATTATATATCCAAGTGAGTTTGGCTGTTAGCTTGTTGTTTAATAAGTGTGCCAGTTACTATTTATCGTTTCTTATTCCTTATACGAGTAGCAACTCAAGTGCTTCACTGCACTCAGTGTGGACTTGTTGTCATTCACTTCGGTTGAGGCACCTCATTTCAATATTAATTGCTACTAAAATTATTTCTAACTAGCTGTTCCGCGCGGTTTCACCCGCGTTCCCGTGGGATCTTATCTTATCCCGGGATAAAATATAGCCTATGTTCATCAGGGATAGTGTAGCTTTCCAACGGTGAAATAATTTTTGAAATCGGTCCAGTAGTTTCCGAGCCTATTCAATGCAAACAAACAAACAAATCTTTCCTCTTTATAATATTAGTATAGATGACTTCATATCTGCATACAATACCTATGTACCTATACAAAAGGTGTGTAATTAAAGGTTTCAATACAAATGCTGTTTTAGTTTTCATCAAAATCAGTCTCGAAACTCTTTTCGAAATTTTTTGGTGATCCTCGTCCACATGGAATATTAATCATGTACATCCCGTGTAAGTTTAATGTAGGTACGGAGAAATATAACACTCAATACCAAATGATAAATAGGTAGGTGATGGTCGGAGGTATTCTGATCCAATTCTGAAATATCTTTGACAAATAGAAAGCGACATTATCCCTGAGTGCTAAACACTTTTCTTCTGTAGCGACATCTATCTACAAACAGATATAGTTCGCACGACTCCTAGATAGATGGCGCTCCAATAATCTACATCGCGCATACGAAGTTTTCTATGCGATCTGCATATATACAAGATTCCAACATCAACAGTTGGAAGAGTTCCGTTTGAGCCGTCGTACCGGACGGTCGCTTTTATAGTGGCATTGTTCGGCTACCCGGCATTCTCGGAATTTGGTCCGGTGATTTTATTACCTCGCCATTTCGTCGAATTGCTCATTAGGCTAATTCCAGTGATTAATACTTCGCGTATTTCACTGGAAGAGGCTAAGTGCTCAAATCGACACCCAATCGGTAATTTTCATTACCAACCAACTGTGCCGTTTTAGTCACTGTCGCTGGTGAAAGTATTTAATACTTCCGTATTATTACTGGAGGCGGCCTTGACGAGAGCGACACAAAAACCTTGTTAAAACCACGACTTTCTGTGGTGGGCTAGCGGATACCTAACGGTGCTAACGAAGCTAGTTCGAGCGTGACCCGGCCGCTCGCGGTTGCCCTTCTGGCAAACGCAAACCCGGACGGGGCTGGACCAGTCGGCCTTGGGGGCTTCCCTAGTCGACCCCAGCTATCGCTAGGCAGGGACGTAGGAACTCCGCTGCTAATAAAGCTTCAACAGCTGAAGCACCAGCTTAGGGCACACCCCGCCGTCACACACCTCCTGGCCTATCCCCGGTCAGGAGAGTACTACTCACCCCAGGAACACCCACCTGGGAGTTAAAATTTAGGTTTAAAGTAGGTCCCCCTGGCTGGCCACTATGGCCAGCCAGACTAAACCCGAGACCCTGGAGGACCTCCTCCAGGATCAAGCCATCGTAGACTACCTCATGAAGAGGTATGGTAGCCTCCCTTCAGGAAGTCGCCCTCCAAGCCGGCCTTCTAGCCGCCCCCCATCTCCATCTCGCCCTCCGTCCGCGATGTCAGCTCAATCCGAGCCCGACGACAAGCCTCCCACTCCTACCACGACCCCCCCTGCCTCGGCAAACACGGCACCCCCACCCTCGCAAGAGGATGACGGTGAGTTTACCGAAGTCGGCAAACGGGGCAAGCGCAAGCGCGCTAAGAAGCCCTTAGAGGAGGCAGCAGTTGCAAAAGCAGCTAAACCCTCCTCCCCAACCCCAACCCCTACCTCCCTACGCGAGGTAGCCCCACTCACCCCGGTGAGCCCACCAACCCCCACGCCGGGAGCTTCATCCTCCCAGTCTAAAGTCCCCGCCAAAAAGGACTCCCCACCCCCCCTATTCATTCAGGATAAGGGGAAGTGGACGGATGTCTCCTCATGGTGCAAGTCGCACCATGTCAACTATCTATCCGCTCGCCCCGTCGAACACGGGATCAAGGTGACTGTGGCCAACTCAGACGACCACAGAGCCTTAACCAAAATGCTTCGGGAGAGAAAGGTGGCCTTCCACACCTACACTCTCCCTGATGAACGATCCCTTCGGGTCGTCATCAAAAATATACCCATCGAGATTGATGTCGAGCACATCAAGGCCTCGCTCATAGAACAAAACCTCCCTGTCCAGAGCGTACATCGCATGTACAAGGGGCGTGGCCACGCACCCTACCAAATGGTTTTCGTCACCCTCGACCGTGGCGTTGCCGGCAAGGCCATCTTTAAGATCCGGCACGTTTGCGACCTCACCGGCATATCCGTTGAGGCTCCCAAAAAGGGACGCTTCCCGTCCCAGTGCCATAATTGCCAGCTCTATGGCCATTCTGCCCGCAACTGCTACGCACCCGCCAGGTGTGTAAAGTGCCTTAAGCCACACTCCACAAAGGAATGCGACCGTCCCAAGAACCCCTCCGAGACAACGGAACCACCAGGTTGCGTGCTATGTCAACAGTTGGGTCACACCGCCAACTACCGCGGGTGCCCAAAAGCTCCTCGCCCCCGCCCATCTTACAACGCGACTCAGCACGCCACGCGTCGCCCACCACCCCTTGAAGCCGCTGCTCAGGCCCATCTGGCCCCGCAGCGTCCTTCCCCCTGGGGCGTGTTTGACTATAATAGCAGGCACTTCCCCCTCCCCCCTTTCGCGGCTCAGACCGCACCTACAGCTCCAACTGGCAGCTCTCCACAGCCCCAGCCCTCAGCTGGGCCCAACTCCCCTCCCTTACCATCCGCCCCCCGCGATGTCTCTAAACCGGTGCAAACGGCACCTCGTCGCGTTAACCAAAACCCCCCCCTCGGCGTTGATCCGGATCTCGCCCTGGTGGAACGATTCGCTGAAGCTTTCAACCCCAGCGAAGTTAGGGAACTAGCCCAACAGATTAGGATGAACGAAGGCAACGGTCGTGCCCTCGCTACAATCGCCATGAGGTTCGAGCGCCTCTTCTCGTCATTAGCTCAATTCCAAGTTAACCCATAATGGATTGTACAACTGCGTGCAGAATAAAACCCCGCTCCGTAAAAATCGGTTTTTTCAATGCCAACGGCATCGGTGGTCAACGTGATGAAATCGCAGACTTCCTGAGAGATCATGACGTTGACGTACTCCTAGTGCAAGAGACGTTCCTCAAACCCTTTAACAGGGACCCAAAGATTGCCAACTATCAGATAGTTCGCAACGATAGGCTCAATTCCCGCCTCGGTGGAACCCTCATTTACTACAAAAAGTCCTTGTACTGCTCCCCCATGGATCAGCCCTCTCTCGAGTACATTGAAGCTTCGGTCTGCAGGCTCGGTATGACTGGCCATGAGTCAATCATTCTGGTTTCAGCCTACGTTTCCCCCTCCCGCGAGTCTAGCGACATCCAACTATCACTCAGAAGAGACTTGAAAACCCTTTTCGACTTGGGAAGCTCTGTCATAGTGGCGGGCGACCTAAACGCGAAACACCGCCTCTGGAACTGTCATACGACTAACTCCAGAGGTATTGTTCTAGAATCCCTACTAGGGCCGCTAAATATCGACTTAGTTGCGCCCACAGAACCAACTCATTTTCCTGACGTACTTAACCACAGACCTGACATCCTAGATGTGGCACTGTTGCAAAATGTGAGCCTAGGCATACACGATGTGACAGTGCACCACGAGTTAGTCTCCGACCACCGACCTGTAATCTTAGAGCTTACACCGAACGCAGGCCCCCCCGATTCAGGTCAGTCCCCTATTACCAAGGTAGTGACGAACTGGGACAAACTGGGCGAAAGCCTCAAGTCTGCCTCATCCGTCCACCTCGATCAAATCCCCAGCAGCATAGTCACCGCTGACGAAGCTGTCGGCGCAATCGATTCCCTAACCAGCCACGTGCAATCGCTCATTAGCGATTGCTCTCGGACAGTACCAGTGGAGAGCAATCGACGCTGGCGCTTGCCCGACGACGTACGTGACCTGATTAGGGAAAAGAACGTAGCCATGCGCGCTTACGATCGTCGTCCAACCGAAAACAACCGCGTCCGTCTGCGTACTCTCCACCGCGCCGTCAAGGAACGAGTGGCTGAGGCACGCGAAAACAACTGGAACCAGACCATGATCGACATCAAACCCTCCCACCTAGCCTTTTGGCAACTCTCACGTGCCCTAACCAAGGACACGGTTGCCCCTATTCCACCTCTAAAAAGGCCCAACCTTCCACCCGCCTTCGAAGACGAAGAAAAGGCCGAATGCCTGGCCGAAAGCCTGGAGCTCCAATGTACACCCAGTTCCCTCCCTATCGACCCTGTCCATCTGGAGGAAGTCAATTCTGAAGTAGAACGGCGAGGTTCTCTCCCGTTACCCCCACCGCCTCTCAACGAAGAGGAAGACCCCCTACCTCCCGTGACCACGGACGAGGTCAAGCAGATCATCCGGGACCTCCGCCTAAGGAAAGCCCCGGGCTCGGATAAAATCACAAATAGAGTGGTCAAGCTGTTCCCGGCTACCCTCATCATGCTCCTGACAGCTATCTTTAACGCTGCCCTCTCCAATAACATTTTCCCACACCAGTGGAAAAAAGCCCAAGTTATTGGGATCCCCAAACCCGGCAAACCTAAATCCGAGCCCTCTAGTTACCGACCCATCAGCTTGCTCAATGTCATGGGCAAGATGTATGAAAGATTAATTTATCTCCGTCTCAAAGCGTATGCCGACGCTAATAAACTCATTCCCGACGAGCAGTTTGGTTTTCGAACTAAACACTCGTGCGTTCAACAAGTCCATCGTATTGTTGAACACATCTCAGCCAACTATCAAAAAAGTCTAATAACCGGAGTCCTCTTCTTTGACGTAGCTAAAGCCTTCGACAAAGTCTGGCACAACGGCTTAATATATAAGCTGTACAAACTCGGAGTGCCTGACAGACTCGTGACCATCATACGAGACTTTTTGTCGAACCGCCAATTCTGCTACCGAATAATAGGAGCGCTATCCTCCTCCCACCCTATTCTAGCCGGAGTCCCCCAAGGCTCTGTGCTGTCCCCCTTACTGTTTACACTCTACACGAGTGACATCCCCAAAGCTGGCAAAGCACAGCTAGCCCTTTTCGCGGACGACACCGCAATCTACTACTCAGGCAGATGCCCCTCGGCCATTGCTAAAGTTCTCCAAACCGCGACCAACACCCTAGGTGCTTGGTTTAGGAAATGGAGAATCGAAATCAACCCAACCAAAAGTCAGGCGGTCCTGTTCTACAGGACCGACAAGAAATTTGGCCCCACTCTCCCCTCTCCAGTTACCATGTTCGGCGAGCCGATCCCTTGGGAAAAGCAAGCCAAATACCTCGGCGTAACACTGGATGATCGACTGACCTTCTCCAGCCACATTAAGAAGGTACGCGCACGCGCCCTCTTTGTGTCTGGTCGCCTTCATTTCCTGCTTAACCCAAAGTCCAAACTTGCTCTTAAAAGCAAGGTGAGACTATACACCGCGTGCATCCGCCCCATTATGCTATATGCATGCACTGTGTTCGCACATGCATCCCCCAGGCTGATCCATAGCCTCCAAGTGGTTCAGAACCGCTTCATGCGCAAAGCCACGGGCGCCCCGTGGTACATGCGCAACCTAGATCTACACATAGACCTCAATCTGCCCACAGTTAAACAAGTCATTAAGCGCGCTTCACGCCATTATTACGATCGTGCCCTAAACCACGCGAACCCATTAATAGTAAATTCAGCCAATTATACTCCTTCAGAGATTTCAAAAATCCGTAGGCCTAAACTCGCCCTCAGCGAGCCGGATGACCCAATAACACTAGCTCAGATTAAGGATAGGGAGGCTCGCGCAGCCCTGAAGAAACAACAACAACACCGCCCGCGTTTCCGCCCTCGCCGGAGAGGCCCGTCGCGACGTCCCACTCAGTCAGTCTCGTCCCCCGTAATTAACGGCGGCCCGAGCCGCACCAGTAATCCGACCGTCCCTTAAAACTACTCTAAATCGCTTAGGCGAAGCCCGTCCCACTTTTGTGTCCCCTCGACGACGCCCTGAGCCGAGGTTCGTGCCCCAACTGGGGCGCCCTCAGCGGTCAGTCGTCTAAAATTTGCAACTCGGTTGAGAGCCCTAAGCGCTCACCGAAAAGTCCGCGTAAGGGTGTCTATGGTCCCTCAGACCTCCACCTTTAAGTCCTCCCCAAAAAAAAAAAAAAAAAAAAAAAAAAAAAAAAAAAAAAAAAAAAAAAAAAAAAAAAAAAAATCAACAGTTGGACCGCGGTCCCCAGGCACGATGACCTAGCCTGGCGGAAGATCTTCCCTTTTCAATGGAGGAGTCTAATACCTCGCTCCTCCATACTTCTTTAAACAATAGTACCTGGGTGTCCGAGCTTTGCTCGCTTTGTAAAATTTTAATAGCTTTCTTCTGTGAGAAGGATCTTAAAAAAAAAAAAGGAAAAAAATAATAACTTTATCTGGACTCGAACTGAGGTACTTTGGTTAGGGTGTCGCTCTATTTTCCCCTGAGCTATTATTATAACCTGACAGATAGTACAGAATTTATACCTTCGTTTTCTAATCATATTGTAGCAGTTTTTCATTGTCTCAAAACCGGATAAAACGACGTTTTCTAAAAATTAAACCTAGCTAGATCGATTTATCGCCCCCGAAACCCCCTGCATACAAAATTTCATGAAAATCGTTGGAGCCGTTTACGAGATTCAGAATCTATATTTATATGGACAAGAATTGCTCGTTTAAAGGTATAAGATAGGATAAGGTAAATAGCATTAGTAAAAAACTAAATGTAGAATAATCAAACATTTCATTGAATGACTGCATTTAATTCTGATCGACACATGATTGTGAATTGTATTTCTTACACATTAGAGTTTCTTATCGGTGATACAAGCGGTCCAAGTTGGTCCGTGTAACAAACCTACTTGCTATATAAAATACCAAACCTTCTTTACTAAATAAAATCTTCTTCAGTGCCATCTGTCATGTCGCAATCTTCAAAGTCATAAGCAGACAAAATCCCGTAGGAATTCCATCGTCGATACCAATTTGAACTGTATATGTTAAATAATTAGTGGTGTCAATTAATTAGCGCTTGATGAATGTTGCGGTGGGGCTGGGCTTCCATGATGAGAGGTAATGGTTCACACTAATCAGCCAGGTAAGAATGTGAGTCTTCTCTTGTTCGCGGCCTTTTTATCATCAAATAGGTGCAGAATAGGTCTATTTACGTAGTAAGGCATTTCAAGGTCATTCGTTACTTACGGTGAAGCAGTAAGATCGATAAAATGTTTCCAATTTCATTGGATACTAGCTGTCCCCCCGGTTTCACCCACGTTTCTCGATGTTATATAGCCTATAACATTCGTCGATAAATGGGCTATCTAACACTAAAATATTTTTTCAATTCCTACCAATAGTTCCTGAGATTAGCGCGTTCAAACAAACAAACTCTTCAGCTTTATATATTAGTCAATATAGATTCCATGAAATTGGCAAGCAAGCATACGACCCGTCTGATGGTAAGCGGTTACCGTAGCCAATAGACGCATACAACACCAGGTGGATAGATAAAGTAATAGTTACATCCTCCAGGGGTATCAATGGAGCGACCTGAAGGGACCTTTTTAAAATGTATTGAAAACTTTAACTTGAAATTAAGTAATAGTTATTTTTATTTTATTTTTTTTGTTGCTGGCAATCATCCTTTTAGGATATTTCTGCCAATGTCAAAGTATTTGAAATGGTCTTGGTCTATTTGGTCACAATTTTTTTTTACATAAGTTGTAGTACTTTTAGTCAATACAAAGTCTTTCAATCGCATACATTTTCTTCAGTTTTAATTTGTTCTTTTATGTTATAGTCACATTCTCAAACTCACTGTAATGTCCAGTCCTCGTCCATACATGTCCAGTCAAGCTTTAGTGAAATTGGCGGTTGTTCCACTAAAACATTCACGGACTTTTTGGGACAACCTGGAAAGTCACGATACACGCTTTCATTTCATTTCACTTCACTTGTGCACTTAGATTGATCATTATTGGATAAAACACCACCGAAATTATTCAATAAAACTCAAAATACACGAATTTAATGAAAATAAAACGAAAACGCAACGTCACTCTGCAAGTTCCCGCCAAAAAGTCCAAGTAATAGTTTTATTTAAAGCCCCATTATAATGTTTCGATGTATTTATTTCGGCTTCAAAAAGGTTCATTTCAAACCAATCTTATTTCAAAAGTACCTAAAGTTAATTTATTGTCGATGTCTATAAGGTTTCACAATCTCTCTGCCAAACTATATTTCCAAAGCAGCTGGGTGTAATTAAAACATTTATAAAGTGAATCAAAGCTAAAAACTACTTGTAAACGAGTTCAACGGGACCATTCGTGATAATAATAAAGCGAAGTAGAGCTCGTGATATCAAGCAGTCTCGATCGCTCCCCACTCGAGTGCGGCGGAAACTGAACGCATTTGTTTATTTGTTTGTTTGTTTGTAAATCCATTATATTCCGGTCGTAGCTCCAGCACAAGTTCCCTCGTAATCCCAGATCACACCAGCCGGGGCAGCCGGTTCTAACTTAACGAATTACTGACACCATTTGAACTTGTCTGTTGACTTGTTTACATTTAATAAGAATAGAATATATTTTATTTGCGACATTACAATGTATGTATATTATAAGAAAAAAAAACTTGAGACACCCGGATGGAACGAAGTTATATAAGTCGAGAGAGTATATATATTAAAAAAAAATTAAAAAAAAACATTTCTATTTATATATATATATATATATAAAATGAAAATATCTGGCTTGCTTTCTATAAGAGAGAGAGAGAGAGAGACAGACAGAGAAACATTGAGATTTGTGGGGTTAATAACCTTTTGACGTAAAAAGTGTCGTGACCATTTTTCGTAAGATTTTTTTCCATCCAGCCCCCTTTCACAACGCGCGATAAGGAACTTCGTTCCAATAGAACAAATCAAAACTAGGACAATCATGCAATTGTCACAAATTGGCTCCAACTCAGCATAATGCCAGCTGGAGCCATTTGGTGAATTCACGTGCCCGGCATGAACACAGCACAGTATAAATAAATATTTTTTACATTTACTATAAAACTGAAAAACTCCAAAATATAAACAAAAAGAATATAGGTACATAATCAATCTCCACTGTACGTTACTTTTTTTAAATATTTTAATATATATGAAGTAATAATAATTTAATACATACATAGGTAATAGCTAGCTAGAGACTCTTCAATATTTAAAGTTGGTTTGACTCAAATTGCACTCGTATCGTGTTTGAGCGTTTCCTCCTTCTTCTGATGTGCAGTAATAAGTTTCAAATATTGCCATTGTATGTATCCCATGTTTATTTTAATAGTTTACGAAACTGTTGCATTGTAGTTAAAAAACAACCTGGTCCCCACAGCACTGGTCGAAATTACACAGTGCAATAATTATGAAAATAATAAGTCACAAAATTAATTTAAATCTCTGTGTTACTTACTGAGTGATTGATGGTTTATGTTTGTTGTCCAGGAGGAATCAGAAGGCGGAATATCATCATCACCGGCCCTCCCGCTGTGTCCCTCCGGCAGACCGGATGCTGACGTCCAGCCACTCCTCAACGATGGTGAGTACACTAGAGTCACCTAGAGTAGTGCCTCTACCACACGACACGCGGGACACTCGGGACACTCGGTGTCCGTCCGGTCACATAACATATTAATTAAACTATTAAAAACAGACGTTGTGTGTCCTGACACAAAATAAAACTTAGAACCCGATTCCAGCGCTAACTACCGGGCCAAATAGGGTATTACACCCATTTTTGAAAAGTGTCTCAATGAAATTCTATAGTCCTAATAAAACACAAAATTTTTATTCAATCGAAAGTGCCATAAGAATGCATTTAAATTTTACATTTTCAAGTTTCGCGCGTAATTTGACGAAAACGCTGATCTCAGCAGTATAATAGTGTATTATCTATGAACTTAGCTGTCATGACGTCAGAGGGCTTGGTAAACAAATGTTGACACGTTTTAGTTCGCTTACATAGCCGGATGTACGTCATTTCGCTATGTAACATGGCGGCTACTATTTCACTGTGTTAATAAACAAATTAAAAATACTGAAAACTTTGGATTGACTTTAAAAATCTATTTTGTAATTTTATGAACTAAAACTAACATTTCCCGACTGCTTTTTGCCTAAGCTATCTCAATAATATATTTTTAGTTTTTTTTTCATATAGAGTAAAATACCCTATTGTGAATCTAAACCATCTAGGTATACGATCTCCAGATATTATGTATTATCTAAAAAGTCGTTCTATACAAAATGTATGACAAAAATAATTTTCTTCAGAATTTCTTTTCGTGAGTTTTGGTGCGTCATCGTATTAATCAAAATCGGTGCAGCCGTTCTTAATTTAAAAATGGTGTAACTAACCCGACTTTGTTTCTTTGTGAAAGTTTCTTTGCACCTTACAAATAGCAATAAATTTTGACAGCCATCTATGTAGACCACAAAAATAAATGAGCGTCCATCGTCGTCGGAATACTGCGTCACGCTCAAGCGGTGCCAATTCAAATTTAAGATACCCTAGTAATTATATTCGGTCATGACCAGACACTTATAATTCATGGAGACACTGTGTAACTTCAATTCTTAACTAAATAATAGGAGGGCACATTAATCAAGCTCGGCTACTCCCGGCGGATAGCCTGTCGGCTGTTGGCTGTTGGCTGTCTCTCTCCGACAAATGACTTGTAGGGAAGCTTGTCCCGTGACTCCCCTCGTCCCCCGACCCCCTCCTTCGGTGGCTCTCTCTCCAGATGTACGGACAAGTTTAAAACTGGCTCAAATTGCAATTTTCCACGCGGAACGGCCGCCATTTCCGTGAACAATGTTTCACCTTCATCGCGAGCTGTGGAATGTTTTTGCAGTTTCGTAATTCATCAAGATTTACTTTTATAAACATATATAAAAGTAAATCTTTTTTTTAAACTATACTCGCATTCCATTGTTTTCATTGCGGCTGATTAAATAGTTTCAGTATTGATCGCGGCTTGAAATTCAATATTAAATTCCAGCTCATAATTTCGCTGCGAAAATAAATATTTTGAAACAATCCACCTTTGAAAATATGCGTAATTAAAAGCCGTAAAAATGCAGCCGAACCGTGTATGAAATTCAGATGAAAGTTTGTTTTTCTCGTTGCTAAAATTGTGAAGCAATAAATCATACATGTTCACACGCTACACTCGCTTTCAGATGTAACTAAACACAACTATACCTACACTTTGTACAATATTATCAGTTTCTATCCGCTGACGCAAGTGTTTAGGTACTCACTTTAAAATAGGTAATCCTCCACAAACATCTAGTCACCATAAGAAGCTCGGCTCGCTCCAACTAACTCTTTATTCATCTTCAAAATAAATATGTACAATAATTAATATAGAAGAAAAATTTACTAAAATAATACATAATAACAAAAAGAGACTAGAGCAAATAAACTAATCCCAAATTGTGTCCCGCGTGCCACTAAATATATCTATAGTGTGCGAGTTGGATAAATTTAAATACAAATTCAAAAATCTCTTTATTTAAGTAAACTCGTTATTAGTATTTTTAATCGTCACATGTTTGATATATTACAAAATATTTTTTACTCTAATGCACGGTTCTTAGGTTGCTTTTGCTGAGAAGAGCCGGCAATAAACTCAGCAATTACTCTTTAAAAAAAAAACAACTTATACTTATTACATTTAATTCTTAAAAACAGTTTTCACATAGTACAAAATATGAAACTCATAAAATAGCTTGCTCGCTTGCAAGTCATTTAAATGCGTTCTTGTCATCTACAACATCAGAAACTTTATAGTACCCTTTCAAACATAACTTTTGTTTAACTATTTTTTTAAATCTATACACAGATAGTTGTTGGATTTATTTGAGTACCTTGTTATAGATACTAGTAAATAAGTAAATGTATTCTCTCCGATTCCACTATCAAGAGTTGGCAAGCCGCACGACACTAGGCCTTGACCACAACAAATACTAATTTGGCAAAAACCTCAAACTTTACTATGCTTTGTTTCAATATAGCTAAATTATGTAAACATTGTTTTGAATAAAATGTACATAACATGTAACTACTTCTATTAGTACCCCTCAATGGTAAATGGCACCAATTACTTTAATGATTATTCATTGTATAAGGACGTCCGTGATTGCTTGCTGATTGTACAGTTTTCATAGTCGATGTGCCTATTGCTGTTGCTGCCCTACCAACTTTACGCTTCTCTGTTTTGGCCACCACTCTCTAAGATCTAATTATGACTTGTCCCTTCATGATTGATGGGCATATTACGGATGTTTCGTAACCGATGAATCTCTACAGGTTCATTCAAGTACCACTGACATATATTACAGTTTTATAGCAATTTAAGGCGATGATAGCTCAGTGGTAAGTGACGTCGAATACCGCGACGAAGGTCGTGGGTTCGAATCCTACAATGAGCTTGAGCTTTCGGTGAAGGAAAACATCGTGAGGAAACCATAGCACGGTGGTAGGGTACTTTGTACCCGACTGGCTGGCTACCACCCTCAAGTTGAAAATCTGTCGCCAAGCACCTATCGGTGTGTTCCGACAGCTGCACTTGAGAGTCAGTTCCCATCTAGGCTTTGTGTGCTTACCACCTTCGTCCACATCATCACTTACCATGGTGAGATTGTGGTCAAACACAAGCTTATCCAGAATAAAAAAAAAAAAAATGCGATATAGATGACTAAATACAGGGTAGTAATCCTCAGGTTTACTACCCTGTATTTAGTATGCAGCCCTAACTTTATTATTGTTTGATCCTCTATTTTTTTTTTTATTCAGGATAAGCTTGTGTTTGACTATAATCTCACCATGGTAAGTGATGATGTGGCCGAAGGTGGTAAGCACACAAAGCCTAGCCTAGCTCTCAATTGCAGCTGTCGGAAAACTTCGATAGGTGCTTGGCGACAGATTTTCAACTTGAGGGTGGTAGCCGGCCAGTCGGGTACTACAAAGTACCCTACCACCGTGCAATGTTTTTTAGAGGTCAAAAACTATTGCCGACAATTTTACAACCTTCCAAACATACCTCATCTATTCTATGAGAGTCATTTATGTTTATTCTTTTGGAACGAAGTTCCTTATCGCGCGTTGTGAAAGGGGGCTAGACGGAAAAAAATCTTACGACACTTTTAGTGTCACTGTCACTGTCACTGTCGGTGACAGTTGTGTGTAGTAAGCTATTGTAAGCTGTGCGGCGTGCGCATGTTTCTCTGTCTGTCTCTCTCTCTCTCTCTCTCTTATAGAAAGCAAGCCAGATATTTTCATTTCTATATATATATACATATAATAAATGTTTTTTTTTATATATATACTCTCTCTAATTATATAACTTATATAACTTCGTTCCATCCGGGTGTCCCTTGACACCTCTCAAGTTTATTCTTTTATCCTCTCATTTGATTGTAAATAATGCCGTCCACATATCTCACACCATTTTAAATTGGTTTGCATTTCTATTGAGTCAATTTGCATGGTTACAGCCACTAGCCATTCACTTAGTTATACGAGTAATGTTATGTTTCTTTACTTACTGCTCCGACATAGGGGCTGGTATTTGTCGAGTTGACGAGAGAGACTTCTCACATCATGTATTTTAGAGACGATAATACGTTTTTTTTTTTTTTTTTTATTCTAGATAAGCTTGTGTTTGACCACAATCTCACCATGGTAAGTGATGATGTGGCCGAAGGTGGTAAGCACACAAAGCCTAGATGGGAACTGGCTCTCAAGTGCAGCTGTCGGAACACACCGATAGGTGCTTGGCGACAGATTTTCAACTTGAGGGTGGTAGCCAGCCAGTCGGGTACTACAAAGTACCCTACCACCGCGCTATGGTTTCCTCACGATGTTTTCCTTCACCGAAAGCTCAAGTTCATTGTAGGATTCGAACCCACGATCTTCGTCGCGGTATTCGACGTCACTTACCACTGAGCTATCATCGCCTTAAAATAATATGCAAATAAACATGCCTTCAATAATAAAAAGTGTAACCATGTTTCTTGCCGGTTCTTCTCAGTTAAATGCTGACTTTCTAACCGGTGGTGACTTCTATAGCTCGGCCTTTATAAGAGTCTAGACTGGATAAATGGTCGTTTTAATTAACATAAGTTGAAATTATACACTTTGCATAATTTAAAAAAAGATAAGTAATTAAAACAATGGAAATAAAACGAACTATTTCCAATACCTAGTAAGCAATCGCATGCAGTCGGAGGCATCTTCTTAAAAACTATAAAGACATATTTATTGTCTCCAACTGATTTATTACATAAAATTATTAGTTTTATTTGACAATGTTTGCGGGTAAGATTATGATGATTCATTTGACTTAGTAATAATGGCGTTGTACCACAGTTGTACCTTGTAAGTATATGGTTGCCATCCGTATGGGTTTCCCCGGATTAGTCCTAGTTTTGATAGCACCCAAGGAGTGTTAAAAATTAAACTTAAAATATGTAACGAATATTTTGATTGAAAATAGTGTGCCAACATACGTTTATTTTAAGATTTAACACGATTTGGAAGTAAATATTGTAATACAGTTGACTCTCGATAATTCGAAACTCGAGGGACTCTTAAAATATTACGAATTATCGAGTGTTTGAAATATCAAATATTTCGAAATTTTTGATAGAAAATAAATACCTAAGTAATCCTACCTACATAATCATAACAAAAACAAAAGCTCGTGTACGATGATACAAGTTTGAACTTGTCTCAAAATATACTTACCTCTACAAGTTCTGCAATCTTTCTGTCTCTTTCCCTCTGCAACTTTGAATTGTCGAGTGTTTGACGCCGATGAGTTCGAATTAACGCGTCGTTTTGTTACGTAGCAATGATTTTTTCGTTCGAATTACCAAGTGCATAAAAATGTATTGATTCAGTTCGAAATATAAAAAACTCGCGATAACTTTGAATTATAGAGAGTCGAATTATCGCAGGTTTGAATTAAAGAGAGTCGACTGTATTACCTTTCAATTTGTCGAGTCAATGAGCTGATCTCCTTGAAAATGAACTCAACAGGCCCTTAATCAATTTAGCCTTTAGTACTTCAGTTTAGTAATTTCTTAACTGTATATAATTGCCAATTTCGGTAAGTATCTCGAGAAGAATTTTATTTTAAGCAATAATTTGTTAAAACTGTTTCAATGAAATGAAAGTGCTTTCTTGAATTTAATTTATGTTGGGGATTGTATTTATCTGTTCATTATTTTAAACCATCCATTGTGAGTGCTTTATTGAGATGGTATTTACGATTATTATTGAATGACGTAATGTACAGGATGCCCGGTATGTAGTACGACAAACTTAAAGTGGAGATAGGTGAGCGGGTCACCTACCAACATACTAAAATGATGAAAAAATAAAATAAAATAAAATGATCTCACTAAAAGTTTCACCGTCTTTGATATATTTCGATATTTCAGATTTTTATATATTTATTTTTTAATTTCAGATTTCATTATTCTCTAAAATTTATTTTATTTATTTATTTATTAAGTTTACATATACCAACAGTGCACATATTGAAACAGTTACACTGTCTTAATTAAAGTGATTATGACAGTTTGTCATAATGTACAGATATGTGCACCCATTATAGGTGTACACAACATTTGCAATAAGAAGTACAAGCACTAAGGGTAAAATTAAATATGTAAATTAAATTATAATATGAATTTAGAACATTGAAAATACAAGCAAAACAAACCGGAAAGAAACAAAAATAAACAATTTAATTATAATAAAAAATGGTGACGAAGGTAATTTTTGTATATTAGTTAGGTGACCCGCTCACCTATTTCCCCCTTGATATTGTCGTACTACTTTCCGGACATCCTGTATAATCGAATCGTAACTTGAATCTTTTGAATAGGTACCTTTGATCATTTATAATAGCTTCCGTATTGTATTGTAATCCATCGTATTCCAATAATCTAATCTAATCTATCATTCTTGTATACACGAGTATGTATAAAATCTGAATCTCGGAGACGGCTGCAACGATTTTCATGAAATTTAGTATGCAGGGGTTTCGAGGGCGATATATCGATCTAGCTAGGTTTAAAAACATTTTTTTCAGGCAATGAAAAACTGCCACAATATCATTAGAATACGAAGATAAATTTCGCCACTATAGACAAGATAAGAATAGCTCAGGGGGAAATCGAGCGGTAACGATACCTGAAGACCCCGGTTCGAAATTAGATGATTATTTTTTTTCCTTTTTTTTTCAAGTTAAGGGTACCTACTTCTTTTTTGAGAAAAACTATTAAAATTTTACAAAAAAACGAGCAGAGCTCGGTCATCCAGGTACTAATAGTTATAAAACGATGATTAATTTAAAGGGATAATTTAAAAATTAAAACGATATATTTTTTCTTAAAAATTTAGGGTTTTCGCTCGGAACAATTTTATCTCAATTAAGTTTATGTACCGATCGCATAAAAGAAGGGAACCATGGTGCTAGGTTACTTTTTTATATAGGTTTTTTTTTTCATTTATATAAATGTCGCCGTCAGGGCTGCTACTCCAATTAGCAATTCAAATATTTTCTCCTTCATTTTGCTGGGAATCGACTTAGATCGAAGGGCTACGATGCGTCCTTTCGCCAAAATACGAATTTATTTTCTTTTTTTTGTGACGATTAAAATTTCATCGTTTCGTTTGATTTGTCTTTACGTCGTGTTATTCAAAATTGGATTCGTGCTTCTCAATAATGAAGATTTCCTCTTTCTTTAATTTTCCGAGAGTTGCACTTATGGACTTCGGGAATCTCAGATTGGTAGAAGCGTAAATCGTAAATTCCGATATTGTGTGGTTAGTTTTACAGTTCCCTATAGTAGATCCTAGCGATTTCGGTACCAACAGGGAATTTACAAGTCGGTATTATGAAGATATAATTATATCGCACACAAGACTAATTGTGTTTATTTCCGGCTCTCCTCAGAAAAATCAACCTTCTGAACCGTGCATTAGAGTCTGACTATTCATAAGTGCCTGTGAAGGCCTATTTGGATGAATAAACATTTCAATTTCATCTTACATCTAAGCTTTGTGTGCTTACCACCGTCGGCCACATCATGTGACATGGTGAGATTGTGGTCAAAACACTATCTTAGTCAAATAAAAATCAAATACCTATCCTATAATGGTTAAAATCGTATACAAATAATGTGAAAGTCTATTTGTTTGTACCTAGGTCCTTCTTTCAAGTTTCCATTAAACTAAACGAGATAAAAGCCCCGAATCGAATCTTAGCGGACACATTCACATACAAGCAACCTATACCTACAACATTTTTTTAAATACACCTAGCTACATCGATAGACATGTCCGAGCACATAAATGATTTTGTGTTGGATTGAACCCATGATCTGAGGCCATAAAATGGCACTTTTTTTTTTTTTTTTATGTCACTCGTGACAACGAGGCAGGCGGGTCACCTGATGGTAAGTGACAACCGTCGCCTATAGACATTGGCAATACCAGGGGATTGCTAATGTGTTGTACACCTTATTAAGGCGAACTGGCTCTCAAGTGCAATTGCCGGAACACACCAACAGGTGCTTGGCGACAGATTTTACTTTTTGTATATTTGGTATGTGGCCCGCTTATCTCCTCCTTAAGTTTGTCGTCCTATTTACCGGACACCCTGTACATAGATTAAGGTTATTATAATTTCGAGTTATAATATATTGAGACAGTGTCCGGTCCGGTCGGAACTCTTTGGGTACGGAACCTTGCTAAGTAGCCGATTTGTCACGGCTGACAGTCAACCCTGTTAAGTTAAACGCTCTGCTCTGCTCGCTCGACGCATTCAGGCGCGAAACATTTTTCCGATTTTCAGCAACCCGTATTTGCTGCGAACTCAAAGTAACATATTTTATTTTCTAATGCAAGTCACTTTGCATTGAATACGGTTACCTGAACTTCTGAGAATCTAGATAAATTATGTTTGCCAACTTAGGAGTTTTCTAGGAATAAATATACAGTGAATTTTACTTTTTCGTCGCAGTTTAGTATCACTAGATTTCATATACCCATTTGTATGTTACATTCTGTCTGTCTATTTATATTTCAAGAATGATTCTTCACTATAACACAAACATCCTGAATTACCTTTGTTATTAATATCCAAGTTAAGGGATATGGTTCGCAAATAGTTACACAACTCCAGATTTGAATGGGCCTTTATGTGCGTTCTCACTTCCCGTCCCAACCCGTCAGACTTCTAAACAATGCTACTGTTAGTGTGACGTCATATTTCGCAGGCCCTACGTCACCTACGTTCCAGGGTGCGCTGGTGAGCTCTGTAGATGTATTGTTTTTCATGAGACGATATGTCGCCGACAGAGCTCTGCTGTCGTAGAGATTGGACGGTGTGGCCAGTGAACGAGAGGTTAATCGAATTACAATTGAAAAATAATCAATTATATTCCAACACACACAAAGAGGATAATATCAAAACGTCATATAAAAATAACACGTATGCATTGTTCAATTCTAATATCGGTTCGGAAGGTTATTATTGCTAGGAGGAACCGGAAATAAACGGCTACGTAGATGTTTTACATATACCAAATGGATTTATACAGTTTCACTGATAATTTAAATATTAATTAATATATTTTGGAACGAAGTTCCTTATCGCGCGTTGTGAAAGGGGGCTAGACGGAAAAAAATCTTACGAAAAGTTGTCACGACACTTTTTTTTTGTTATAGTAAGCTATTGTAATCTGTGCGGCGTGCGCATGTTTCTCTGTCTGTCTCTGTCTCTCTCTCTCTCTCTCTCTCTTATAGAAAGCAAGCCAGATATTTTCATTTCTATATATATACTCTCTCGACTTATGTAACTTCGTTCCATCCGGGTGTCCCTTAACACCTCTCAAGTTTTTTTTAATATTGATCCTTGGAGGCCTTTGTCCAGCAGTGAACATCTTCTAGCTAACATGATGATGATGACTGATAATTGACTTAGTAAATTACAAACTCAAGTAGGCCAATCCCCAAAAGCATCACCTGTAAAATAGAAATACTGTGTGACGCATAATGAATATCAAATCGTTCTGGGAGCTACAGCACTGAGATCCATGACGTCTTCCAAGTGTCATCACGAATATTTTAACTTAAATTGTTATTTCTCAAGAAACATTCACCTTTTTGCAAACAATTTATTCCGGCTAAAATAAATGTAAAAGGTTTATGTATAGCTGAGCAGATAAACGGTTTAATCTCGAAAAAAGTAAAGTTAAATTATAAAAAACAACAATAATCCAATATAATCTCCAATCGCAATGTTCCCAGCGATATCATTTAAATAAAACCGGCCAAGTGCGAGTCGGACTCGCGCACGAAGGGTTCCGTAAAAATGGCAAAAAAATCATTTTGTTTTTAGTATTTTTTGTTATAGCGGCAACAGAAATACATCATTTGTGAAAATTTCGACTGTCTAGCTATCGCGGTTCTTGAGATACAGCCTGGTGACAGACAGACAGACAGACAGCGAAGTCTTAGTAATAGGGTCCCGTTTTTACCCTTTGGGTACGGAACCCTAAAAACAAACGAAAATCCTTTTGCATTCTGTTAATATTTGTACCTATTTGCTGAATGTTCATAATTATGTTCAATAATAATCTTTTCACTCCGATTGCCAGACTACTTTTTTTATTGGATGGATATTTTAAGTTGGCAACTTTTCGAAATCTACGGTAGCTTCTTCATGCTGAACAAGTTTTACAAGACTCGGGAATCGCAAAGCTTGTTTTTATTTAATCCATCCTTTTCCAATTTTAATCCTCTATATCCATTTTTACAGTATTATCTCCTGCGCCTAACGCCCGACTGGCAAGATTCTTTGCTTCGATAAACTGTAGCCCGGGATACATGGCAACACTGCTTGAGTTTGTTGTTTATTAAGTCAGTCATAATTCAATTCTATAGATTACTATTTTTGCCGCCATAACACGCAAATATTGTCAGTGAGACTAGATAAATAATTATTGTAGTGTAAGTTGTTTTTGAAAAGAGTAATTGCTGAGTTTATTGCCGGCTCTTCTCAGCATAAACAACCTTCCGAACTGAGCATTGAGAGTCTGACTATTCATAAGTGCCTGTGAAGGCCTATTTGGATGAATAAACAATTTCATTTCACTCATAGACGACGGTGTAAGTAGGTAATTTTATATTGCCTTGTTGTCTTGTTCATCAAATCGCTGGCTTAGTGGCCTCTAAGCGCTAATTAGGTTGATTGTGCCGGCCCTCGCTCGATCCAATATGATGCGATTATATGAAGTGTCGCGGTTACAGACACCTAAATTGTCGCTCTTGAAAAAAAACTTTAAATATAAATAAAATACATATTTTACTCGTCACATACGAGTCAGGCTCCTCTTGGTAGAGTCTTTGTGAGCGGATTTCTACTAACCAGCACAATAACCTTTTCTATTGTTCCTACCTGCCGTGGATTTGTTAGTTGCATTTATATATCAACTAGTACGATCCCAGCGCCTAACGGGTCCAATTTGTGAATTTAAACTAGTCAATCGGCTGGCTTAATACTCAAAGAGTCAATCCGATCTCGCTATCATTGTCGAAAAAGTCGTTCTATACAAAAAAATCTTGCTAAGATATAGATTATTATACAATCTGTCCGGTCATCGACTACATAAGCTTTAAGGCCAGACAAAACTACCCCACAAGGGGGGTCAAAAACCCACCCCCTTATAACGACAGCCATATTTAATTTTTTTCGGTTGCAAGTGCTTATACTGCTATAATTTTGTAAGCTGAAGCCCTATCTGAGTAAAATAAATATTGGCTGTAAGTATATCATCCTCCTTTAGTTTATTTAAAAGGTATTGAATGAGCACATTTATTGGGAACAATGATATCTATAATATGGAGCAAGGGCACCCACCTGACGTCTGCGGGTACTTTATCATTGTCAAACAATCGCCACAGCCCACAGTCTCTCAACTCTGCGAATTTTCCACTTTTCAACTATCACCGCTCTTCTTCAACAATCTTCAGCCAATCCCCACTCTCGCGGAGTGCTCAAGTTTTGACAAGCCGAGATATTACCGCTCACTAATCATCCCCAACTATATTGCTGTGATATGAACTTTACTATAATACGCCATGGATTTCATTTGTTTTAGTTCTGTTGTGTTAATGACAATGATAGATGGTTCTCTGCTTGCTAAGTTACTCTAAACCTAACCTTTTCTATTGACTTTTATTTTATAAGTTTTGTTCGGCCCTAATGTAGAATGAAAGAACACAGTAAAATTTATGCCATGATTTCCATTTTTTGTCCATTGAAGAGAATTACATTTTGTTAACAAATTATCAATAAGTAATATTAAATCGTTTGGTTGGTGTAGTCGGTATATTATTATGAGAAGTTATTCATGTTTGATTCATTTAAATTTACATAACTTAATCCAAACAAATTACCAAAATGTATAAACGTAGCAATAGTTTGTGTTATCTTCTTTAACTTTAGAATTTGTACTAACAAACTTGTCTCTAAATATTCGGCCGTGAATGTCTTGGAAAGTTAGTTTAAGGTTAAATAACTTCGAAGATGTTAGGTGCTAATGGAGTCGCTCCTGCGGTGAAGGTGAGCGGAGCCACGCCGCAAGCGAAGTCGCCCACCGCGTCGTTGTCAAACTAATATGTATACTAGTTGAAGTTACCGGACATATACACTCAAATAATAAATACAATTTAGAGCTGATGAAAAGAATAAATTCCAGGCATCGATCATAAATTCGCTAATCAGCATCTTCTAAAATGAATTTTAACAAACATCAACATGTTATGTTTCATTCCAAATAAGTAAATATTCTTCAACTTTTGATTTTACGTAAGTAAAGCAAACTGCACTCAAAGAAAAATATTTGAAGAAAACTAATTAGATTCACAAGGTGGAAGTGAGTTTGTTGCGAGCGCGAGCGCGAACAACTTGAAATGTCAACAAAAGTTTATTGCGCTTGTGTTGGCAGCCCTGCGTTGCTACCGGGTGCGTGCGAGCCCTAAGCACTGCCGAACAGTCCGCGTAAGGGTGTCTATGGCCACTCAGGCCTCCACATTTCTGTCCTCCCAAAAAAAAAGTTGCACCGAGCTCCGCAAATTGAGCGCTAGATGTCGCATCACCTAACTTGTGAAGTGGAACATTCAATAGCAATAGTTCCATCCCTTCCGGGAGCCATATCAAAGTGTCTTTAAATTTTCTCACTTCGGAATTTCAGAAATACTTTGCGTTCCAACAATAGTTTCAAGCATCCTACTTCCTATTAATCATACAAATGTATATTTGGATGTTTATTACTCAATCACGCAGAAACTACTAAACAGATTTTGATGAAACTTGGCACACAAGTAGATCATATCCTGGAATAAAACATGGGGTACTGTTATCCCGAGAAGAGATAAGATCCTTCGGATATGTGGGTATAACCAAATAAGTCAAAGTCAAAACCATTTATTCAGTTTAGGCCCTAGAAGAGCGCTTATGTATGTCGGCTTACAGAAGTTACCACCGGTTTGGAAGTCAGCCAGCGTCAGCCAACTGACAAGAAACTCTGAAAGTAACATTTTTTGAATATCTTTGGAGCATCGAACTATATTTGGCTTTTTTCTTTTTCAAATAATTAATAATTTTATACTCAAACTTTTGAAGTAGGTTTAATTAATACTGGTAAAGTCATGAGTTTTCACACTACAACAACTTGAAATATATTTTAACCAATAATCTCTACAATCTATTTTTAACCAATAATCAAAAGCCCTTTTTCTTGATCCCTCTCATCAAAAATTCGGAAGTCGATCGCTGTTAAATACAACAGCCCCTAATAAAGCGTAGGTGCCATTTGAGTGATTTAATTATACCCAAGCGAGCCCTGCGATCCAAGATTTGTTACGAGTCCCCAAGGATCGATCAACTATTGAGTAAGGAGAGGCTTTTACCTTAACAAAACTAAGACTGTTCTCAATTAGATATTCATATAACTTGCTTTCATGACGTCATCGTCGACATGTCATATTGGAAAACTAAGGCTTCTTTCATAGCGTTCTCCAAGGTGGCATCGTTGGTCCGAATTGGTGGCCGCTCCACTAAAACTTTTCACAGACTTTTTGCGACAACCTGAAAAGTCACGATACAAGCTTTCATTTCATTTTACTTCACTTGTTCATTTAGATTGAATATTATTGGATTAAACGCCACCTATTCAATTCCGTTATTTTTAAATACGCGATTTAATGAAAATAAAACGAAAACACAACGTCACTTCGCAAATTCCCGTCAAAAAGTCAATAGGGATGTTGTATTCAAGACAAAATACTCAGAAATAGCGAACATTTAGCGCCTTTTTATGATTATTAATTACCAATTTATCGACAAAGAGTAGGTAGATCTTTAGATGGTGTATATTTATGACGTCACAAGTATGTATTTCATACAAAACTCCATATAAATCATCGTTTAGTTAGACATTTAATAAAAATAGCTGATTTGACATGAAGTAACCTGATGGTACATATTACTATAATTAAAAATGATTGAAAGTAATAAGGTTAATAATATAGGTATGAATGTAGGTACTTTACTAGAAATAAATGCATAGATCGAATATAGATACGGAATGATTTTTATTTTCAACGTCATATCCTTATTGAAAAAATGGAATGAATAAAGCATTTATAAACTACACAAATACAACTTAAAGCTAAAACATAATATAGCACAACGGTAATATTATTTAGTACTCTTTGTGTGTTCATATAGAACCAGATTTTATTATTTAGTACTCTTTGTGTGTTCATGTAGAACCTTATTTAGTACTCTTTGTGTGTTCATGTAGAACCAGATTTTATTATTTAGTACTCTTTGTGTGTTCATGTAGAACCAGATTTTATTATTTAGTACTCTTTGTGTGTTCATGTAGAACCAGATTTTATTATTTAGTACTCTTTGTGTGTTCATGTAGAACCAGATTTTATTATTTAGTACTCTTTGTGTGTTCATGTAGAACCAGATGTTTAATAACATATATCTGACGATCCCCACACTAGGCAAAGCCTGTATCGTGGAGACCTGGATACGATTAAACATTAAAACGACAAAGGAATCCCCAGCTGACATATTTTAACATAACATTTTATCAGGATTAAATACAGCAAATAAAACATAATTAAACAATTAATAATAACTTTAATATCCTTGCTGAACTGTTAAGGAAGATTATCAACGTCAATCGATTTAGACGCAGATAATCGAATGACTCCCATGCACACGTAATTCGGTGAGCAAATAACTGGACCCGCTCTTAATTATGATCTCCACGTTTCCGTGTGATATACGTTAGCCCCCTCGTGTACTGGACGTCGTCAGTAATCAAATTCAGAGGTAATTGACAATTAAGTCCTATCTAGCTTTAGATATAGCGTTTGATGTTCTAACTGGGTTTAAGGCGATGATAGCTCAGTGGTAAGTGACGTCGGATACCGCGGCGAAGGTCGTGGGTTCGAATCCTACAATGAGCTTGAGCTTTCGGTGAAGGAAAACATCGTGAGGAAACCATAGCACGGTGGTAGGGTACTATGTGGTACTCGACTGACTGGCTACCACCCTCAAGTTGAAAATCTGTCGCCAAGCACAAGCTCGGTGTGCTCAATAGGGCTAAGCGGTACTTCACTGCGGTGCAAAGACTGCGACTATATAAGTCGCAAGTCCGCCCCCACATGGAGTACTGCTGTCACCTCTGGGCCGGAGCACCTAAGTACCAACTTGAACCTTTTGACTCGGTTCAGAAACGAGCTGTGAGAATTGTCGGCGATCCTGAGCTCACAAGCGGTATCGAGCCTTTAAATCTAAGGAGAGACTTTGCCTCCTTATGTGTGTTCTACCGCTTGTACAATGGGCAGTGTTCAGAGGAATTGTTCGATATGATGCCCACGGCAACTTTCTACCATCGCACCGCCCGCCGTCGACAGGGAGTTCATCCTCACACCTTAGAACCAAATTGGTCGCGTACAGTGCGTTTTGAGAGACATTTTCTCCCGCGTACGATCAGGCTGTGGAATGAGCTCCCTGTAGAGGTTTTCCCTAGAGACTACAGCATGGGGTTCTTCAAAAGAGGAGTAAGAAGGTTTATGCAAGGTCGGCAACGCGCTCGTGACGCCACTGGTGTTGCAAGCGTCCATAGGCTACGGTAACCACTTACCATCAGGTGGGCCGTAAGCTTGTTTGCCACCTAGTGGTATAAAAAAAAAAAAAAAAAAAAAAAGCACCTGTTGGTGTGTTCCGACAGTTGCACTTGAGAGCCAGTTGCCCTTGCCCTTAAGGCATTGTAATAAGGTGTACAACACATTGGCAATTCCCCTGGTATTGCTAATGTCTATAGGCGACGGTAGTCACTTACCATCAGGTGACCCGGCTGCCTCGTTGTCACTAGAGACATAAAAAAAAAAAAAAACGAATAGCCATAGCTGGGGTTCTGAACTTCAGATTGGTCATCAACTGTAAGACTTTCTGTATTTTTGCACCAATCTATAATCTTTTTATACGGTTAATGGTATGATAAACTTTGTCGCACTACTTATCGGACAATTTGTATAAACTAGGTCAACGGGAACTACCATATAGGTTTTCGACCCAAAACCTATAGAAGAGAATTGTCAGTTTTAGTTTAAAGCAAGGTCTTACAGCACAAGTACAGGGGAAATTCCGAAAAATAAAAAAAGTTGAAAACTAAGGTAAATTTTGGTACTTACAAGTTTTCGTGAAAATCTAAATTTGCCCATATCTTTTTATGGTGTTGACTCAGGACCTTGATTTTTATACACCTAATAGGGACTATAGATTTTA
This sequence comes from Ochropacha duplaris, assembly GCA_951361185.1. Lineage (NCBI taxonomy): Eukaryota > Metazoa > Arthropoda > Insecta > Lepidoptera > Drepanidae > Ochropacha > Ochropacha duplaris. The sequence goes on from OX592690.1 coordinate 17,217,625, forward strand.
GTATCTGGTATAAATTTCGAATTGCTAGGTCCACCCGTTCCTGAGATAATCGGTGGTGACACACGGACAGACAGACGGACAAGAAGGTGATCTTATAAGGGTTCCTTTTTTTACCTTTTGAAGTACGGAACCCTAAAAAGATCATTATTATTATTCCTATGATTTACTTTGATAGTCATATACAAATAAGCATTTAATTTACAACTTAATATGCGGGCGGGGAGCTTTTTCCGCCAACGCATCAGCTTGGCCATCCAAAGAGGAAACGCTGCCAGCCTTCTGGGAACCTTGCCGATCGGCAGCAGCGGCAGCCTCGAAGAAGTTTTTTATGTATTGTAATTGTACATTTGCTAGTATATTTTGTACATTTGTTGTAAATATATCGAATATAGTGTCAACGTAAAGCCGTTAATGGATACTTTTAGCGGAAATGCTATTGAATTATTAATTCATCAAACTAAAAACCTTTTATGGTGTGTGGTATATCTGTGGTTCACATACTTTACAGGCAAAGCTGTATTTCCATAATACTCTTGCGCGAAGCATGATTTACTGATGCATTAAAAATTAACACGATCATGAGGCCCTGATCAAGTTGAAAGTCGGCAAATCTTTAGAAATTTCTGGATTTATTCATGTTTGTGGCGATGGTAATCACTTACCAACAAAAGTCCTGCCTGCCTATCAAATAGAAATATATGTAAGATTTAGTTTTCCTTTTACATTATAAAATTGTATCCGATCTAGTTATCCAATGTAGGGAGATGTATGAACGAATAAGAATTAAGAATAAAATTGTTAAACATTTAAAAAAAAAGCCAATATAGTCAGATGGTCCAAAAATATTTAAAAAATGTAACCTTGCTGAGTTTCTTGCCGGTTCTTTTCAGTTGAAGGCTGACTTCCGAACCGGTGGTAACTTCTGTAATTCGACCTTCATAAGTGCCCTTCTAGGGCCTAAACTGAATAAATGGTTTTGACTTTGACGCTTTAAGTTCGTCAACTATGTCAGAGTGCTAATCCAATATAATCTGACTTTAATTATCTTACCAGAGTTCATCGATCTCTTTACCAGCTCAGTTTAGAAACAGATATTTGCTCTGTAACCCTTAAGATACCTACGCGTAATTATTTAACAAAGTTAATGGTAAGCTAGGGGAGTTACTCGAGGAGGAATTTTAGCGCCGCTGCTATTACTTTGCACTTTGCGAATCTCAGCGACAATATTAATTCTGTCTTTCTACTTCAGATGATATTCAACATAACTACCTATTTCTAGTAAAACAACTTTGATAATGTACTATTTATGTAATGAGTTCGGCTTGTTAAGCAGATTGGAGTACTTATTAAAGCTGTAAATGATGTAAAATTAATTTACTGATGGAGAAAATGTTATTACTTTAAGGATGGGGTTTTTTAATTAAAATTTCAGTAAACTAATTAAATTCTATTTAGTTAATAGCTGGTTCTTAGATTTCAAAGGATAAAAGATAAACACTACCTATAAGTTTTCTATTTCGTGGAAGAAATCTTTAGGTTATATTAGATTTTTTTTATTGTAAAGTAATTTAGTTACCTAAAAATTGTTCAAGCAAATAATATCGACAAAAGTTATGAAACTTTATGGAAGTCTGTAACTATTTCTGGTTAAGGAATAGCAATAAAAATGGATTTTCACATCTGTAATAATTTCTATATCAAATTCAAATATGTAACTCATTACAAGTATTTTTAATCGTCAATTTGATTCATGTTAAATTCTAACGCTCGCTTCGGAAGGTCGCTTCTGCTGAGAAGAGCCGGCAATAAACATCAGCACGCACATTTTCAACAGAAAAACGCTAATTGTGACTTTCCAATCAATACTCTATTTATATTACCATAAAACACATAATAGAGAGTAGGAATTGTTGTTATTATAATAATACAGGGTGTCCGGTAAGTAGTACGACAACCTTAAGGGGGAGATAGGTGGGCAGGTCACCTACGCAACAAACAAAAAATAGCTCAGAAAAAAACCGGCCAAGTGCGAGTCGGACTCGCGCACGAAGGGTTCCGTAAAAAAGGCAAAAAAAAAAACACGTTTGTTGTATGGGAGCCCACCTTAAATATATATTTTATTTTAATTTTATTATTTAGGAATAAAGTAAAAATACAACTGAGTATTTTGTGAATATTTCAAAAGCCTGCCTGTTGCCATTATTGATATCGAGCAAAAAAATTGCGTTGGTTGTATGGTAGCCCCCTTTAAATATTTATTTTATTTTGTTTTTAGTATTTGTTGTTGTAGCGGCAACAGAAATACATAATTTGTGAAAATTTCAACTGTCTAGCTATCGTGGTTCTTGAGATACAGCCTGGTGACAGACAGACGGACGGACAGACGGACAGACAGCGAAGTCTTAGCAATAGAGTCCCTTTTTTTCCTTTGGGTACGGAACCCTAAAAAGGTCCCCATTTTCGAGATATTATATCTGATATTTATTTTATAATTTTAGATATTAAATATCTCGAATATTTAAAATCTCATTTTGGCTTTTATCTACGCGCGTAGAGGGATCTAACTGATCAAGATCTACTTCAAAGTTTCGATATTCGAATTCAATATTTAAGGAAGCACTCAAGGCCCGTGCCTTTGCATAATTCTTGACGCTTAGAGCATTCTATCTAGTTTCCACGTAATGGTGCTCAACAGTTCGAGTGTTGTGTTTGTCTTCACACATATTTTGAGTATCTACTTTACAACCAATTATATTATAGGTTACCTACACAACATTCGATCTTTAATTAATATTGCAATATCCACACTACATTACTAACAAGTATATTACACCATCTGATGGTAAGCGGTTTCCATAGCTTACAGACGCTTGCAACATTAGGGCTAGGACTTTCCTGGCCTCCTCCAAATTAAAAGCTGTCACATTGTACCATCTGGTGGGTTCCATCAGTTCCTCTTGATTGTCCTTTGCAGGTAGGTCAATTTGGCTAACCACGTCAGTAGCGACCGTAAAATTTGCAGTTTATTACTTCAGTGTCATTTTCTGTATCCTTCATATATATATATCACGATTTACCAAAGTATTTTTCTAAATAAAATCATGATCATGATGTTAGACATAAGAAGATAGTTTAGTCTGAAAGTCCGAGGTGATGAGAATGATATAGTTTCTTGTTATATTATTAATACGTGAAGAAAAAACTTCGTATCACTTTTTTTTTACTTCTTGGTTAAGCTTGTGTCCATCATTTTTAGTGATGATGTGGCCGAACTTGGTAAGCACATAAAGCTTAGAAAGAAACTGGCTCTCAAGTACAACTTTTAGTAGCTATTTGATGAGCTCTAGAGTTTTCAATAAAAAAAAGAAACATTTTGTCTTTGGAACGAAGTTCCTTCTCGCGCGTTGTGAAAGGGGGCTAGACGGAAAAAAATCTTACGAAAAATTGACACCGACACTTTTTATGTCACTATGTATGTTTATTAAACTGTGCGGCGTATATATACCTATATATATATATATATATAAATAGTTTTTTTTTTATATATACTCTCTCGACTTATATAACTTCGTTCCATCCGGGTGTCCCTTGACACCTCTCAAGTTTTTATTTTATTTTATGGTAGGATTTGGACCAGTGGGCGAGCACTAGTTATTATACTGAATATAATACGTATGTAATGCGTACCAAGTTGAGTTGACCTACCATTGTGTCCACCACAATGATGCCCGTGGCCGCTGTTCAGTCTCTGAGAATTATTCACGACCAACATTATTTCTCTACTTATTACATTATATGTGATTCTACTCTACCCTTACCCGCTTGCTTTAGGAGCATGTCCCACCGCGAGCGTGTAACCGATTATATGTTTTACTTCAGAAAATCGACTAGAAAGAAAGAAAAGAAAGAAAGAAAACATTTATTCTGACACAACTGCACACAACAACAAACATAATATACACATTGAAAACAAGACAATAACAAGAAAATAACACAACGAGAATATTAGTGTATGCAGATAGCGCGCAGCGATGTCAGAAAACGCCTGAGCTCAGCATAATGCTGCGGTAAAACTACAACGCTGATTTTCAGCTCATGCTTTTGGTGACGTACGGACGATTTAAAAAAAAAAAAAAACAGTAGAAAACAAAAATATTATACTCACAACCTTTGAAACAAATAAACATAAATAATAATGACTACGGAATAAATGTCATTTTTATGGGACAAGAAGATGGAGGCCTGAGGGGCTATGTACACCCTTACGCGGACAGTTCGGCGAGCGCTTAGGGCTCTCAACCGTTATTTATTAGAATTTACAAATATAGATCCTTTTTAAATACTCTGGCCCCTAACTCGCCTAATTTAGTGACCTCGTTATTATTATACCGTTATTTTGACAGTAAAATGTATTTATGACCGAAAATTCTCCTCCACTCTCCAAACAAATTTGCAAAGTCGTTTCCAACTCAACGTGTTGGTCGCTTCAGTTCATTCGGTGTAACAAATGGCTAACTGTCCGGGTGCCGGTTCTGTGCGTCGAACAATTTACTTGGTTCGACAACAATATGCTCTGCCGTCGTTCGCGTCCTCGTCCCGTCCCCGTCCCGTCCCCGTCCCGTCCGCGTCCCGTCCGCGTCCCAGTGCGCACCGCACCGGTAATACTAGACTATTGAAACCATACGTGACTATCGCTCCGCTTTGCATTCATGTATATATCTTTATCTTACATAGTTCCAATTACATTTAGGATCATGATTACAAGGTCTGTTGTTATGTACGTGTGTGCGTTCGATATGATACGCATATCTATGTATGCACGTTAAGGACATTAGGTAATTTAAAGCCAATTTTTTTTTTTTTTTTTTTATATTCTCCTTTCAAACTATTTAAATAAGTCGAAATCGTGGTCAATTAAAGATGTAATTTCGAAAGACTTGCTATTTTATTTGACGGCAGATTTAGTGCAGGAATCGTTAGAAAACGCGACCGGAAAGTATGAAGATACGAATTGTATGGCAACACCAACACCATCCTTTACCTGGGTCACAACATTAGGGCACAAGTTTGTGCCCTTGCAGTACTCAACCTTATTCATAAATAATAGTTAGATACCTAACGTCGCAATGAGAGCCTATCTTAACAACATTCCGGCAAGTCAAACTGTCAATACTCGACCGCTCCGGACGCTGGAGCTGTGGCCGGAGATAGGATGCCGGACGTCCGGATTGGCCGCGAGAATGCCCCTGAATGATTCCAGAATCGTGACGCGCGGAAATTGCACCCGTATGTTATGAAAGATTAGTGCGACACGTCCTACCTTGTCCTTAACATGTTCGTTATCGATCAACACGCCATAGAAACACTTAGCTTTAGAGTGAAGCACAGTAAAGGAAGCCGAATTTGAAAAAGGAAGCTGATCGCATTCCTGTGCGACGCAAGTCACGCGGGATAACGTACGTGATCACGCACACAACTTGGTGCACGTTGCTTCACTTCATTGGAGACTTGTTTACGTACGATCCTTCTACCTTTCTAATTCGTTCTGTGGCGTTTAGATTTGTGGTAGTTTTATTCGGCTTATTAGATACTTAGAAGGAGCATCGAGGCATTCTCTTAACTGAAACACTTAAATCAAGTCCAAAACTTGTCGTAAAATTTTAATTCTTACCTACAAATTAAATTTAGTTTGCGAAACTTTGCTCTCTTTCTGAGGTACAATTCCTTACTCAGATCAGTTCCATGCAATCAATGGTTTTCCAAAAGTAATTACAGAAATAGTCATTTTGATAGGTACAAAACTAAATTATTAAATGTTTGTGAATATCTATATTATTTAATATCTCTGTAACACGTTGTATAGGTTGTAGGGAGAAACTTTTCAACTTATATAAAAGCTTGCAAACTTCTTCCGTTCGAGATTTTGAAATATCCCGTTTATGTGTAGTTATAAAATCATTTTCGTAACAACTTAAGTACTTTTAAAGTTTGTTCAATACCTAATATAATATTTATTGCTACATAATCTAAATATATAAACGTGAAATACCACTCACTGATTCATCACGAAATCTCAAAAAGTATACATGCTACTTTGAAATTTGATAATCGTATTTAGTCCCTTCATAGAAATCATATATTTACTTATGACCATCATTATTCATGTTTCCATTAGCACAAACCAGTAAAAATGACTTTAATAAACTCCGAAACTTATGAAAGCTATAAGACTTTCTTTGAAACTAATAAATTACTACTTTTCTGCTTATAATGTACGTGCACTCAAGTCATCAATTATGCCTTCATCAGGCCTTCATAGACTTCAAAATGAGCGAGGCGCTTATAGAACAAAATCCCAATTTCAGTTTTAATATTATTATAATTTACTAGCTGTCACCCGCGGTTTCACCCGAATTCCCGTGGGATTTTATCTTTTTCCGGGATAAAAAGTATCCAAATTCCAGGATACACATAATCTATTTGTGTGGCAAGTTTAATTACGATCTTATGCAGAGCACGCAACGGAAGGTCTCAAAACTAATAAATTTTCCTCGTTTTTGAACATTTTTTGATGATGCTCCGCTCCGCTTGGCTCCGGTCATCGCGTTATATAGCTTATAGCCTTTTGAGTGTTGAATACTACAAAGAACCTTACCACGTTTCCTCACGATGTTTTTTTTCAACGAAAGCTCAAGCTCATATTAGAATTAGAACCCACGAACATCGCCGCGGTATCAGAAGTCGGTACCACTGAGCTATCAATGTCTTCACTTCACCATTTGCGGCTTCATCCTCGAGAACGCGGGTGAAGCCGGGGGGGACAGCTAGTCATGTATAAATTTGAATTAATTTATTATTTCTATCATCTACCTATATATGTATGTATAGGTATATGTAAATTTGAAAGTCAGGATGTGAACATGTGAAAATGTTTGTTACTCTTTCATATAACTTGGCACACGGCACACGGGTAGATCCTGGAATTAAACATGCGATTAAGATACGATGCCTTTTATCCCGGGAAAAGATGTGACTTAGCGTCATCATTGCTGTTTCATCAAGACAACTGTCTATTTCGCAAATATAAAGCTTAGGAACCAAGACATGGAGTCTGGATAGTTTTATTTTTAATAAAGCCGCTCTTAAATTAGTCCTCGATGAAAACGGGTACCGTAAATAAGGAGGCTATGATCCTCGCAACGGTTACCGAGGTGTGGTGCTTTACTAGCTCAAACCTGACTCCATTACTCCTGGCTAATGTTACACTCGCTTTGTGGGTTTCCGGACTGTTCACGAGTCATGTCGCTGGGAGCGCGGATCACAATTTTGAGTAGGAACTAATGTTATTTAATACAACTCCTATGTTTTATTTTAATATATGATCTAGGTACCTACCTGTGTGCCAAGTTTCATCAAAATGCGTTCAGTAGTTTTTGGGTGAAAGATTAACAAACATTCTCACATCTTAACAAACGTTCAATAGTAGACCACCTACCTACCAGTGTGAAGATTGTAATTGTACCATCGGTATAAACTTCGACATGCAATTACAAAGTACATCACTAATGATTTGGAAACAATTTCCAACTGAATGTACTAAGTGACATCTCTTAATCAGGACAGACAAACAGACAGGCACGTATTTTACACGTATCGAGGCGTACCTGCATACAGTAGTGAATCTCAACTTGTCAGAAACACAATCAACGCCGTATACTAAACGTCTCTCCAATCTAGAACTAATAGCTTTCTGAGCTTCTAGTCTGCATTCGTAAACGAACGCCCGTTGTGCAGTCAATAGATATTGTGTGGACTGGGAGTCTGGAACCCAACTAGATCTTTAAAGGGGATAATAACATGTGTGTCCTCTATGGTCACTCGTGACTTCTCAAATCTGGTTCTGACTTTTTGGCGGGAACTTGCAAAGTGACGTTGTGTTTTCGTTTTATTTCGTGTATTTTGAGTTTTATTGAATAACTTTGGTGGTGTTTTGTCCAATAAAGATCAATCTAAGTGCACAAGTGAAGTGAAATTAAATGAAAGCGTGTATCGTGACTTTCCAGGTTGTCCCAAAAAGTCCATTAACCTGTTAGCTCGCGGAAGCAACCTGTCAAACGTGCCCTTGACTCGCGCGAAATGGCGCGCATTCGCGGAGTCAAGCGAAGACGCGCGCCGTCTTTTGTATTTCCGCTTATATCTCGCAAACTACTCATCCATTCAAAAAAAACAAACTACTATTAGAATATCAGATAAATTTCCAATTGAAAAAATACTACTAATTGTAATATTCTAATAAGACTGGACCACAATCTTATTGGAAAAAGCGTTGTTCGCTTAGAATGTATCCTTCTCATGTATATTGAATATGTATTGCTAAATACCTTGCTATTTCGACCTAAAACGAATTGTTTATAGTAATGGAATAAATAATGATTGAAAATGTATTCTTGGTTTTATTTTATCCCATACTAAAATACTAAGAAATTCAATTTTGAAAATGAGGCATCAATAGTTAGACGTCGATAAAAAAAATCTACTTGTTGTACGTAATTTTACCACAAAATTACAGTTTTTGTATGAAACCATTATGTTATTAGACAGTTTAAATATTGATATTTTAGATTTATTACAAAAATGGTTGTGTTTCATTCAGTAACATATAGAAAAACACAAATTAGTACGATTCGGCGACCATAATGGACTACTGACTTTGAGTTCTCATCACATCGAACGTTATGCCTCTTATGTATAATTATTTGCGTAAATAGCTTCTAGATATTCCCAATAATATAATGTATAGAACCAATAAGCACTATTCGTATAAAAATAACAAAAAAAAGGTAATTATATTTGGGTGATAATTCCATACATTTGAAGCATAGCACTAGTAATGGGCGCAACTAGGGGAATTATCGATAGTTTTTTTTTCTGCCTCCGAACATTATAAAAGTTTGCAATTGACTTTATTACCATAAATACATCATATTGTCTTCGAACTAGCTTGTGCCCCACGGATTCTTTTATCTTTTCATATATTAAATTTATCGATAGTTTTTTTTTCTTACTTCGAACATAATAAATGTTTGCAATTGACTTTATTACCATATTAAGTCCTCATATTGCCTTCGAACTAGCTTGTGCCTCACGCATTCTTTTTCATGTTGAATGTGTTATTTTTTCATATATTATATTATTTATTATCCATACTATACTATAAATGAGAAAGTGTGTCTGTCTGTGTTACCTCTTCACGCGTAAACCGCCGAACCGATTTAGATGAAATTTGGTATAGGGATAGTTTGAGTCCCGGGAAAAAACATAGAATGGTTTTTATCCCAGAAATCACCCTTTAAGGGGGTGAAAAGGGGAGTCGCGGGCAAAAGCTAGTAATTCATATATTATTAGGTTGGGACATGGAGAGAAAATAATAATTCCTATATATCATAGTAAAATTTTATTTATAAATGTGGTAATATTCACACACAATATGTGGTTCAAGGTAACAATCATCAAATGAAAAAATAAAGTCACAATCAAAATACACATATTCACTTTTGTATGAACTGAACAATTAGTAAGTAAGAATCTCGCAAATTACATCAACAATTATAACGCATATTTTAGAGTTTATTGTTTTGTTTACATTTCAAATATTGTAAGCACTCAAAATAAAGTCTATTTACATTTTTTCTGTCTCAGAAAACCAATAGGAATCTAATTATATAGCCTGCTGAACATATGCCTTTTCTAGGACTGCCACCCCATGGACGCCAGGACGTTTTTAAACGCACGCCATAAGCAAATCTGTCGAGTCGACAAAGTCCTCGGAAGACCCGGTATATAGCTATCCACCTCCGCCACACGCTGTATAAAATGCTTGCCGACCAAGCGCCTAGGAGGCAGAACTGACTGCCTTACCGTATGTGTATGGCTTCTAGGCTGCGGCACTTGGGTTAAATGGTGTTCCATAATTTGTTTAACCAAATCCAAGCGGTATGCCAACTGCTTGGTCTGATCAGCTCGTTCATTCGATTTCTCATGCATGATATGACTATTAAAAATAGAAATGTTCAAGAATCTCTTGAACATTTTCTAGTATTATTTACTACATCTCTTTCGCTCAAGAAGGTATGGCTCCAACATTTGATCTTTTCGATCAACCCCCCCCCCATGTTGGCATTATAATCGGCAACAACTGTCGGCTTATAATGCGCTGGCTTACCGGGCTTAGCCTCCAAGTGGGTAACCCCAGTGTTATGGTGGGTGGATATCGTATACACAGTTTTTCTGTCCTGATAAACCATAACAGCCACGTCCCCGGAATGCCGTGCCAAAAACGTACCTTCCGGGACTTTGGCAAGCTGGATAATGGGGGGTACATCCAAACGATTTTTACGTAACGTACCAACGCAATCGGTATTGTTACGTTTTAAATATCTGGCTAAGGTCGGCGAGTTGAACCAGTTGTCCATAACTACCTCCACAACCTCCTCCTCTTCTGCTACCCACTCTGGGTAGTAGTAATCTTCAACGTCGATCTAAACAGAAATTAAAATAGCAATTAAAATAAAAATAAAAATTACAATATAACAAATTAAAAAAAAGTGAAGTTTACTGCTTCCTGGTCCAAGTCTTCTTGGGCATCATCCCAGTCACTTTCGCTCCCTGACTCCTCGTCGTCCATCAAATCCGCAATGAAATCGTGAATCGACCTGCGAGTGACTGGGATTCCACATCTAAAATGAAAAAAAGTATCTGTATATATATATATAAATAATAAAAATAAAATAATCAACTTTTCTAGTGAACATATAAAAAACCATAAAATATCTCATAATTTTTATATTAAAATAAAATATCGATAACGCTCATATTTTTTATATGTTTACATATCCGTAAATTATCTATTTTCGTATCTACATACAATCATAAAATAATATCTTATTATTTTTATACGAAATATAAATGTATTGACAATATCGATAACGTTTATCGACTACAGCCCCAGCAAAGTTACAAAATTGATCAAAATTGTCTTTCGCGCGCATTTTGCAAATGTCAAAAAAATGGTACCTCACGAATTTAGAAATTACGGAAAGGTTATCTATTATTGCACAATTATTTGGCATAGGATACCGAGACTATAAAAATTAGGAACCAAAATGATTCAGTTTACTTAGTAATTCTTACTTTATAGTGGAAAACAAGATCAAAACTTTTTCAAAATGACTACCAGACGCTATCTCCAGTTTTGATTTCACGTAAATTTACATACATAAAATGCAAAATACCCATATATAATTATTGTATTACATATATAACTTAGTATTCTTCAATAACAACTTACCTTGAATGAACGAAACTAAAAGTTGAGCACAAACACTAAATAATTGTTCCGCGCACGTCCGGACGTCACTGAACGAAAGTCAGAATGAATTTGAATGATTTTGTAATTTTACGTAGACACTACTAAAAATTTCCAAAGCACCGTCCACAGACGTATTATATACCATTGAATGGAGAATTTTACGCCCGCTGCACACATAACCGTATAATTTTAGAAATTGGTAGCTACACAAAGATAATAGGTGTTTTTCAAAGCGGGGATTTTAAACGTCAAATATCCCGATATGGCCATTTGAGAATCAAGTGGTGCGGCCTCTGAAATCCCGATCGGGACAAGAAAGAACTGACAGGTTAAATGTTTTAGTGGAATAGCCACCAATTTCACTAAAACTAGACTGGACTTGTACGGACGAGGACTAGACTTTACAGTGAAAGTGACAATAAAACTTGACTAAACATAAAAGATGAATATTTAAAATAAAAAGATGGCTTAAAGCTCGATACCAAGCCAAAAAAACTTCTTAAAAAAAAACTGGTTCTGGTTTTGTTATAACCCATCCCGTTGATTAGCTCTCTTGTGATTGGATGCGGGTTGCGGGGATGGCTTACTGCAATATAAGCTCACTCTTTGTTATTGAATAGCTTTGATATAACGTCTCTGCGGTAAAATATTTACTCTATGTGCTCCTTTCGTCATTACGACATCCTTAAGCAAGAAATCCTATACAAACAATGGTAAATATGATTTTAATTAGGTACTTGTTTACGTAATAATCTAATTGTAGAAATGAAAGAAAACACCTTATAATTGTACACTATTTGTTTTATTATTTCAATAATGATTATCAAAACTCAATTAATAATTTTAGTTTAAAATGAGAACTCAATATGGCGCTAAAAGAAAATTATAGTTACAGTATGGTATCAACATTGGGTATCACGTTCATAGACACCAGCTTGCCAACATAACAATGCAAATGTTTCTGGTTTATAATGATTCATATTTAAATGAACAATATTATTATTAACACAGATTATAAATAAAGCTAACTTTGAATTTATTCAAACGGTTTGAAACGTTTAAAAGTGTCCTAATTTCAGCGGATTGTTTATACCAGAAGCCGAGACGTCGCGCGTCGCGTCATTAAAGACAGGCTGCTCGTAATTGAAGAAGCGTAAATGTTCAATTGCCCACACTCGAAGTGTTCCGGGATTGTTGTGATATTCCAATCTAATTGTAAACATTGTGTCTTAGCTACTGCTAGGTATGCCAGGGAACAAAAAGAAAATTCAAATAAATGGACTAGCTAGCTAAACCATCGTAGACGTATATAGACAAGCCTCCCTTGATAATACCCTACCATCTGATTCCAAACTAAGCAGAGCTTGTAATATGGACAACCAGATCACTGATATACTACATATACTACTTTTTGTAAATACATACTTAAATAGATAATTACACCCAGACTCAGGACAAACAGACATGTTCATGCACACAAATGTCTGTCCTGGATGGGAATCGAACCCACGACCTGTGGTGTGATAGGTTGTGGCTCTATCAGGTCAATCTGCGCTATTTGCAGCAAGTTTGTAACTTTCTTTTTAAATTCATCTTATGTATAAGCAAAGACATTTTAATGTAGAGTATATCCTATTGATTGAAACCTGACAGTTATTTAATTCAATAGCTATCTGCGTTCACACTGCGAGTTGGGGGAAGGGGGGGGGGGGGTGAGAGTGGGGGAACGCTTCCCCCGTGTAGGTACGTGAAGTTAACCACATTGGTATTAATTTGAATCAATCGTATAATTGAATCAAATTGTGTTTGTAATTCTAAAATGTCACTAGTTAGTTCTATGTATCTGAACGGTTTCTGATTTCTTCTTTTGCTAGTATTTTGAATTTGGATCTTCATAAAATTTACGTGAATTTTAAGAAAAAATTCACAACGTTCACGCGACTTCAGTTCACCTGCCAAAGCTAGGCTTCAAAGTTTAGCCAGCCAGGATGAGTAAACATCACCAAATCCTATTAGCTACGGAGTTAAGAAAATAGCTTATCGCTGTTGCTTATTTTTAGGGTTCCGTACCCAAAGGGTAAAAACGGGACCCTATTACTAAGACTTCGCTGTCTGTCCGTCTGTCCGTCCGTCTGTCTGTCACCAGGCTGTATCTCAAGAACCGCGATAGCTAGACAGTTGAAATTTTCACAAATTATGTATTTCTGTTGCCGCTATAACAACAAATACTAAAAATAAATTAAAATCAATATTTGAGCAAAAAACGCCAAAATGGCAATTGGTAGGCACTTAAAATATTTAATAATAAAATTAAAATAAAATAAATATTTAAGGGGGGCTACCATACAACAAACGTGACTTTTTTGCCGTTTTTACGGAACCCTTCGTGCGTGAATCTGACTCGCACTTGGCCGGTTTTTTTTTTTTGATCATATGTCATCGACGCGCGACGTGTCCCCCCCCACCAGTCACACCAAGGGTGTTACGGGGTTATGCGAGATAAAACTTTTTACGGCCCGCTTTTATTATGTCTACATCTTGACTGCGACTGCCAAGTAACAGGCAGGGGGAGCTCGTTTACCTAATTTTATTTGAGGGTAGGCACCCCTGTAAAAGACGTCAACGATTTCGATGAGCATTATGGCCGTAAGTGTTCCATGGGAGGGCGGTGATCATCTGACAATAATAAATGTAGAATTATCGCTTTATGATGTCGTGGTTTACTGCGGTCGGCTCTGCTCTGTAAATAATCATCCTCGGATCTTAAATAGGTGACCTGGTTGCGAAGGTACCTACGTGTCATGTTACCCTAATGCCCAAGGAGGGCGAACGAATGTATGTCTAAATCTTTGGCCCTTTAACCCTCCGAATACCAGGTGACTAAAAAGCCTGTCCTATACTAGGTGGGGTGTGATATACCCAAATTGTAAGATGTCATAAAACTAGTATGTTTCAATTTTTTGAGTGTTTTGTTTATGGAATAATATTGTACATTGTAATGAATAGGTTTAAATTAATTTACTATTTTTATTAGTTTTATCAATAAAATAACAAAAACATTTTTTTTTTTACTTTTTTAGATTTTAGGAACACTACTTCTTTTTTCTTACTAATTTAAAGTGGTAAATTATAAAAAACAACACACAATTCTTTAAATTTAGGAATCAACAATGAATATACTAAGAACTAAACTGGAAATAAACGTAGTAAACACGAATTTTAATTGATATCACTGTTATCAAAATTACCCCAGCCTTGACAAAAACGGGTGTAACTACCTTGGCGGCAGTCACAGAACTAACATCAAAGCGGCAACGTCATATCTCCAGCTACCTGAGAACATGACATGTACTCCCGCGCTTTTATAGTTTTCAAATAATTTTGAATTTTCGAGGACTGGGGTGTGTCATACCCCACCTAGTATACGGAGGGTTAAATTCGTCTTATTTATGGTAGTTACATACATAGGGTATTATTTTCATAACTTCAAAGTTATTTCACACGTTTTAGAGGCAACATTTCACGCGTGCCCGCTGCGTACTGAGCTCGTCGGTGACAGTCCGTAAAATGTGTACCCAAGTGACCCGATAGGAGCATATTGTTACATCAGGCAGGTGCCAGGAAACTGTTTTGTGGAATTGTTTCAAACGTTCCGTCTAAAATAAAAAACTTGAGAGGTGTCAAGGGATGGAACGAAGTTAAAAAACAAGAAAAATATCTGGCTTGCTTTCTATAAGAGAGAGAGAGAGACAGAGAAACATGCGCACGCGGCACAGCTTACAATAAAGTGACACTGACACTAAAAGTGTCCTGACAATTTTTCGTGAGCATTTTTTCCGTCTAGCCCCCTTTCACAACGCGCGATAAGGAACTTCGTTCCAATATTAACTGTTATTAAGTTTAGTTGCTTTTGTTCAGTTGAAGTTGTTTATACCGAACTACCCACGGATTATAAATATATTAATAGTCTATACGCTGCGATATTATTGTTAAAATATTATCCACATACCTATAACGATTCGATAAAGTTATCTACTGACTGGCTTTCACCCACTAGTTGAAAGTTGTGTGTTCTAATTGTTAACTCTTATAGGCATGGTGGTTGGTTGGTAATACATTGGTGATTCCCATGGTAATGTCTATAGGTGTCGGTAGCCACTTACCATGAGATGATACGTTTGCCTATTTTCTTACTGGATTTCTGATATAGAAAAGCATGTACAAATTAATATCTAAACTAATTTAACTTATGGCTGAATTTTCAGACTGCTGCAAATTATTCTAGTCTTTGTTTGAATGTAAAAATGCTGATCCAACTTTTATGGTACCGTTGAAAATGCTTCGAGAAGCTTTGTTAGTTCACCCGGGTGCACGGATGTACGGACGTACGGATGAATGTGTCTCTTTGAGTAGAATCCTATCATCCTCGGACAATGGCTGTCTGAATTCCACTTGGAATATTTTCAGCGTTCACTAAGAAAATCCCGTAATGGTCGTTTTTATTATTCATTTTTAGGGTCCCAAAACAAAAAAACAAAACGGAACCCTTATAGGATCACTCGTGCTTCTGTCTGTCCGGTCATGTCACATACATTTGCTCTGAATCTACTGGACCAAATCAAATGAAATTTGGTAGAATGGTGTAATCCTATGATGTAAACACAGATGTGCAAACAAAATAAATATTTTTAAAATAAGAGTCATTTTCGGGAGACAAATTTGGAAATAAAAAAAAAGTTTTGCAAACCTTACTGTGTCATAATATATCAAATGAGAGGGCTCGTTATATGGATCTCAAATATGTTTTTGTTATTATTGTAAAATAAATAGTTTGGATTTTATTCATGAAAGAAGACAAAAATTGACCATTCCCCCCCCCCCTCCCCCTGATCTCCGAAACTACTGAGCCTAAACTTTTGAATACAATACAAAATATAAATGCTTGTAGATTACAGGAAAACCTATGTGAATTCTATCAATTGAAAATAAAGCGGTAAACTCAATATAATAAGTTCAATGACTTTGGCATTGTACTGAACCCTCTCCACGCGAGTTCAACTCGCACTTGGCAGGTTTTTATTGTATCTCCACAGTTTTCAAGTCTATTATATTTTTCTTTTTTAATACTTTTTCTTTTGATAAAGATAATCCTTCGTAGTAGATTATTGTGCCAGTCAGGATATTTGACACAATAATAAATTTCCTAGCTGTTGGTATCCGGCTTACATTGCATTCGCACGTAACAAAAAAGGTATCTCACCTAATCACATCACAATCGGATGAATGATTTAAAAACGTATAGAGGACAAACAAACAAACAAACAAAGAAACATTTGTTTATATTTATTTATATATTATAGTAATTATAATAGTTTATATCTATCTCTTCTATATATATAAAATTCTCGTGTCACAGTTTTAGTTACCGTACCTACTCCTCTGAAACGGCTTGACCGATTTTGATGAAACTTTATATCTACATTCAGTAGGTCTGAGAATAGGTTGTTATCTATTTTTTACTAGCTGTCCCCCGCGGTTACACCTGCGTTCCCGTAGGATCCGCGTTCCCGTGGGATCTAGCTGTACCAAAAATAAATAACAACCTACTCTCAGACCTACTGAATATACATATAAAATTTCAACAAAATCGGTCAAGCCGTTTCGGAGGAGTATGGTAACAAAGGACCGATTTCGATGATTTGAAAACAAAATTGGACCCGGTAGCTGGAATCGGGTTCTAAGTTTTGTTTTAATTTCAGAGCAGGACAACGTCTGCCGGGTCCGCTAGTTTTATATACTATAGTATTTTAAAATGAGTAAATTAAGATGAGCTAGGTATATTTAGCACTGCAAGACGCACTAGATGCAACGACTATTTATATAGATGGTATTAACGTGTGTGAATATTTCAGATTCGCGGATGGAGGCAGGCGGGAGCGGGGGCGGGGGCGCGGGGGCTGCGGGGGCGCCCTCCTCGGACGACGAGGAGTCGGACGAGGACGCAGGCTGCTGCGCCTTTTGCCTACGGTTCTGTCCCGCGCCGATACGCGCACTCTGCGCCACCAACCGATTCGATAACCTACACGTGAGTTAGCTCTTATATTATTTTACCCACTCCTTAACCAACCCAATTCTCCAAACAAAAAAAAACCTAGCAGATACAGTCTTTGACAAAGCTCCCGGTACAAAAAGCTCCCGGACCAAAAACTTTGGGCCTATAGAGCCATACCGATTAGTAGACGTGGCAGGGGGCGGGGCATTAGCTCGAAGAACCGATGGTCGAAGGGGCGGAATGGTTCTGGAGTGGCGACCACCGGAAGATGCAGCTTGGGAAGACCCTCCACAACGGACCGATGACCTAGTGACGGTCGCAAGAAACCGCTGGATGTAATCACCACAGCAATCGAAGTCTTTCAACTGAAATGATAATGATGAGAAGGTGGTAGTCTCAATGGCTGTTACACCCTTACGTGGAGAGCGCAAGTGTCAACCGTTCAAAGTTAATTTAGTAAACTGGTCTCTTAGGGCGCCCCCTAAAGTAGTCACAAAACTAGTCTTGTAGCTTTCATATACATAACTAAAGTACTGAAATAAATAGACGGATAAACTGATTGTAATTAGGTTTCATATTACTAGAAGCATCACATTGCAAAGCTTCACAGTTAGTTACCCTGGGGGCCAGGCTGCAAATGCTTTTACTTATCTATTAGCTGCGCGTCGCGTCAATACAACAGAACAAATAAAAAAAAAACTGTGGCACTCAGGGACTGCTGCGGTAAAGCTATTGCATAGCATTATACTTTTCATTCCATCTATTCGAAAAGGACGACTTGGTTCGCCTTTAAGTGCACCCAAAGGTGGTGTGAACGAAGTTCCTTATCGCGCGTTGTGAAAGGGGGCTAGACGGAATAAATTCTTACGAAAAAATGTCAGGACACTTTTAGTGTCAGTGTCACTTTATTGTAAGCTGTGCGGCGTGCGCATGTTTCTCTGTCTGTCTCCCTCTCTCTCTTATAGAAAGCAAGCCAGACATTTTTTTCATTTCTATTTATATATATATAAAAATGTTTTCCGATTCCGACTCGGCCGAGCTACATGGTAGGGGGGTGTTAGGTTTTATTTTCGTTACGGAATTTCTTGCTTCGGACGCCGCGCTCAAAGCCCGCGATAAAAGCTATGCAATATAGAAGGTAGAAGGAGCGTACGTAAACAATAGTCTTCAATGAAGTGAAGCAACGTACACGAAGTTGTGTGCGTGACCTGTACGTTGTACGTTATCCTGAGTCGCACAGGAACGCTTCGGCTTCCTTTATTGAGCTTCACTTTAAGTGCGCGGGGCTCTATCTACCATTTTTATTTGGTCTGAGGTGAAAGAGTCGCGGTTCGCGTGGCGTGGGTCACTCACTGCCCGCGTGGCGCGGGATGGCGCTGGGGTGGCGCGGGGTGGCGCGGGGTGGCGTGGGCGATAGAGCTTATTGAACTATTGTTTTGTCTGTCATTGATATAAGAAAACATAAATAACAGTGTAAATTGCCCTTGCCCTTAAGGCATTGTAATATGGTGTACAACAACTTGGCAGTCCACCTGGTATTGCCAATATCTAATAGGCGACGGTAGTCACTTACCATCAGGTGACCCGCCTGTCTCGTTGTCACTAGTGACATAAAAAAAAAAACTTTTAGTTGTCAGTTCATAGGATTCATACATATAAATAAGTGTTTATCTATGTTGAGGGATGAGTTCGAATTTATTTACGTTACAATAAAACAGTGAGCGCACGAGCGCACCCTGGAGAGGAGTGAATGCACTTCCCGCAGAGGGCAACGGGGACGGTACAAACGATATGCTGACATCGGTACATTATAGTACCTACTTATATAAAACCAATACTCGAAATCGAACAACGACATTAGAGAATAATATCGTATTCGGGTCGTATTACCAATGGAGTTTGTTAAGGTTCACCTCTCATTACTTGTGAGCCCGAGGTGCCCGAGACCTGCCGGAGTGGTTTTTAATGAGAAATGTTTTGTTTACGCACCCAATTGTGTTTGCCGGTGCACGACCGCCAACCCGACCGCCAACACGACCGCCAACACGACCGAACGACACTTTTAATATTTATAAGTAATCATATATTTACGATATTCTTAAATTATATTGAATATTGCTATTTTTAAACAAATTAATATAATGATTGTGGTACATTGCTCACACACCGCCATTTGATCCCAAACTAAGAAGAGCTTGTACTAGATTACGTATACATATATATTTTTGATGTTATCTCCTTTCGCTTTCCTGCCGGAATAGAACCCACAACTGTGCCATGAAAATAATTGTGTTTAACCAATCATGCAATACCAGGGGATTGCCAAATGTGTTGCTTGCTATTCTTTTATACACGTAGTGCTAGAAGATAAATATCGGCAGATGAAGGAAAAGCTGAAGCTCGTAGTGGAATTTGAACCCACGACTTTCTACCACTGAGCCGCTTTAACTTAGCACAAAATGTCGATGTTACAGCAAGTGTAACAATATTGTTCGAACATTATAAAATGAAACCGAACTTTTTCTCAGAAATATTTAATCAACGTGAATATTAATTAACTCAAACAAAAATCTAGTAAAGTGGCTAATTGAAAATTAATGAACCTTACATAACTATTTCTTGTTTGGAGTTTTTTCTCAGAGTTGATAACATTTCTGTCCGTCTGTCCGTCTGTCTGTCACCAAGCTGTATCTCAAGAACCGCGATAGCTAGACAGTTGAAATTTTCACAAATTATGTATTTCTGTTGCCGCTATAACAACAAATACTAAAAACAAAATAAAATAAATATTTAAGGGGGGCTACCATACAACAAACGTGATTTTTTTGCCTTTTTTACGGAACCCTTCGTGCGCGAGTCCGACTCGCACTTGGCCGGTGTTTTTATTATTACATAGATGGCAAGACAGCATTTTGAAATGGCTTCAATTTTCTTAAACTTTTTTTAGTTATTATAAAGCATCGTATAAAATACGAACAAACAATCAGACATTGATTTCTTTTTACTTCTGGATAAGCTTGTTTTTGGCCGCAATCTCACCATGGTAAGTGATCATGTGGTACCTAGATGGGAACTGGCTCTCAAGTGCAGCTGTTGAACACACCGATAGGTGTTTGGCGACAGATTTTCAATTTGAGGGTGGTAGCCAGCCACTTGGGTAACTACATAGTAGCCTTGCTATGGTTTCCTCCCGTTATTTTCCTTCACCGAAATCTCAAGCTCATTGCAGGATTCGAACCCGAAATTGTAGGATTTGATTTTATATAATCTAGAAGTTTTTTTTTTTTTTATTCTGGATAAGCTTGTGTTTGACCACAATCTCACCATGGTAAGTGATGATGTGGCCGAAGGTGGTAAGCACACAAAGCCTAGATGGGAACTGGCTCTCAAGTGCAGCTGTCGGAACACACCGATAGGTGCTTGGCGACAGGTTTTCAACTTGAGGGTGGTAGCCAGCCAGTCGGGTACAAAGTACCCTACCACCGTGCTATGGTTTCCTCACGATGTTTTCCTTCACCGAAAGCTCAAGCTCATAGTAGGATTCGAACCCACGACCTTCGTCGCGGTATTCGACGTCACTTACCACTGAGCTATCATCGCCTTAAATGGTACCATGGTATATACGAGAGTAGTGTGTATGTACCTATAGTATGTAACAGGTATATCTCGAAAAAGCCTCTCGTATAATTTTTTTTTTTTTTTTTTTTTTTATTTATTTTCTTTTAGGAAGATTTACAGCCAAATTATTGATATAGGTAGACATGTAAAATTTTGTTCAATGCCATTAAAAATCTCCACCTATAAAATACCTAATACCTAACTTTAATTTCAATTAGTTTTCTCTGTGTTTTCACGAACAAAAGCAACACTGACTTGCCCGCGCCTATATCTGTCCTGAACAAAGCTCGGGTGGCCAGCTATTAAATAAATATAACCTTCCCTTTGTGCCGTAGTCGGGTAATCTACCATTATTATAACTTGTGTGTGTGTCTGTCTGTCTGTGTGTGTGTGTGTTTGTTATACATACAGACGGTTAGACGCGAGTTTCTTGTTTCTACGCAACCCTAAAAAAGTTTTGAATCTCTTCGGCTCTGTATTTACCTCAAATTCGTTCGCTTTTTAATGGGTGTTCCGTTTCCACGTAAAAAAGCAACCCCTCTCTGACACCCCCGTCATCCCCCCTCCCCCCATTGGTTGCCATTATTCTTTATTATTGGCGCGACAAATTTGTTTGTCGACGCTCGACAAGTTGGAGTTATATTAGCAAGTTTCACTGCACTACGGTAGCTAACTTGAGCGATTTGATTTCCTCCAAGTTGTGTGACTACCCTCTTAGGTTCCCTTATACCCTAACTACTGTGGACCAAACAAAAGATTACAAAGATATCCTTGAGAGAGCTGTGAGGTTATACCTAGAAGTGTCGCACTATATTTATCATTATCATTAAAAAATGAACCCCGAGGTAGACCAAGCACTAAAATAAATATCTACCGATGAATTTAAAGTAATGGGAGAGCTGGTCTTTATCAGTGTCGGCTGTAGGAGGGCACTTCTCTCAAGGTACATTATAAAGATACCGTCGGTTCAGATACAGACTTTAACCAAGAGGAACCTGCAGGAATCTCAGCAAGATTACATTATGTTAACCTATATTTGTATGTATAAAAGTTCTTCCTAGTGCTTCCTATAAATGAATGTTATAGAATACTAGCCGCACGCTGTTTCACCCACATTCCCGTGGGATGTTTTTTTTTTATGTCACTAGTGTCAACGAGGCAGGCAGGTCACCTGATGGTAAGTGACTACCGTCGCCTATAGACATTAGCAATACCAGGTGGACTGCCAACGTGTTGTACACCATATTACAATGCCTTAAGGGCAAGGGCAACTGGCTCTCAAGTGCAACTGCCGGAACACACCAACAGGTGCTTGGCGACAGATTTTCAACTTGAGGGTGGTAGCCAGCCAGTCGAGTACCACATAGTACTCTACCACCGTGCTATGGTTTCCTCACGATGTTTTCCTTCACTGAAAGCTCAAGCTCATTGTAGGATTCGAACCCACGACCATCGCCGCGGTATACGACGTCACTTTCCACTGAGCTATCATCGCCTTAAAACGATGGTACGTTTTCCCGAAATAAAACATGTTTTAATATGGTTATCTCTGGGCATAATTTCGTGCAAATCCTTTGAGCCTCTATGGAGATAATGGTAACAAACACCCATGCAAACTTCCGCATCTATAATATCTATGAGTAGGTAAGTAAAGAGATTCACACGTGGAATTCACGCTTCGTCACGCTAAATCAGTATCGGCAGTGACGTGATGTGTTCCATTCACTGTCGCCGCTCGTATAACAATAAGACGCGTCGCTGCCCCCTGCCCCCTGCCCCCAGCCCCCTGCCCCCTGCCCCCAGCCCCCTGCGTCACACACTCACGTCGTGACAATCGTTCCACAACCCGCTGCGTCTGTACTGAGCTTTACTCACTCACTCTGGCGAATCCTTTAATATTATCACTAGCTTTCCGCCACGCGGTTTCACCCGCGTTCCTGAGGGATCTTATCTTTTCCCGGGACAAAAATTTAGCCTATGTGCTATTCCAGACTATAATCTATCTCTATGCCAAATTTCATCCAGTACCATTCAGCCGTTCTGGCGTAAATGAGTAACAAACATCCAACTTTCACATTAATAGTATTTGTGGGATTACTGTACTTCTCAGCTTTGTTACGGCTGAACACATTTGAGTGTAACGTGGCATAATATAGATAGATAATAATAATATTTATTATACTTTAGGGGTCCGTACCCAAAGGGTAAAAACGGAACCCTATTACTAAGACTTCGCTGTCTGTCCGTCCGTCCCTCTGTCACCAGACTGTATCTCAAGAACCGCGATAGCTAGTAGACAGTTGAAATTTTCACAATTTATGTATTTCTGTTGCCGCTATCACAAAAAATACTAAAATTAAATTAAAACATTTAAGGGGGGCTCCCATACAACAAACGTGTTTTTTGCCGTTTTTACGGAACCCTTCGTGCGCGAGTCCGACTCGCACTTGGCCGGATTTTTCACTATTATTTTTACTATTCAATATTTTCGAAGAGCATAATACAGGCATACGAAAACTAGATTTACCGTCCGGGTATCTCCGGATTTGTCCTAATTTAGAGGGCAATCCGGGCATTTGTAGTCCGGGATAAAATAAGTAAAAAGTTAATTTGGTGGCAATCCGCGGGGTGGATGCTATACTCGTGTAATGATGTTATTTTTAGACACGCGTCTCCAGGGTTCAGCCAACGGAAGGCAACCCTCATTACGTTACTAATGGGGTACAGTACAGATCAACTTTTGTGAATAATTATGTTTTTATTAATTATTAACTTTAAAACATTATATTGTATTAAATAAAAGCGAATAGCTCTCCCTCGATCACTAATCACGATAATGCTGCAAATTTAGATTTCGTAGAAAGATTCTTTATACAGGGTAGACATAGAAAATATTTTTCTAAATTCAATACCTATAAAAGTAAAAATAGAAATATTAAATACACGTTTTATTAAACATATAAATAAGGAACCGTGCCCGGAAAGCACTGAAAATTCTATTTTCGCATTTTTTGGTTAGGGACCGCATTTTTGGGTTTTTAAGGCGATGATAGCTCAGTGGTAAGTGACGTCGGATACCGCGGCGAAGGTCGTGGGTTCGAATCCTTACAATGAGCTTGAGCTTTCGGTGAAGGAAAACATCGTGAGGAAACCACAGCACGGTGGTAGGGTACTTTGTAGTACTCGACTGGCTGGCTACCACCCTCAAGTTGAAAATCTGTCGCCAAGCACCTTTGGTGTGTTCCGGCAATTGCACTTGAGAGCCAGTTCGCCTTAATAAGGTGTACAACACATTAGCAATCCCCTGGTATTGCCAATGTCTATAGGCGACGGTTGTCACTTACCATCAGGTGACCCGGGGTCGTTTGGATTGGAGTCCGTTTTCCCTGAGTTATTTTAATCTTGCAGTTGGAAGCGACATTTAAATTTGTATTCTAAATGATATTGTAGCAGTTTTTCATTGCCCAAAAAAAAAGTAGAACGATGTTTTCAAAAAATTTTACCTAGCTAGATCAATTCATCGTCCCCGAAACCCCCTGCATACAAAATTTCATGAAAATCGTTGAAGCCGTATCCGAGATTCAGAATATATATACATATATCTACATATTAGGTTAGAGAAAAAGTCTTTTCGCATTATACATACATCAACATGTTCTAGGGATATTTCAATTAAACCTAAATAACTAAAATTCTACAAACTTTTTGTTAAGACACCTACACATTAAAATAAACCTTGTTTAATAGCCTATCTAATCTGATAATAAACTTTTAGATAAAGTTAAATTTAAAAAAAACTTAGAAGAAGAGGAAAAACTCAGACGATATTTCAATCTTAACTTTATTTTTGAAACATTTCAAAACGTAAACAAAACAACTATTTTTTTTATATAAAAATGGTTGAAATCTTAAAATTAATAATCCGTGGATCCACCTAAGACTCTCTGGATACACCTAAGAACTGGAAATTGACCACAAAACAGTTTTGGCGCATTTGAAAAAAAACTGGGTACACAAAAAAGCTCGATATTTGGGTACCTCACGAGCTCACTGAAAGAAACCTAATGTACTCATTTGTGATTCTTTATTACGACGTAATGAAACCGAACCATATTTGAAAAAGCTGATAACTGGTGATGAAAAGTGGATCACGTACGACAAGAACGTGCGAAAAAGGTCGTGGTCAAAGGCCGGTCAGGCTTCACAGACTGTGGTGAAACCAGGGTTAACTCGCAACAAGGTGATGCTGTGTGTGTGGTGGGATTGGAAGGGCATTATTCATTATGAGCTGTTACCACCAGGCAGGACCATCGATTCTGAACTCTACTGCGAACAATTGATGAAATTAAAGCAAGAAGTTGAGAGAAAGCGGCCGGAATTAATCAACAGAAGGGGTGTGATTTTTCATCATGATAACGCTAAATCTCACACATCTTTATCCACTCAGCAAAAATTAAGAGAGTTTGGCTGGGAGGTGTTAATGCATCCGCCGTATAGTCCTGACCTTGCACCTTCAGATTTCCACCTGTTTCGGTCTCTTCAGAATTCTTTAGGCAGTGTCAGGTTAACATCACGAGAGGACTGCCAAAACCACTTGTCGCGGTATTTTGATCAGAAGTCCCAAAGTTATCGAACAAAATGGTACCTACATACTTTCGTTAAATGTAAATAAACTATATTGCAAACCCGACCTATTATATACAAGAATTGCTCGTTTAAAGGTATAAGATATTCAAGAATTGCTCGTTTAAGTATTTGATTATCCAGTCCTTGTAACTGAAGACGTAAATGGCATGTGTCAGGTTACACTGATGTGCACCGCATGACGTGCAACCTTTACACTTAATGACACATGCCATAATGCACTTTACAAGTTTACAAAACCATTTGAAAATATTCTTGATCCAATTACCAGCATGCCATGCCATTATGTTTCAGTAAAGGTTACGTTTACTTATTCTGAATTGGTTTCGAGGGTTTCAAAGGCCTCGTGCACATCTTTGGATAAACTTGTGTTACATCAGGAGATTCGTCATCATTTTGCGTTATCAATTAAACGATCAAGAATTTATTTTGATGTTTTGATGGTGTCTATTTTTGATGTCACATGTTAGTATATCAAACAAAACTACAATACAGGTGAAACGAGAAATATTTGTGTGTGTTTTAAAAAAGAAAGATCGACTGTACAAAAGAAAAGGTGGTAGAGTCAATAGTACCTAACGTTCATAGGTGCCCGATGTGAGTTAAGTTAAACAAATATATTAAATGGCATCAAAAAGCTTAGATGCTATCATTTCAGTGTGGCTCGACCATTATACGACGCCGACGGTGGTATTCAACTAAATTAGATACCCTTAGAAATGATGTCAGTTTAACTGACATGCATGGCCAATGGGCAGTCGCCTCTGACTGTTTACATTGGAGTGCATTAGAAGAAACCTTATTGCGTTAGTTGTATCGGGAAGACCACACCGACCGGACAACCAGCCGCTATAAACGCTGGTATGTTGAAGTGCTCTCAGTTTGATTTTACTGGATGGGTATATTGAGATGGCTTCTTTGAGTTTGCTCTGAAATTACGAGGGTCTTTACAATTTATTAATGTGAAAGTTTGTTAGGATATGAAGATGAGAGATAATCTTTCCCGTTTATTATCCGATATTTTTTATCCGATTTAAGGCGATGATAGCTCAGTGGTAGTGACGTCGAATACCGCGCCGAAGGTCTTGGGCTCGAATCCTACAATGAGCTTGAGCTTTCGGTGAAGGAAAACATCGTGAGGAAACCATAGCACGGTGGTAGGGTACTTTGTGGTACCCGACTGGCTGGCTACCACCCTCAAGTTGAAAATCTGTCGCCAAACACCTATCGGTGTGTTCCGACAGCTGCACTTGAGAGCCAGTTCCCATCTAGGCTTTGTGTGCTTACCACCTTTGGCCACATCATCACTTACCATGGTGAGATTGTAGTCAAACACAAGCCTATCCAGAATAAAAAAAAAAATATATATTCTTTCAAAAGATCACGCGGGACCAGCTATAAGTATTTCATACAGTTTAAGTTTTCAGTTAGTTTTTCCAATAGTAAAAGTTGTTCAGCTTATCAAACCCGAAATAGGTTTTAAAATTGAAGCCATCTCTAAATATATACACAATAAAGAACTAGTAACCGACTTGTTCACTCATAGTCAAAGCGGTTTGTTCGTTCGATCGTTTCAAAACAAGTGTTCCGTAAAGGGTATTGAATTCTGAACGGAAGGTTGGTGGTACAACTTTAATTCTACGACTTTTTGATTTTCGTCAATAATAATATTTAGTACAAGCTGTCTCTCTAAATTTCATCCACGTTTGAGTGAAAAAAACCTTTCTTGGTGGATACATACTTTTAAAACTTTCGAAAACTAAATTCATATTCGTAGATTATACCGGGTCTAATCTATAAATAATAAATATAATAACATTTGTTCAGACACGGCTATCTGATCCCAAACTAAGCACAGCTTGTAATATGGACAACCAAATGACTGATATACTAAATATACTACTTTTTTTTGTAAATACATACTTAAATAGATAATTACACCCAGACTCATGACAAACAGACATGTTCATGCACACAAATGTGTGTCCTGGATGGGAATCGAACCCACGACCCGTGACGTGAGGCAGTGTTAACCAACCACGCCAACCGGCCCGTCAAATATTTTGATTATTCTGTGCGCGGATAGACCCGGTATAATCTACGAATATGGATACATACTCCCTTCGACATCCTGTATAAGGCAGATAGATATAATATGAAATAATGTTATATAGGGCATTTTGTGTCTGTTTTCTATCGCTTAGACTAGGAACTACTACGAATTTATTAAATTGCCGACATTTTACAATATGTTGAAAGCAACTGGCTCTCAAGTGCAACGGCCGGAATACATAGATAGGAGATTGGCAAACGATTTTCAACTTGAGATTGGCAGCCAGCCAGGCGAGTGCCTACTTCAAAGTACTCTACCATCGAGCTAGGATTTCCTTCGACGAAAACTCAAGTATTCAAGAATTTTTATACTAAAAATTCGCTTTGATAAAACAAATCATAGTAAAAAAAAAACTTGAGAGGTGTCAAGGGACACCCGGATGGAACGAAGTTATATAAGTTATATAAGTCGAGAGAGTATATACATATATATATTTAATATATATATAGAAATGAAAATATCTGGCTTGCTTTCTATAAGAGAGAGGGAGAGAGAGAGAGAGACAGGTCAACGCACTTTTGACACTAAAAGTGTCGGGACAATTTTTCGTAAGATTTTTTTCCGTCTAGCCCCCTTTCACAATGATACTATAGTAAAAGTTACCTACACAACAATTTATCTTAAACAACCTACCCCTAACTACGTTATGATATTTCATAAATCATAATAGACTATGGTATCTTTGGTTGTATTCGGTCACTTTTACTTTTGATTACACTCGGTACCTACATGAAGTGCATCTGTCGATGCCAGTGAGGTAATTAGACATTTAGCCTCTTTTTAGCCTCGGTTTAGTTAGTTAGTTTAGTTTTCGGAACGCTTTTCACCTATCTAACACTTTTTTACCAATAATATCATTAAAAATAAAGTTGTTTAGTAAGAGAGTTGTTTAAGTTTTAGGATTACTATAACGGAGCACTTTGTGTAATTAAACTTGTTGTCTAATTTAAATATTTTCTAGTAAATCTCACTAATGATTAAATTAAAATTGTGAATGTTTCATTTAAAAGTAGGTAGGTATAATTATTAGTTTTATTTCAACTTTTTAAGGCGATGATAGCTCAGTGTTAAGTGACGTCGATTACCGCGGCGAAGGTCGTGGGTTCGAATCCTACAATGAGCTTGAGCTTTCGGTGAAGGAAAACATCGTGAGGAAACCATAGCACGGTGGTAGGGTACTTCGACTGGCTGGCTACCACCCTCAAGTTGAAATCTGTCACCAAAACACCTATCGGTGTGTTCCGACAGCTGCACTTGAGAGCCAGTTCCCATCTAGGCTTTGTGTGCTTACCATCTTCGGCCACATCATCACTTACCATGGTGTGATTGTGGTCAAACACAAGCCTTTCCAGAATAAAAAAAAAAAAACTTGTGTTCGATCAATACAAATTGAAATATGTTCGTGTAAGGGTATCATTATATCGACCCAGTTTCTATTATCATGTCGCGTTTATTCGAACGCAAACTAAAATGGCCTTATGTATTGTATGCCCAAGTATTATGCGCCTGGGAACCTTTCCGTAATGAGTTCACGTTATTGCATTTTAAGGCGATGATAGCTCAGTGGTAATTGACGTCGGATACCGCGGCGAAGGTCGTGGGTTCGAATCCCACAATGAGCTGGAGCTTTCGGTGAAGGAAAACATCGTGAGGAAACCACAGCACGGTGGTAGGGTACTATGTGGTACTCGACTGGCTGGCTACCACGCTCAAGTTGAAAATCTGTCGCCAAGCACCTGTTGGTGTGTTCCGACAGTTGCACTTGAGAGCCAGTTGCCCTTGCCCTTAAGGCATTGTAATAAGGTGTTCAACATATTGGCAGTCCACCTGGTATTGCTAATGTCTATAGGCGACGGTAGTCACTTACCATCAGGTGACCCGCCTGCCTCGTTGTCACTAGTGACATAAAAAGAAACGTAATGCTTGGAACGTTGATGGTAAAGTGTTTTGTTACCTCGCGCCCGATCTGAATGAATGAAGTAACTCTAGTATAAATCTATGTACAGCTTCAAACAAATCTATGTATTCCTGATGTATAAGAGGAGTAAGCAGGTTTATGCAAGGTCGGCAACGCGCTCGAGACGCCTCTGGTGTTGCAAGCGTCCATAGGCTACGGTAACCGCTTACCATCAGGTGGGCCGTAAGCTTGTTTGCCACCTAGTGGTATAAAAAAAAATATATATATATATCTACTACATTTTTATTAATAGTAACTGACTCTAAGGTTTTTTTATGAATTCAAAGTTTTGTGTTTATTGTCGGCTATTTATAATTATTGTTTTTGAATAGATACGATATTTCAATGGAAGTTCTAGTATTTTTTCTATAAGCTATTTTTTTATACCGAGGACGCGGTTGAAACCGCGGGAGACAGACGATATTACAAGTTAATTAATGAAAAGATATAAATTAATATCCTGTACACGAGCTTTAAAAAGGGACAAAGATAAAATGGTGAAAAATTTCAGGAAATTGTCGAGTACCAAGTTAAATTTAATTACCTATCGTTCACGAAAGTTTAAAAATGTATTTGATGCGACAGTGTTTTGTATTAACTAATAGTCCTCCCCGGCTTCATCCACGTTCCCGAGGGATCTTATCTTTTCCTGGGATAAAAAGTATCTTTTATTTTTTTCCAGGATATGATCTACTTGTGTGCCAAGTTTCATCAGAATCCATTAAACCGTTTTTGCATAATTCAGTAACAAACATTGAAACACAAACATTCAAAAATATAGATAAAATATAATAATTTTGTTTCTAATAGAAGTTCTTGGGTAACTCTTTTCTGATTGTTGGTATGGATCGATATATATGATCTGGGTCTATCTAAATTTTATTTTTCATATGAAATAACACTAAGTTTCATTGATCTAGCTTTTTTTTTCTACTATATATTTTATTGATACCTAAAACAGGACGACTTGGCCACTCCCTCACTCAACAAATCTCTAGGGTACGAGTAGTTCCCGATATCCTTGATAGGTGAATTTGGCTCCATGACAAATTCTACCATTCTATTCTATTTTTTTATCTATTTCATTGCATTCTATTCTATTCTAGGATTTTTGTACAAAGAACAGAAAAGTTAAGAGATCTGTCACTTTTACCCTTCCACTCCTAATAAACGGGGGTGGATCTGTATATAAAAATAGTTAAACTAGGTTACTTCCCAAGAATTCCTAATATTATACCTACAACAAATAGTGCCTATACCCTACAACAATTAATAAGATCCCGCCAAAAATATTTCATGTAAAATTGGCGGCGAAGACTCCCAAGCTGATAACGCTTTCGCTGTAAAAAAAAAGTATTCAGATCCCAGGAAAAGCCAAGCCCCTAGCCTGACTTTACTAAACTATTAATACACCTTGGTATCATGGTATGGAATTAATATTAAAATTCCTTACCATATCGGCTATAGACGGTCCGATTAACGGAAATGACGTCACAGGTCTTCAATATTATGACATGGAATGGATCTATGAAACCTCCAAGCCATACTTTTTAAACCAAGGTAATAAGTTCCTTTAATAAATTAAATTTAGAATTTTTAGTACTGCACTTTTCTTTATATGGACAATAAGAATTTAACAACCATTTCGTAACAAGTGAAAATGAAGATCCCATGAACAGCGTGGGATCTTTCAGGACGAGATATGTGCAGTCAGCGTCACTCACGTGACCTAGTGTTGCAAGCTTCTAAAACTAAAACCGCTTACCATCAGGCGTATAAAATATTTATGTTTTAGACTCCAATATTATCTTCAGCCTACACTGTACAGTTTGCACCGCGTCGTAATAAAGTCATGAAACGATTAATTTTGTTTAATGAAGTTAGCACCTGCTCGTTCTGTCTACATTGGTTATATCAACACCTCCGGCCTGTTTGCCAGATGGACCAATTTGCTCGGCTCTAGAATATTTTCCAGACAATTTTTCTACCTGACTAGACACGTCCAATTAGAGTCAGTTTGCTGCACAGCGCCACTGGCTAAGGCCCCTGAATAAATTTATTTTTGATCCCAAACAGTACAATTTATTGAGTTTATTTATAGAAGTTATGGCACAAGTGGAAAAAAATATACTATTCATATTATTTCTGATTTCAAATGTCCATTCTATTCAAACAAAATGCTAACCATATATCTACGAGACATCTCTCCACTATGGTGGATTAGTAGCCCTAATGCCGTAGCCTGCGCTCGCATATCTGCCGACTCTAATTCTCATGTCATCAAATAATCCATTAAACTAGATCGCTATCTTCTATTATTCTGCATCGCTATGCAATCTGGATTCTATATGTTGCTATTTAAA
Source organism: Ochropacha duplaris (assembly GCA_951361185.1). Taxonomy (NCBI): domain Eukaryota; kingdom Metazoa; phylum Arthropoda; class Insecta; order Lepidoptera; family Drepanidae; genus Ochropacha; species Ochropacha duplaris. The sequence goes on from OX592690.1 coordinate 17,249,740, forward strand.
TCAGCTTTTTAATTGGTTCACAAACCACATTAATTTCCACAGAGTGTTTCTAACAGTTTTACTTGGTTACAGTACAATTGATTAAATAATGAATTAAATTATTCTCTAGATTAATATCAAGTTTGCATCTCTTAAAAAGAAGTTTTAATAAAAACTTTAGGCTCGGAGAAACTCTCGTAAATAAATATGACATTTTAGCACTCGAGGCACAAAGATATCTCGGTAATTTCACCCGGCCCACCCGGCCCACCCGGCCCATTCGGCAGACTCGGCAGAGTCGGCACGGCACCCACCAGTAGTAGCTACCACTCTTTAACGTCAAATGAAAAAAGCTGCCTCTCAGGGCGCGACGTTTAATATTCTCCTTAAGTAAAAATACAAAACAAAAAGAGCAAATTTCTTTTAAATAAACTTAGTGACAGGGGTGGGTGGCGCGTGGCGCGTGGCGCGTGGCGCGGCGAGCGGGAAGCTTCTTTCCGCTGGCCTGGCCCTGGCTTTGTGGTTAGTATTAATAAGTTCTCGCATTCAAAGGCGATTGCGAGGGAAGCTGTCGATGTTTTACGCTGCATTAATTTTCATTGAGCATTTCTTTTAAGCTCAATAACTTTATGGTACAATCTCTTTTATAGGCATTTTTAAGGACGCAGCTTAAAAGGTGTTTGTCCCACAGTAAACGTTGCTGATTATGATTAGAATTATAAATAAATAATAGACTTAAAATATTTAAACACTCAATTTGTTTCAGCACACAAAAATTAAACAGATGATTCAACAAATTTCAAAAAGAGATCAATTTTTCCATTACCAATTTTTTGTTAGGCGAATCACAAAGCCCGGAAGAAAACGGCTCTAATTTTGTGCGCAGGTCGTCAAGAACGGGTCAATTAGGTAACTTGTTGCAATCAGTTCCAATCTTGAAAACGGTTTACTAAAACCAAGTTACAATAAACCAAGTAAAATCAATTTACAACACTGTTCTGTAGCTATCGCTTGCCTGCCACGTTATTCCTATTGATACTCTGTTCATGCCACAGTTAGGTGTAGCCGCGATAGTACTCAGATTTCAGAATAAAATTTTATTTAAAAAATATTTCAGGGTAGATAAAACTTTTTATTCCCATCTGTCCCCATTTATATGTTCGGGGGAAGAATACGAAAATTCCCATCGATCCCCTTTTGGGGACAGACACTCGGGGACAGATGGGAATACTCCTAATTTGCCTTGTAATATTTTTATTGATTTAGAGGTTGCTTTTAATGAAAACTGACTTCAACAAAGTTACATAATCCGAGAGCTGTTTCATTAGGTCGCAGTAGTTAAGCGAATTAACGAGTAGAAATTAGGAGCTTGGGTTCACAAAAGCGAAACTACACTCTTTAATGTGTTCCACATTTTACTCGTATGTTATTCATGTATACGTTTCTAGTGAAATATAAAATTAATTTTCGGATTCGTCGGGGCAACGCGGTATTGCGACGAAAGAGTCAAGCTTGTAGCGAAATCAACGATGCGAATATTACGGAAAAACCTTTTGATATCATCCATCGACGTCAACTAATATTTCTCTTCTAAAAATATTATTTTTAGTGTTAGTTACGAAACATACCTACCTATTCCCTAAATTAACCTAACATTGTGATATTAGGAATACCAATTTGAGATCTCAAACAAAACTATGTTCAAAATTCAATATATCCAATTCCATTAGCTCCCTGCTCCAAGCCCGCACTAACCAAATTACTGCAAATGGCCAGTTATGACACAAATGATTAAAAAAACTCTGTAAACTTATTATTTAATCACAAAGAAGCGAGAAACGGAAATAAATCTGCGAGGAAAATGCCTCCAAATTAATTAGCGGTAACATTTTTGTCACAAAGCTGTCAGGAACACTTGCTCATTGGCGGACGGTTCTTAATCACGACCAAATTAGGGATAAGCGTCTCGAGTGTTTACGCTTACGTGTCGCTCACATACGTACCTTATTCAACTGTTAACTTAATGGGAGTACTATGTAATTGTAATATCAAGTGAACTAGTATACCAGCATTTATTACTTACTGACTGTCCCCCATCTTCAAAGAAATATTAAAATCAAACCTTGGAATAACACTAAAGAAAAAAGTTATGGATTCAAGTCTACTACCCTGCCTGACGTACGGTGCTCAAACCTGGATCACCGACAAAAACACCATGACAAAAATACGCTCGTGTCAGAGAGGTATGGAGAGGAGCATCCTCGGCGTCAAGCTAAGAGAGACAAAATAGCTATAAAATAAGACTCAAAACAAAGGTGATAGACGCAGTACAACATGCTCGACGATTAAAGTGGAAATGGGCAGGACATATTGCCCGATCTTCTAACGAAAGATGGTCCAAACGAGCTACTAAGTGGACAGGACCTGGAAATAAAAGAGCGTAGGGTAGACCAAGAACTCGATGGAATGTGGATATTATAAAGATAGCAGGACGATACTGGATGCAAACAGCAAACGACATAGAGAAATGGAAGCAATTTCCTTTAGTATTTTTTATTTTTTGCTTTCGCTGGATGCGAGCAGTGCAGGGCCGGTTGCTGTGGAAACCTTTGGGGGAGGCCTATGTCCAGCAGTGGACGTCCTTGGGCTGAAATGATGATGATGACGATTTTTTTATTCCCTTACAAACTAATTAAATTTGTCTTGGCTGTAACAAAGGCTTAAATAAATAAATACTGTCCCTCGCGGTTTCCTTCATTCACCCGCGTTCCCAGGAGATCTCAGGATAAAAAATATTCTATGTTTTATTCTAGAATATGATCTACCTGTGTGCCATTTAAATCTATTAAATAGTTTTCACGTGAATAAACATGCAACCTCTTACATTTATAATATCAGTAAGATCTTCTTAAAATAGACGTCGAAGGACATCACAAGGTTTTTACCAGATACTGCATAATGATGACGAACTAACAGTTTTCCGTAGATATTCTGTTAGCTAGTTACTGGTTTTCTTCTCCCTTTAAGCCCTTAGCAGTTAAATTAAACAAAAACAAAGTTTGAAGCCTGAAACCGCAATGGTTTATACAAGATTTAGACCGTTCGTTGACAAATCAGTCAAGCAGGACGTTTTATTGTACCTATATAACTCCCTTGTTAATTTTATCAGGTGGAAATGCTATACCAGCGGTACTTCCTTCGAATGAACCAATCAAATATGACGCAACTGCTGGGGCTGCTGCTGGCGGTGGCGGTGTCGCTGCTCATGGTGCAGACGCGCTCCCTCTACATCGCGCACAACTTCATCAGCGAGTTTTTGACTACGGACAATGACGCTATACACACAGATGACAGGTGAGCATATTTACTGCTCGACGTGAAGTTTTCATAAATCACTTAACCTGTTGGCTCGCGTCAAAACGAGCTGTCATCGAAAAACATGTCTCAACGATCACACGCGCACTCTTTGAATTTTTCCCATAAATCTCTCAAGCCACAGAACCGTTCCAGATACAAAAAAAAGTTAGAAGCATAGATAAAGTGTTCCGATTGTAGTACTACGAACAGAAAAAATAATAAGACCGTTCCGATATCTTATTGGAAAGTACGATGTTTGAAAAAAATATGTTGTTTTTATGTGAAATTTTTGTTATTTTCTACATACCTTGCTGTTTAGACGTAAATCTAATTATTTTTAGTAAAGGTAGTAGGTATGATTGCGTCTAACTCATAACTCAAAAGGTACCTACAGATAAAATTAGATATTTTCACACAGTAAAGTTCAAAGTAAGAGTCTTTGGCAACTTATTGAAAGTTTTACATATGCCAATTGTTGAACAGTTGGATATTGTGCCATAAAATAACACTCAGTCACTCAAGGTTTTAGTCAAGATTGAAATTTGAAATTGAGAAGTTTTCTTTACGATTAATACAATCTTATAATTGTTCTTGTGCTATGACTGCGTATACTTGGCTCGCTATTTGGACGTCCTAAAAATATTTCAGGTGCTGATAAAAAAAAACTCATCTAACCCCATTTATACGTTTTGGGATGTTTGGACGTCCCGTGCCCGTGCCCTTGCCCTGTCCAATACATGACTATCAACCTCCTGTTTGAGAGCGCACTACATGTCACTTTATGCGCCTGGAAGAGTCAATTAGTTGAACCCTGGTACCGTTTGCAAACAATTGCTCAAAGATATCATCTAATATCTATTTACCTAAACAAAATAACCTCCTGTATCTCAAACTTTCCCAGTGTCGACATGTAAACTATATTGTTTTGTATCGATATTGTACTCTCTTACAACTTGTGTGAGTGTATGATCACAAAACTTTGTCAGCGCCTCGCTCGCGCTTGTCTTGGCAGTTTGTTACAGGCAGGCAGACTTTCCCCAACTCTTCATGTAGTAACTTATATGTTCCAGTAATATAAAGTCTACATTAGTTGAAGAGTTCAAGTGAACGAAGCTCTCTAATCTTTGTATAACACCGTACTAAATGAGCTCTAACTGTTATTAGTTGACGCGCGCTCGCCGCTCGCCGCTCGCCGCTCGCCGCTCGCCGCTCGGTGCCAGTGATATTGTTTTGTAGCTCAAGCTGCTTGAAACTTTGAATTCTGGAAAATTATAAATGTAAATTTTATTAACCATTTTTGTGTTTTGGATTTGTTATTTTGATACTTTCTCCCGTTCGTTAGTAACATCGATTTATTTTCATTTTGTCAGCGATTTCGGAATACCCAAACAACCTTCAATCTTTAAATTGCATCCTTTGAGGAAAGAAAGTCTAACCTTACTGAAATATATCAAATTAAATATCCAACCAAGAGTCTACAAATATGTTTTCATAGATTTCTTATGCACTCTCCCATGAAAACTCACAATTTCACTATTATAGGAGAGTTCTTCTTCGTCGTACAATTTCATAATACTTACATTTTATCATTCGCTCTGTATACATATAAATGTCGGTGTTAATCAATCAGTCAAGCTTGTTTGAACAATTATTCTGATCACATTCCATATAAATCAACTATTATTTTATATACTGTGTTGTGAATTTCAATATGTCATCGAGTTTACCGTTTCACTTTTTCCGAAGCCCAATTATTATACGCCTAGAACAATGGGCTCGTAATTGTCAGAATTTCGTTGAGCGTCATACATCATACATCTACTCGTACTTCTACCTACCAGACCAGCATCTTGTATATTGTCGCCTCGGTCCATCTGTTTGAATGTGTCCAAACGTTTTACGTCATTCACCACCATTTTTGCAATTATCGTATTACTCCTTTAATTTCAAACCATAAATATTCTCGTGTATTTTACAGGATTGATTGATAGTTTATTCTCTGTATATTAATGACTGTTGATTAATTTAGAGCATTTTCAAATCTTACTAATATTATAAATGTGAAAGTTTGGATGGATGGATGTTTGTTACTCATTTACGCCAGAACGGCTGAACGGATCTGGATGAAATGTGGCATGGAGATAGATTATAGTCTGGAATAGCACATAGGCTACTTTTTATCCCGAGTAAAGTTAAGATCTCTTGGGAACGCGGGTGAAACCGCGCGGAACAGCTAGTTATAAAATAAATTCTGAATTATTCAGAAAAATATGGGCAATTGTAAAATATTTCATGAAGACTAATTATAATGGTTGTCTCCAGATTTGAACCAACAACTGATTCATCCCGCGTCACTGGTCTCATCGAGGCCAATTCTGCCTCCTTGGACGACAACGAGGGGGAGCCGGAGTTCTACGAGAGAGAGCGCCTCTCGTTCATCATCAACGTCGCCATGCTGGGCTTCAACGCACTCATCTACGGATGTAAGTGTTTGCATACCTTCATTCTATTGAAATTAAAGGATATGTCGCCGGGCATACTTCGCATGATCCTCCTCCTCATTAAGAAGAATGAAGATGTTATGTAGTGATTGGTGGTAATGGCATTGTTTGGAGTAGATACCTAATCTTGTTAAGTGTCGGTGACTTGGTCACGAGTTGTTGCAACTGTTGGACGTGTCTTTAGGCTACCAGGTAGTACGGTAGTTCGGCAGTACTTAGCCACTAAATCAATATTTATACCAATGATAGTGTTCTCGTATCACAATAAATAGTTTGTTTATTTGATTAGTTACGGTAAGTGTGTGCACAGCTCGTGTAGATGTTATTATTTCTGTGATAGCCATTAAAGTGTTGCTAACTTGACTAACAACTGGCACAACATCATCAAGTCTGAACCAACTTGTAATTTCCTATTTTGTAACTAATGTTTCCTTATTTTTGTTTGTAACTTTTACCATTTCCTGTTTCCTGGCTTTTATTTCACTAATTTGCTGCATTTCATTTGGTTCATATCCTGTACACGAAAATATTCAAGTTACCGTTTAGTGGCCGTATTCAAATATTTTATTCAATTTTGTTGTTCGAACGTAAAATATTGACAGCAGCGAAGTTTTCAATCTATACATGTAAAATTTATATTTTTATTAAAAATATAACAGAAATCAGAAACATTTATTTGTGAAACGTAATATGTATACAATAGGCCATTAAATAATTAATTTGTGCGCTATTTTTTGCGATGAAAGGCATACAAAATGTTTGGTTTTAAAATTAAACACGTATTAAAAATTCATGAAATAAAGATAACTTGGATTTTATAAAATTAATTTTTCATAAAATCATAAAGAATAACATTTCTCATCATCTATTAGCCCTTTACCCATAAATACATTAATTCTTATAAATCTACGTAACTTCAGTTATGAAACATAAAGCTGTAAATTTGCAAATTCCTAAACTCGTTCATGATTATATCCATAAAAAGCTTCTTCAATAAACATTTTTATAGCTTTTAGGTTTATACAAAAAATATGTTTAACACTAAGAGGTAGCTGTTAGCTGCTTCCATTACTGCTATCCGGCAATACCATATGGATTGTACACGGGGTTCATTCGTAAGCACCAATTTGTCAGCCAGGCTATAACATGATGTGATGATGTTCCCACCAGGTCTGCTGATCGGCCTCAGCCGCCCGGCCATGAACGAGATATACCTGCTAACCATCTCCTACTTCGTGCTCGTCACCTTCCTGTTCATCGAGCTGGTTCTCTCTGGAACTGCTGTGTTCAGGTATTAATCATTTTATGAAAGTACCTTTTTTATGTTTTGTCCTTATATATATTTTGATCATACTACACAAGGTTACTTCGTAAAGTTATAGTTTTGTTGCGGTCAAATATATTATCACCAAATCATAGCTTTAGTAATTTTTGGGCGACTATATTTAAAACTCGTATGTTACCGCAACAAAATATTCGCAGGTTAGTAGCACAGTTCAGTTTTCTTTTCTATTATTTGGGTTAACAAGTACTGAACACAAAATATGTATATGTAATTTATAATTCAAATTAAAAAAGTTAGTAATTAACCACAGATTTGTTAACTCAGTTATTAAATTAGGTAGCTGTGGTAATATTATATTATAAAATAAATAAACAATTACTTAACGTAACAGATAGCGTGATTACAGCAATCGCAAAAGTAAATTAAAGGTAAAAGAACACATGATAACTTACGAAAATATACAAAGAAAAATACACTAATCGATGTATCGGTGAATGTTTACCAGTTTCTGCATTACATATACATATGTAGGTACCTATAGGAATAGATACTTTAGGGGCCGTCCATTAATCACGAGAGGTTCGAAAGGGGGGGAGGGGCAAAAATCACGGTAATAAGATATCACGTGTTTATCTTGTCTCGTTGTTGCCAGGCAACGAACGAAGTTAAATAAAATAAGATTCTTTGTAGGTACTAAAAAATACACGTGATCTTGGGTGGGGGAGGGGGGGATTAGTCTTTAAATGCTAAAAAAAACATCACGTAATTAATGGACGGCCCCTTACTTGATTACCCCTGAATTTATTTTCTCGAGAATCCCTTTCTTGCATTCCCCGATTGGCATTAAAATTAAGAAACATTCAAAATTACATTCCTCCGTTATTCTAAAATAAAATAGAATTTTTGAATACGAATAACCTTTTAAAAGTGACTTCGTTTCCGTTATTAATGTTAAATTTAAATGTTTAATTAGTCGTTGATCCTTTTTCATGGGCTGCAACTTTGATCTGTCAAGTTGTGTTTGATCACTCGTGTTGACATCCGAGGGGGCGGCTGAGGCGGCTGAGGCGAGTTGCGGCACGCGGTGGCACGTTGAATTAAAATTAAATGTACCCACTCCGCGTGGGCCCTGACTCCGGACACGGATGGAGTTCTACATTCAAACAAACCACAAAACAAGGGTCCATTTGCTTACTCTCCATTGTGAAAACCGTTTGGAATAACCTCGAACTTCGCTAATCCGCTTCGAACAAAGTTTTCAACATCGATGACACATATACCTACAGTGGGATCAAAGCTGCCGCTCGGCCGCCATTATCACCCAATTTGAGTGAATTTAACTTTTTATAACCGCGAACATCATTATGGGCGTCCATTCTTTTAAGAAGGCAATATTTCATGAAATTTGCCCACCATTAAAATATGATGGGTCGGTGGAATGATTGCTTTACGTCGTATTATATTGTCGTTTGTTCTCGTTTTCAGTGGAGAGGGCGGCGTTGTCGTGTCCAAGTGGACGGCGCGGGCGGGTTATTACTTGACCGTCTCTTTCCATACCTACCACCGGCCAATTTTTGTTTGTGTGCGTTTTTATAGGTATATACATGAAGACGAGGTAATCTTTTGAAATAAAAATATCTTTTATAAAGTTTTCTTGCAGATTGTGAACTGTCGAAAGATTGTGAACAGTAACATACTGCTTACTATTTCGGTAGATTGTAATTTTGTGAGCCGGAGATGCTCCAAAATGTAATCTTTTCTATTCGAATCGACATGGATTGATGTAAGAAGTGTGTGAGTGTGTATCGCCGTTACATAGCTAAAAACAGCATCCAATAATATTGCCAAACGTATCATAAACCAAACCATTTATGAATATAGTAGCTTTCTGCTCCGCAGTCTCCCGCGATACCCTCTAATCACTCATGGATTGAATTTTTTAAAAACTTTTTCTTATTAGTCGCCTACCTTATAAACAAACACCAGTTAGGATAAATTATTTTTGTCGAAAAATATTTAATGCCAAAGGGAAACGCAATGAAATTAATAAACAAAAACGATAAATATTAAAAGAGCTGTGAACAGTGAATGGTCGACTAAATGATGAGGTTGTGGTGACATGACAGGTCGCTGAGCGTGAGCAGCGGCGCGTGCGCACTGTTCACGTACGTGACGTACGCGACGCTGCCGGTGCGGCTGCACGAGGCCACCATCGGCGGGATGGTGCTCGCCGTCGTCAACATCGGCGCCCATCTCATCTTGGACATCACCACCGACACACAGGTACCTCAGTGTGTAACCATCCAATCACTAGAGCTCTCCGAAACTCATTATCTCATTACGCTCTTGAGCTCAACCTCACATAACAATATGTTCGTCTATTTTATGATAGCTTTTGCATATCTTTCCCAAACCTGGGTTCAAAGTTTTCTCACACCAAATTTCATCAAAAATCAATCAAAATTAAATTTTCGTATGACGAGATGTTGTAAAATTTAGGGTAAAATAAAAATCACTTGAAAACAAAACTATATTACTTCTGTTTAATGGCAAACTTTGGCTTTCACGGTGGTAGAGTACTTTGTAGTACCCGACTGGCTCAAGTTAAAAAAGTCGGCTTGCTCTTATTGGTGTGTTCCAACAGCTGCAGTTGAGAGCCAGTTCCCATCTGAGCTTCGTGCGCTTACCACCTTCGGCCGCATGCCGCATCATCACTTACCATCGTGAGATTGCTGTCAAATACAAGCTTATTGAAAAATAAAAATAAAACTCGAAGTTTAAGTAGCCTGCCCTACATACATCTTATTCCACCATTTTGAATTGTCCCTTTCAACACATGTAGGTGCCTACCTTACATCGAACACATTTACATTAGAATGAATCATTTCGTATGCTCACCTATTGTCGTGTGGTGGGTACAGATCCTCTGCAGCCTGGTGACACTGATCGCGTGCAACGTAGCCGGCATCATGACGCACCGCACGCGCGAGTTGACGCAGCGACGCGCCTTCCTTGAGACGCGCGACTGCGTCGAGGCCCGCCTCGTCACGCAGCGAGAGAATCAACAACAGGCAAGTCGTTTTTGTTTTTTTTATGTCAATAGGTTGACAAACAGGCAGACGGTCCACATGATGGTAAGTGGTCACCGCCGCCTATTGACATTTGCAATACCAGGGTCATTGCCGACCTTGAAGAGCTCTTTTCACACCCTTTTTGAAGAACCCCATATCATAGCGCGGAGGGAAAACTCGATGGATCATTTACACCATGCACTTCATCAATGCTGGCACTAACTTGTCACTCTTACTACTAGTCTACTACGGGTAGTCTAACTAGTCACACCAGTTTCGCTTCTATCATTTGATTCCTCCTGCACTTTTTGAACGCGTTAAGGCAGTTTTAATACAGAAGGCACACTACCATATTAACGAATATTTAAATTAAGATAATGCTTAGCTGTAGCGCTCGCTCTGGCAGGATACATCTCATGTAATAATTATAAGTTTGTTTTTTAAAAGAGTAATATCTAGTTTATTTCCGGCTCTCAACGAGTCCACTTTCCGTGGAGTCTGGAACTGACGGCCTATTTGGATGAATTTAATTTGAACAAACAAATCAATAATATATCGCTACTCATACATACAAAACACCGACAGTATCTAATTAATAAGGTAATATCGATTGATGACAACTACAATTAGAACTTCTCTAACTAACTATTGTTTAACGTAATCTATTCTCTGATTGGTCAAAGCGAATCTGATCGATGCCAGTTGCGATCTCCTTTGTAAGATTAGTATGTAAGACAAGTTCGTAGCATTTATACTTTTAATATGTATACCTATGTCGGAGGATATTTATTATTACTAGTGTTTGCCCACTGGGCTAAGTTCAACCATAAAATGTTTATGAAAATAAATTAACTACTTGCACTTTATTCATAACGCTAAATCTCGTCTATAGCTTACTAATTTAAAAACCGGTCAAGTGCGAGTCGGACTTGAGAAAATTTGCGGCATAAACTATTTTTCTACTTAAACTATTTTAGGATTTGTTCACAGCTCCAAGAGACAGTAGATTGAGTATTTGATATAAATTTCAGCTTGATACCTCCACGCGTTCCTGAGTAAAAGGGTATTGACAGACGGAGGCACGGACAACAAAGTGATCCTATAAGGTTTCCGTTTTTTCCTTTCGATGTACGGAACCCTAAAAATGAAAAGAAAGTCAAGGGTAACATGTTTTTTCTTCACTTATTAATATAAGATATGATGTTGTTCGTTTTTTTTAAATCCTCTGATCGCTATTCGTAACACTCTATAACAGAAGTCAAAGCTTTCTCTTTGGTTGGAGACATTTCGGCTTGATTCGACTGCCTCTCGCACCTGCTGTTTGCTACCAGTTAGCTCCGCTACGAGTAATAGAGTTCCGTGACATTTCAAATGGTTTGACGGTAGTTTTCATTTGTCAAATGTCAGAACTGCTCTAGTTCAATTTACGAATTGCATTTTTGTCGCATAAATGTTTTACAATTCGTCTGTGAACAAGTTGCTCTGTAATTAAAAGTCTAACTGTATTTTTGACAGTTGCATTTGCGGTCCATAGCTACTATAGTAATATTAAAAAGCGAGTGTATAAGAGAGTGATAGAAGTATGAAAAAGAAACAATACTGCGATAAATTAATTCCACGAAAAAGTCACAGACAAAAACTACAGTTTGAGGACATATTTCTTTACACTTGTCATAGTTATATTGGTATAATAAATGGCGACATGAATTAATTATGACTTGGTGTTTAATTTCAAACTATTTATCGATACAAAAGATGTTCTAAGACAAAATATACCCTCGGGGACACTCGTATTTTATAACAAACTGTCTCAGCTAGTTAATAACGTTTTTAATTGCATAAACAATGTTATTGAACACCTCTCAGAAGCTGCACTGTTGAGAAGTCTAGTCGTTTTGAAGCAACAAAAAACCCGTAATAGGCATGGTGACGGACATATCAAATCAGCTTGTGTTCGCTATTTTCTGGTATAATTTCTTGAATATAGTGCATCATCCTTATTGCAGTGCATAGACAAACTATTGGCTTTTGGCATTAAAGTCTTCTTATTTCAAATATGTTAACATGCGGCGGTGTGGAAAAGTCTGGAAAAAGTGTTCAATGAATATATTTTTGTATTTTTAGAGCTCTCTCGATAAATTTTCTTGATTGCTTTGTGAATTACAAACTATAGTAACATATTGATTGATATTAATAATTTTTCATTAAATCAGCTTTTTTATATTAAATGTCAACACAATAGTTTATAATGGAGCTTTTACTAAATAGATAGATGTAACTCTTAGAAAAATAACAAAATAGAAAACATAGCATTGTGAGTGTCACAATGGGTGGCCTTATCACTAACAGCGATGTTTTTTTTTTTATTCTGGATAAGCTTGTGTTTGACCATAATCTCACCATGGTAAGTGATGATGTGGCCGAAGGTGGTAAGCACACAAATCCTAGATGGGAACTGGCTCTCAAGTGCAGCTGCCGGAACACACCGATAGGTGCTTGGCGACAGATTTTCAACTTGAGGGTGGTAGCCAGCCAGTCGGGTACTACAAAGTACCTTACCACCGTGCTATGGTTTCCTCACGATGTTTTCCTTCACCGAAAGCTCAAGCTCATTGTAGGATTCGAACCCGCGACCTTCACCGCGGTATCCGACGTCACTACCACTGAGCTATCATCGCCGATGTCTAGCAGGCAACCTGGATTTTATTGACAATAAAAGATGGCTGAGCATTCTTAAAACACTAGGTATTAATACATATTTTGCATATTTGAATACACTACTCATACATATCGATGCTTAACAGCCAAAAAGGGATAAGCGACATTTTGTGGGAAATTGAGTTATATACATAGTTAGATTTGTCGTTTTTTTCTGCGTCGTTTGGTCTGGGTTACATGTCTCACTGTGACACTTTTTTGTCGCTTAGGCGATGGTAAAATTATGGACATGCGGCAATTTTTTTCGTTGCAAACGACATAAATTTTGAAATTTATTGCGTATGTTATTCGCAATTTTCTAATATTTTTACGTTTTATACACTGAAGAAAGAAAGAAGAACAAAGGAAATATATTTTACGGCCAACATCTTAATTGTAGAAGTGGAATTCGATGTTCAAATGTTCATTGAAAGGTATCTAATAGGGCTGTGCAGTGCAGGCATGTTGGCATAGGTAACTAGCGCACGTTAGCATTCCAAAATCAAATCAAATCACAAACAACACGTTCATCTACGTCGCTACTGTCGCTAGTCCGTACCTACTTCCGTACCAGGTTTGTGCGGATGCAGTTTTTCTTTACATCTACGGATGCGGATATTTAGGTACGTCGGTCTGTGGATGCGTTAATTTAGGGAAATTACATAAATAAATGAAAATAAAAAACTTGAGAGGTGTCAAGGAACACCCGGATGGAACGAAGTTATATAAGTCGAGAGAGTATATATAAAAAAAACATCTGGCTTGCTTTCTATAAGAGAGAGAGAGAGAGAGAGAGAGAGAGACAGAGAAACATGCGCACGCCGCACAGCTTAATAAACATACATAGTGACATAAAAAGTGTCGTGACAATTTTTCGTACGATATTTTTTCGTCTTATTATAGTAGGTATGCTTGTGTAAGGAAAATGTTTTTACAAAAACTTATTCATCGGAGATAGTATTTGATTAAAGTAAAATGCATTGATATGTGTCAAAACAATGAAAAGCTAGCTTAGCTCTAATAAAATAGAGTGAAAATATTTGTGAAATGGAATATAAAACCTAATCTGTACAGTACACACACGCAACGCAATAGCGGAGCCGGCTTTATTAAACTGCAATTCATAACAGCTTTAGAAAAATATCATCAAAACTCAGGCGGCCTCCAGTCTCCAGCCTCCAGCCTCCAGGATTTAATGCAAATACCCACCCGTGCAAAACAATACCTTCCTATGTTCACGCGGAAGTCTATGCACGCTTCCATTATAATCCGTATGGAATCCGGAATGAAAATGCTATTAATCATTTAGTGGGATGGAGTAGTTCGCTAGCTGTCCGCCAGAAATGCAGGCGCGCAGAAATAAAACAAAATGTTGGTCTAAATGTAGGTATATACATATCATTATGTAAACTTTATAACGACTAAATACCGTGTATTGTTACGGCGATGATAGCTCAGTGGTAAGTGACGTCGAATACCGCGGCGAAGGTCGTGGGTTCAAATCCTACAATGAGCTTGAGCTTTCGGTGAAGGAAAACATCGTGAGAAAACCACAGCACGGTGGTAGGGTACTTTGTAGTACCCGACTGGCTGGCTACCACCCTCAAGTTGAAAATCTGTCGCCAAGCACCGGTTGGTGTGTTCCGGCAGTTGCACTTGAGAGCCAGTTGCCCTTGCCGTTACGGCATTGTAATATGATGTATAACACGTTGGCAGTCCACCTGGTATTGCTAATGTCTATAGGCGACGGTATTCACTTACCATCAGGTGACCCGCCTGCCTCGTTGTCACTAGTGACATAAAAAAAAATTAAAAAAAAAAAACCTGAGAAGATAGTACATAGGTACCTGATCCTTCCATTGACGATTCGATTATTAGAAACACCAGTATAGCATTTTGAGGTACCAAGTTGAGATTAAAACATCGGCGCGCGGCGTGGGATAACAATTATTTGCTCGTTATGGAATGAGATAGTTCGAGACGAGCGGCGGCGTCGTGTGGCGGGTCGCTCACTTCCCTATAAAATGTGCGAGGAGGGCGATGGCTGCCACCACCCGGGAGAAAATTAGAGTTTTTTAGTAGATCCCCCTGGCTGGCCACTATGGCCAGCCAGATTAACCCGCAGACCCTGGAGGATATCCTCCAGGATGAAATCACGTTGAGCTTTCTCATTAAACGCCATGGCAACTTGCCATTTCTCTCGCCCTCCCGCCCCTCCTCCGCCATGTCGGCATGCTCCATTGCGAGCTCCCCCTCCATCCCCCCCACCCAACTGTCGCTCTCTAGCGGCGTCCTCCCCCCCTCCCAACCCTCGCCTTCTAGCGAGATCCCTCCCCCGTCCCAGCCCCCGCGCTCAAGCGAGGCTCCTCCCCCCACCCATTCATCGGACGACGGCTTCACCGAAGTCCTCACCAAAAGCGGCAAGCGCAAGCGAGCCAAGAAACCCTCCGAGGAGGCGGCAGTCGCGAAAGCGGCCAAACCCTCTCAATCCCCCACACCCTCTCCCATTCCCATCCTGCCTCTCATGAGCCTTACCCCTGGCTCCCCTTCCGGCAGCCAGAGAGGACTCTCCCCCGCTCCCGCTCCTATGGATATCCCGATCCATAGGATCCCCGGAACCCTACCCGTCCCTCATCCCGAACCCCAGTCCCAGAAGAGAGACTCGCCACCCCCCCTGTTCATTCAGGACAAGGTAAAGTGGCCCGAGGTCTCTACTTGGTGCAAAAACAACCGCATCAATTATACTTCCGCCCGTCCCACTGAGCACGGGATCAAGGTCACTGTGGTCACCTCTGACGATCACAGAGCCCTGAGCAAAATGCTCCGAGATAGGTTTGTGGCTTTCCACACCTACACTCTCCCAGATGAGCGATCCCTCCGGGTCATCATCAAAAATGTCCCCAAAGAGTTCGATGTAGATTACATCAAAACATCCCTCCTCAATCAAAACCTCCCGGTGCAATCCGTCCACCGGATGTACAAGGGTCGCGGTCACGCCCCCTATAACATGGTCTTCGTGTCCCTGGACCGTGGACCAGCCGGTAAGGCCATCTTCCGCCTGAAAGAGCTTTGTGACCTTTCAGGTTTTTACGTAGAATCACCCAAGAAGGGACGTTACCCGTCCCAATGTCACAACTGCCAACTTTATGGCCACTCCGCCCGCAATTGTTACGCACCAGCAAGGTGCGTTAAATGCCTGATCCCACACGCAACGAAAGATTGCAGCCGTCCTAAGAACCCCGCAGAGGCAACGGAACCACCTGGTTGCGTCCTCTGCCAGTCGCTAGGGCATACCGCGAACTACCGCGGATGCCCGAAAGCGCCTCGCCCCCGTATTTCATACGACTCGCCGCGTAACGCAACGCGACGTCCACCCCCTACAGCACCCGCTGCACAGGCCCATCTGGCCCCGCAGCGCCCTTCACCGTGGGGAGCTTTCAATTATGAAAGCAAC
The DNA here is from genome assembly GCA_951361185.1 of Ochropacha duplaris. Taxonomy (NCBI): domain Eukaryota; kingdom Metazoa; phylum Arthropoda; class Insecta; order Lepidoptera; family Drepanidae; genus Ochropacha; species Ochropacha duplaris. The sequence continues at coordinate 17,266,084 of OX592690.1, forward strand.
CAATTCCCCCTTCCCCACTTTGCGACTAAAACCGCACCCGCAGCTCAGGCGGACAGCCCCACCCAACCCCAGCCTTCAGCTGGTCCCTCACCTCCCGCCCCCGCCCCCATCCCTACTCCTACCCCACCTGCCCCAATCCCCCGCGCGGTCCCCAAATCGGTGCCAACGGCACCTCGCCGCGCCAAACCAAACCCCCCCCACGGCGTTGATCCGGATCTCGCCCTGGTGGAGCGATTCGCTGAGGCCTTCAACCCCAGCGAAGTTAGGGAGTTAGCCCACGAAATTAGAGTGAACGAAGGCAACGGTCGTGCCCTCGCTCAAATCGCCATGAGGTTCGAGCGCCTCTTCTCATCATTAGCTCAATTTAAAGTTAACCCATAATGGATAGTTCGACTGTGTGCAGAATTAAACCCCGCTCAATCAAGATAGGCTTCTTTAATGCCAACGGCATTACAGGTCAACGAAATGAGATCGCAGATTTCCTGAGTGATCATGACGTTGACATACTCCTAGTACAAGAGACGTTCCTCAAACCCTTCCATAGGAATCCCAGGATTGCCAACTATCAGATAGTTCGCAACGATAGGCTCCACTCCGCCCTAGGAGGAACCCTCATTTATTACAAAAGGTCCTTGTACTGTTCTCCCATGGATCAGCCCAAACTTGAGTACATTGAAGCTTCGGTCTGCAGGCTCGGCATGACTGGCCACGAGTCAATCATTCTGGTCTCAGCCTACGTTTCCCCAACTCGCTCTTCAAGCGACCTCCAACTATCACTCAGAAGAGATTTGAAAACCCTGTTCGAACAAGGAAGCTCTGTCATAGTGGCGGGCGACCTAAACGCGAAACACCGCCTCTGGAATTGTCATACGAACAACTCCAGAGGTATTGTACTAGAATCCCTCCTCGGGCCGCTGAACATCGATTTAGTCGCGCCCCTGGAACCGACTCACTACCCCAACGTACTTGACCACAGACCCGACATCCTCGATGTGGCACTGTTGAAGAATGTAAGCCTAGGCATACACGACTTGACAGTGCACCACGAGTTAGTCTCCGACCATCGACCTGTAATCTTAGAACTTACACCGAACTCAGGCCCCCCTGATTCAGGTCGGACCCCTCTCACTAAAGTCGTGACGAACTGGGACAAACTGGGCGAAAGCCTCAAGTCTGCCTCATCCGTTCACCTCGACCAAATCCCTAGCAGCATAGTCACCGCTGACGAAGCTGTAGGCGCAATCGACTCCCTGACCAGCCACGTGCAATCGCTTATTAGCGATTGCTCTCGGACAGTTCCGGTGGAGAGCAATCGACACTGGCGCTTGCCCGACGACGTACGTAACCTGATTAGGGTAAAGAACGCAGCCATGCGCGAATACGATAGACGTCCGACCGAGGACAACCGAATCCGCTTACGCACTCTCCACCGCGCCGTCAAGGAGCGAGTGGCCGAGGCCCGCGAAAAAAGCTGGGATCAGAAACTGATCGACATAAAGCCCTCCCATCGAGCCTTTTGGCAACTCTCACGTGCCCTAACCAAGGACACGGTTGCCCATATTCCACCTCTCAAAAGGCCCAACCTTCCACTCGCCTTCGAAGACGAGGAAAAAGCCGAATGCCTGGCCGAAAGCCTGGAGCTTCAGTGTACACCCAGTTCCCTCCCTATCGACCCTGTTCATATGGAGGAAGTAAATTCGGAAGTAGAACGGCGAGCTTCTCTCCCGTTACCCCCACCTCCTCTCAACGAAGAGGAAGACCCCGTCCCTCCCGTGACCCCGGACGAGGTCAAGCAGATCATCCGGGACCTCCACCCGAGAAAAGCCCCGGGCTCGGATAAAATCACCAACAAAGTGGTAAAGCTGTTCCCGGCTACCCTTATCATGCTCCTGACAGCGATCTTTAACGCTGCCTTATCCAATAACATTTTTCCACATCAGTGGAAAAAAGCCCATGTAATTGGGATCCATAAGCCCGGCAAACCCAAATCCGAGCCCTCCAGTTACCGACCCATCAGCTTGCTCAACGTCATGGGCAAGATGTATGAAAGGTTAATATACCTCCGTCTCAAAGCGTATGCCGACGCTAATAAACTCATTCCCGACGAGCAGTTCGGCTTTCGAACTAGACACTCGTGCGTCCAACAAGTTCACCGTATCGTTGAACACATTGCCTCCAACTTTCAGAAAGGTCAGATGACCGGAGTCCTGTTCTTCGATGTTGCAAAGGCATTCGACAAAGTCTGGCACAACGGCTTAATTTATAAGCTGTACAAACTCGGAGTGCCAGTCAGACTCGTGACCATCCTACGAGACTTCCTGTCGAATCGCCAATTCAACTACCGAATAACAGGAGCGCTATCCTCAGCCCACCCCGTTTTAGCCGGAGTCCCTCAAGGCTCTGTGCTGTCCCCCTTATTGTTTACACTCTACACGAGTGACATCCCAAAAACTAGCAAAGCGCAGCTAGCCCTATTCGCGGACGATACCGCAATATATTATTCTGGCAGGAGCCCCACGGCAATTGCCAAAGTTCTCCAAGCCGCGACTCACACCCTAGGTCCCTGGTTTCGGAAATGGAGAATCGAAATTAACCCCACCAAGAGTCAGGCGGTGCTGTTCTTCAGTCCCGCCAAGAAACTCATCCCCACTCCCCCCCCTCCAGTCACCATGTTCGGCGAGCCGATCCCTTGGGAGAGGCGAGCCAAATATCTCGGTGTTACCCTGGATGATCGTTTGTCCTTTGCCGACCACATAAAACAGGTACGTGCACGCGCCTGTTTTGTGTCCGGTCGCCTTCATTTCTTGTTAAATAAAAAGTCTAAACTTGCCCTAAAAAGCAAGGTGAGACTCTACACCGCGTGCATCCGCCCCGTTATGCTATATGCATGCACTGTGTTCGCACATGCATCTCCCAAGCTGATCCATAGACTCCAAGTGGTTCAAAACCGCTTCATGCGCAAAGCCACGGGCGCCCCGTGGTACATGCGCAACTTAGACCTCCACATAGACCTCAATCTGCCCACGGTTAAGCAATTCATTAAGCGCGCTTCACGCCGCTATTACGATCGTGCCCTAAACCACGCGAACCCATTAATTGTAAAAACTGCAAACTATACTCCTTCAGAGATTTCAAAAATCCGTAGGCCTAAACTCGCCCTCAGCGAGCCGGATGACCCTACAACTCTAGCTCAGATTAAGGATAGGGAGGCTCGCGCAGCCCTGAAGAAACAAATACAACACCGCCCGCGTTTTCGCCCTCGCCGGAGAGGCCCGTCGCGACGTCCCACTCAGTCAGTCTCGTCCCCAGTAGTTGGCCCGAGCCGTACCAGTAATCCGACCGTCCCATAAAACTCCTCTAAATCGCTTAGGCGAAGTCCGTCCCACTATTTTTTGCCCCCCGACGACGCCCTGAGCCGAGGTTCGTGCCCCAACTGGGGCGCCCTCAGCGGTCAGTCGTCTAAAAATTTGTAAACTCGGTTGAGAGCCCTAAGCGCTCACCGAAAAGTCCGCGTAAGGGTGTCTATGGTCCCTCAGACCTCCACCTTTAAGTCCTCCCCAAAAAAAAAAAAAAAAAAAAAAAAAAAAAAAAAAAAAAAAAAAAAAAAAAAAAGATGGCTGCCACACGCGTCATACTTGTGAACAGGTGCTGCTTGTGGGGGCTGGTCTGTGCGAGTTTGTTGTTTATTAAGTCAGTCATAATTCAATTCTATAGATTACTATTTTTGCCGCCATAACACGCAAATATTGTCAGTGAGACTAGATAAATAATAATTATTGAATGTAATAGGTGTAAGTTGTTTTTGAAAAGAGTAATTGCTGAGTTTATTGCCGGCTCTTCTCAGCAAAAACAACCTTCCGAACCGAGCATTTAGAGTCTGACTATTCATAAGTGCCTGTGAAGGCCTATTTGGATGAATAAACAATTTCATTTCATTTCATTTCAATAGTTTGTTTTTATGCCACTAGTGACAACGAGGCAGGCGGGTCACCTGATGGTAAGTGACTACCGTCGCCTATAGAAATTAGCAATACTAGGTGGACTGCCAACGTGTTGAACACCATATTACTATACCTTAAGGGCAAGGGCAGTTTATAATAGTTCTGCTTACAACTGAATAATCATCATTTGTGCCTTGCCCCGCCCGTTACATCATTTAGGGAAGACGATCCAATTTATATCTCTGACCATCTCAATCACAATTTTATTTCTACCAAGACCAAGTCTATAATCGTCCGAAAGTCGAAAAAATAGTTGGAAATCGATTTTTGCATCTGTAGGTACCACCGCATCGCAGGGGATCGCTGTAATGAAGTATGGAGCGGCTGAAAGCATTGTGTCTGAACTAGCATTAGTTCCTCATTCAGTTCCGTTTTCTTGTTTTCTTTTTCAAAGATGGTACACAAAAAGAGCACATTCGTTTATAACGTAGCTAGAGGTACCATTGTTACACGCTATTTACAAAATTACAAAGAGCTAATATAATATAATATCAGTGGCTGAAATAACCTTGTACCGAATTTAATCAGAGAGAAAAATGTAGGAAACATTTTAATATTCCTTTAACCTGGCTTTATGTCGATGAGAAATATTCGTGTTGTTCAAAGGAATGGTTGAGTATGCTCTTAGCACTTTGGACAACTTTCAATGGTGATTTAGAATTTCAAATGTCCTGTCACTGTCACTGTCACTGTACTTGTCAGTAGCTAATGACAATGTTTAGATTAGCTTCGCCTAAGCAGCAAGTGAAACAAACCAGTAACTATGATAATTAACTCACATTATGTATTTATATTGTACGAGTAGGTATACAGGGTGTAATCGTTAAGTGTGTCCAGGCGATTATTTCGTAACTATTACAGATATCCAAAAAAAAATAACTGATATCGAAAGTACGTTACCTAATCAGTAAAATTACATCAATATTTTTTTTTAAATCAAACTAGAAGTATCAAAAGTTTTGACATTAAACGCTCCCATACATTTACTATGGGATTAGTAGAAAGGTTTCAGTTTCCTTATTTTAAAAGGTTATTTTAGGTTACTACTGATATTAAAAGAAACTGTTTATTAACCTAACAAAGTATTAAAACTATATTTTAATTGAATAACATTTATTTCTTAGTAAATACATTTATTTTTCAAAGCAGATTTTTGTAGTGTGTTGCTTTTCAGCCAGTTCAAATGACTGCGTTTTTGAAACAAGGTTTACTACTAATTTGAAGTGGTAAGATAATTAATATACACGTATATCTACTTGAAAATTATTATTATCATATCATACGTAATCATAAAATGAGATTAAGGTAAATTGAGTACTAAACCACTTAAAATAAGGAAACTAAAACGTTTCTACTAATCTCGTACTAAATGTATGGGAGTGTTTAATGTCAAAATTTTGGATACTTCTCGTTTGATTTAAAAAAAACTGATAGATGTCATTTTAATGATTAGGTAACGTACTTTCGATATCAGTTTAAAGATTTTTTGATATCTGTAAAAGTTACGGAATAATCGCCTGGACACACTTAACGATTACACCCTGTATGTGATGCAAGTAATGTGCATCACTCTCTACTCTCTACTCAGCAATCGCTGTCCATAATTATTTATTTTAAATAATCCTCTAGTTAATGTTCTTTTAATGTTTTCACGAGAACTTTCGCCAACTAGATACGAGTGGAATATCCCAAATGTCTCTCAGTTTTATATGTGAATGGAAACAGGGGACCTATATACTTACGGTTGTATAACAGATAATTAATATTTATGCACACACCATAGACAGTTTTGGAATTTAGTCTATGACTGTTAAATGTAACAATAAATGTTCCGCCACAGGAGCGGCTATTGCTGTCGGTTTTGCCGCGTCACGTTGCCATGGAGATGAAGGCGGACATCGCCAGCCAGCCCCGCCAGGAGCAGTTCCACAAGATCTACATCCAGAGATATGAGAATGTCAGGTTAGTCGTCTAGTGCCCAATTGAAAGTACCATGTTACCTAAGTTCTTTTATTAGGCCACTCCAGCATACGAAGATCAGTGCGTCAGCCTCATTTTTGTGTAAAAAAAAAGTAACAACATAAAATATAATATAGGTACCTTAAAGAAATCAATTATTTCTGTTGACTACCTAGTTTTATAGATTTGATTAATGTTTGAATTATAAATAACAAGAAAACTGTTAATCGAAAACAAATACAACAAAAGTAGTCGCAGCGTGAAACAGAACAAAGCGCAGGAAATTGCTTTAGTGGAAACTAGCAGACGGATAAATACGCGCATTGCATAGAATAGAGTCCTAGAGTTAGCTGTTTACTGCAGTTTAAAACATTTCAATTGATTTAAGTTGTGAGTAATTGCATTGCGTCGTGTAGCCGCCGCACCGCGCCGCACCGCGCCGCACCGCGCCGCACTGTCTAGTAATCCTATTATATTTAAGTTATGATTTGGTGGGATAAAGTCCGTGTCAAGTCAGGCGTCAGGCACGGTCTAGCATAATTTACTTAAAGTGTGTTCAATGTTTATAACTTTTAAGTTAAGTTATTATCAGTCACTGTCATGTTGTAGGTACTGTTTGGATGTGAAGTTGTTTGTTACTCTTTCACGCAATAACTATTCAACGGATTTTGTTGAAACTCAACACACAGGTAGACCATATCCTAGAATAGAACATGGGATACTTTATATCCCGGGTCAATACGCGGGGATCGCTAGTCTTGAAGCATAGATAGACATTGTCTTTGAAAAATTGATTTATGTTGAAAAAATAACAGGCAGTAGGTATTGAATACCTTAGTCGAACGAAAGCCTAGGTAACTTGAGCTGCATTTTAATATGTCATCTCTAGTATTACTCCTTTAGAGCTCCAATGAAAACATTCCTCGGATCCGTCAAGTTGTTCTTTTCAATCATTCATTGGAGTCATTCTCTCAATTTTATCATTTCAATGTTTGACTCGCTGTGACGCGCTCTTTTATTATTCAATACAGTAGTTGATAGCCAACTTCCAATATCTATTTTGAACCCTTTAAAAATACATAACTTTAAATTTTATTATGTTATTATGGTGACTGAAATATCAAATCAGCTTCTTTTTATTAAATGTCAAAACGATGATTTATATGGAGTTTTGTATGAAATACATACTTGTGACGTTATAATTAAAAAAAAAAAAAAAAAAAGCCTTTTATTTATTGTTTCACAATAAAGATTGACAATTTAAAACAAATAAAATAATAAATAATTAGATAATTAATAGAAATTGTTGATTATTTATGTAAATGTAATTATTAATTACCTAATTGATTCAGTGTAATTAATATGATAGTTATTTAAATTTAAGATAATATATATGTATACTTAATGAATAGTTTATTTATATTGAAGTTTTTTTTTTTTTTTTGTACATGCAAACACATTTATTTATCTGTAACGTTATAATTATACACCATCAAAAGATTTACTCTTTGTCGTTAAATTGGTAATTAAAAATTATAACAATGCCAAATTTTTCATCGTGTTCGCTATTTTCGTTTTTTTTTTTTTTTTTTTTTAATACACTAGTTAGGGATAGGTATTTTTCCTTGAATATAGACATCATTCCAATAGTAGTAATGTTGAGTAGTACAGTTAGGACAGTCGTCGGCAGGAAATGGCGGATTACATCGATCGTTGTAATTATTGGATGTTTTGATCGGAGACTCGACGAGTTAAAGAGTGGAATGTGAAGCCATTCAATTGAAGTTGGATGAGGGCTTTCCGTGCTCGTGCCAAATGTTTCGGTTCATTATTTTTGTATTTTCCAAGCAATTTTTTCTTTAGCATTATATTAGATGAAGTAACAAGCTTTATTCTCTGTTTGTCAAATTAATTGTTGTGTACTTAATATTATGAATTATAAAAAAAAATGAAAACCGGTTGACAATTGGCGGAAAAATCGATGAATAAACATTAAAAAAAACATAGAATCGAACATATAACCTCCTCTTTTTTTGAAGTCGTTTAAAAATTGCAAACCATTATTTTTTTGAACTAGTTTAAAGTGAATTAAAAATATTGCCATTTTAAGCTTTAACAGCTTCCTAACATTCTGATTTCCAATAAATCATGCCCTGCACCCGGCGTCCCCTGGCACTCCTAGCACTCCTGGCAGGGCTGTCACCACTCTCGGCTGTGAACCATTAACGCGATTAGGTCACCCTGTGGGGGCACGTAGGGAATCATATTGAACTCTGAAAATAATAGTCTTCACCTCTTTCTAACCGAGACGTCAAAAAGAGGAGGTCAATTCAGTTGTATTTTTTTTGTTTGGTACCTGAGAATCCGTCAATTATTAACTGATTTGGATTTTGAATCACTTTACGTATTGACATATATTTACACCAAACATTTATGACTAAAATAATATTTTTAGATAAAAATTAAACGGAACTCAAAAAAACACAAAGTTATTAAAAGCGAAACATAGTTTTCAGTGTACCTATTTTATATTAGATGTTTTAAATACTGTTTACTTAGTGTGTACCATTTATCTTGAAAATGTAGAAATTATAATCGAATATCTCGTTGAACTGCCACTCAGTGTAGGCTACATAATCGACTCAACTCGGCTCTACAGCATCAATTAGAATAGAAACTGACAGCACTCGATTTTACTCAATTTCAGTTCCTACTCGTCCGTCTGGCCGTGTATATATGTCTGCTTATAGTCTTTACAATATTGTTATCTGCGTCTATTTTTTTTTTGTAAATAATAGGAAATTTTTTACATAAAAAGTTGAGAAAGTTTTAAAAGCTATTTGTCACGTGGAACTTAATTGAAGTAGGTATTGAAATAAAGACACATCTTTATATATAAATTGTACGTTTATTATGCTTTGAGATAACATCCATTCAACGTGAAAGCCATTCAAAGTCAAAGGCATTCAATCCAGATTGATTAATACGCTAAACCTTCTGAAGCTGCCACCGGCGCCGGTTCGAGATCCACAGTAACATTTCTACTGAATATAATAATACCTATCAATAGGGTTGTGTCCTGGGTCAATAAAAATGAATTCTAATTAGTCCGTCGGTGAGATTATCAAAAAATATTGGACACGTATTTTTTGCTTTATCAAATCAATACAAATATACAAAGTTATAGCGCATCAAAGTATAGGAGTGGGGGCTTGTGACGTCACTTCGTGCTAAAATTTGTACCACGGTGTGACGTCACGCGAAACTTCAACGCACTGTATCCTCGTCATTTTTCGTTTACGGAACAAAATAAAAAATACGTGTCCAATATTTTTTGGTAATCTAACTGACGGACTAAATGTATGTACCTACTTATAGCTTAGGTACTCTGTGGTGTGATTAGGAATATTGTAGACACCCGAAGTGTAGTATTCCTATTTGTTGGTTACAGATTATTGGACGAGACAGTTCTGAGGTTTCGTGTTGGATATAGGATATTACACAAAAGTGGAGTTGCATTCCTCAAATACGAGTGTTCTTTAGAGTACACGTTGAACTTATTTCTCTCCAGGCTAAAAAGTAACCTATGTTTTATTCCAGGTTATTATCCAGCTGCAAAGGCGATGATAGCTCAGTGGTAAGTGACGTCGAATACCGCGACGAAGGTCGTGGGTTCGAATCCTACAATGAGCTAGAGCTTTCGGTGAAGGAAAACATCGTGAGGAAACCATAGCACGGTGGTAGGGTACTTTGTTGTACCCAACTGGCTGGCTACCACCCTCAAGTTGAAAACCTGTCGCCAAGCACCTATTGGTGTGTTCCGACAGCTGCACTTGAGAGCCAGTTCCCATCTAGGCTTTGAGATTGTGGTCAAACACAAGCTTATCCAGAATAAAAAAAAAAACCTGAGTTTTTTTTATGTCACAAGTGACAACGAGGCAGGCGGGTCACCTGATGGTAAGTGACAACCGTCGCCTATAGACATTGGCAATACCAGGGGATTGCTAATGTGTTGTACACCTTATTACAATGCCTTAAAGGCGAACTGGCTCTCAAGTGCAATTGCCGGAACACACCAACAGGTGCTTGGCGACAGATTTTCAACTTGAGGGTAGTAGCCAGCCATTCGAGTACTATAAAGTACCCTACCACCGTGCTGAGTGCTAAGTTTCATCAAAATATGTTCAACAGTTTTTGCGTGAAAGAGTATCAAACATCTTCACATCCAAACAAGCTTTGACGTAGTAAGAAAAGTTTTAATAGGAATGAAAAAATACTTGGTCAAAAGCAATTTATCGAAATTAGGCGTGGATTCGGAATCGACATGCGATATGTAATACTAGCGGTTCAGCGCGGTTTCACCCGCTTTCCCGAGGGATCTTATCTTTTCCCGGGATAAAAAGTAGCCTATGTGCTATTCCAGACTATAATCTATCTCCATGCCAAATTTCATCCAGATCCATTCAGCCGTTCTGGCGTAAATGAGTAACGAACATACATCCATCCATCCAAACTTTTAACATTTATAATATTAGTAAGATTTATAATATGGTGACTCTAGGGAGAAAGCTCCGATAATTGAGAGATCCTTTCATCAACCCATCTCATGTAAATCTGCGCCCAAAGACTGTGTACCTTGAGTGGTCCAAGTTACAGGCGTGTTCTCGATGGAACAGTTGGCGTGGAAGTTGCCAAGATACTTGCCGAGGTTACAGGATGCACAGGTCGAGGATAGATTTCTACCCTGGACTATTATTTTTGGAAATATTTCTTTTGAGACTTTAGGTCTTGAGATCTATATATATATATCTGATTTCCTTAGTAGAAGCAGTGTGTAAAACAATTTACCATAAAAAAAGCTTGATATTTTTTTTGTTATTTGAGTCAATTTCTACAAATCCAATGTTTTTAAATTAATTATTTTCGATAAAAAGTAGACAGAGAGCTCTTATAATAATAATCTTTCTACATTTCGGTATTCCTGCAATTCCAAATAAAATTACACTCTTTCATAAAAAATCTTAATGGATGTCTAGGTTATAAATGGAACTAGGGTGGAAAACTAAAACTAACCCACTAAATTAGGCTGTACATTCATAGGTCAGTCAGTCAGTCAGTCAGTCAGTCAGTTTTATACTTATGCATTGATTTATACTCAATGTTCACTATCAAATAACCAAGTGTGTAAGTCGGCGGTAGAACCTATGAGAGTTGCATGCTCAAATCTGAGCTAAAATAAATAAATAATCTTGCAAATATAATAATGTAATACCAATAAAAATGTGATGCTGATATAACGGGATTCTTTATCCTTCGTTGTAAAAACTCAAACACGTTAGACGATTCATTGCTCGCCAGTAACTTGGAGCAGACAGTAGCAAACTCAGCAAATATTCAAATGCGAATGAAAGTGGGATGTCCGCCGCCGCCCTCGCCGTCCCCGCTGCCCGCGCACCGCTCGCTGTCCGGGGGGACGGGGACCGTCCGGTATTACGGATTTGTGACCGTTACTTACGTCTTACCGGCACTGACCGTCCGTCCATTGCTTTTGAGCAGATCATCTAACTATCCGCCCTTCAGCTTCACGCGCGATCCCCTAGCACCTCATCTTACTAATCTTACTATAATCTTACTAATATTATAAATGTCAAAAAATGTTTGGATGGATGTATGTTTGTTACTCATTTACGCCAGAACGACTGAACGGATCTGGATGAAATTTGGCATAGAGATAGATTATAATCTGGAATAGCACATAGGCTACTTTTTATCCCGGGCAAAGATAAAATCCCTCGGGAACGCGGGTGAAACCGCGCGGAACAGCTAATACTTTATAAGAATCGATCCATACATCATATCATGACTAAATTATGTTTTACCAATAGGTTCAATCTTTTCCGAGAAATATTATAGTAAAACAGTGAAATACGTGATTCATTAGGTACTTGTTTCGATGAGTAATAATACAAAATTTAAATGAGAGCCAAGTTCAATATTACAATATGCATGATTGTCGGCAAGCCAACATTTCATGTGCAATAGACTTTTGAGGGGTGCAAATGGTTCGTGTAATAACACACGGGTGCTGTGTCACCAGTTTCCTTTTTCTTGGCTGGAGATCACATGAAAACCTCTAAGAAGAAACCTGTTTTAGATGGTAGGTATTCCATCCCATCTATCTTTCTATTTAGTTGAGAAACATAATAACATATATATTGGAGGCATACGCTGCAAAATCACGATTGGTCTAGCTAGACGTTTCATCAATCAGTCAGGTAACGTAATTTTATACGTATCTCTGTATTATATGATCCCTGCTCCGCAAATAGGATCTGTGACTCATAGATTGTCAGAGCAAAGCATACCTTTGTGGAATTTGTTTACTCGTCTCTGTACAAACATCCGCGTCCATCGACCACCGATCATCTACACAACTAGTAGGTACCCATATTATAGAATCGATGGTGACGGTTATACGACTCCTTGTCGTACGAAGCCTTCCGATTACTTCCGATTACTTCCGAAAACGAACGTTCAACGGCACTCAGGCAGGGCTCACACAGGGAATCTAAACTAATATTATTAAGAGGAAAGATTTGTTTGTTACAGTTTAACTGAAAACATAGGCTACATTTTTTATCCTACAATGAGCTTGAGCTTTCGGTGAAGGAAAACATCGTGAGGAAACCATAGCACGGTGGTAGGGTACTTCGACTGGCTGGCTACCACCCTCAAGTTAAAAATCTGTCGCCAAACACCTATCGGTGTGTTCCGACAGCTGCACTTGAGAGCCAGTTCCCATCTAGGCTTTGTGTGCTTACCATCTTCGGTCACATCATCACTTACCATGGTGAGATTGTGGTCAAACACAAGCTTATCGAATATAAAAAAAAGAGAACGTGCAGTATAGGGAATATGATATGTGGTAGGTACTAGTTACTTAGATTGAGCTTCTCAAATATGCAATTTACAAATTATCCTCATATTAATTGCGTTCCAATTAATTGGAACTCTATCGATAAGTGTGATGATCAATTATTTATTTATTGATATTCAATATTTATTTCAAATTGCTACTGTCAGCAATATAAATAGCGCTACTAAAATTATTTAACGAGTAGTGGCGGAGATCCACGAGTACAGCGACGCGGACGACGAGATAACATTTTATTTCCGAATATTTTCTCAACGTTCAAGTAATGGCTTACGACAGTTGCAGTGTGGTGAATAGAAAAGGAATATTCCGCGGTAACGACGCAGGTGTTGCCCGTGTTCGAATATCGAAACATTTTCAATAATTTCCATCATTTACGACGAAAACCGTTTCGCTCGCACAGCATATTTTGTGGATAAATAAACTTCAGCCATCGGAAAATGCAGAGCCGGCAGCGTGTGCCCAAATTGAGGTTGGAATCAAAATATTGTGACAGCTCAGGGAGCCTATAGTATTCTGTTTTTACACAAAAATCATTAGCTGGTATTCCATTAGCCGTTACATCAGTCCAATTGGCAATATTAAATAAAGCTGCCTGTTCCGTGTTTGTAACAGGGCATCAAACGCAATTTCCAGTGGGATTGTACAGTTGAGCATGCAACACAGTCATCCCTGCCCTGACCCCTCTATGTCTGAAATAAACCCTCAGTAAAGCTTCCCTTTGTGCCCGTTTCGATTCCTATTAGCATTCCATTCATTAGATAGGTATAGGTAGACGTAACAAACGTCAGGTAGGATCAGTTAAATGGAGTTGCACTTCGTTATTGGGTTGATAGATATTGGCGCTGATTCTGTTGCAAATCGCACTTGTTTCGTTTCTCTTTCTTATAAACATTAATGAAAAAGGAGAGGAAATATTAATAACTGTCTAATTAGTTCCCTGCGTCCGGAAGAATAAGCGTGTTTAATAATGATGGTGACTCAATTTGAAACTTTGAAATCAAAAATTTGAACCTATTTGATTGGACAAAATCAACATCTAAACTCATTTATTCAGTTTAGGACCTGCCGGAACTCACCACTAGATGCTTGCTGACGCATATTTTACAATAATCTAGTACTTTAAAGTACCCTACTACCAAGCTCAAGAAGATAGAAAATCTATCATTTTTCATAATACACAAATATGACAACCAGGTAGGCGGACCAACTGATGGTAAGTGACTAAACGTGAAAGTTAGTAAACTACATACCTACCTTCATAACTTTTTGTATGTTTATTCCCACCATACATTCAGACCAGGTCTTGTCTATATATTGACATTTAACTATTGAAATTTTAAGTTAAATTAGCTTATAACTAAAAACAATTAAAATGTCAATGAGCTCTGTGTATTCCTATACACTTATCTTTGAGATGTGTGACGTACTTGCACCCAATGTGGGGCACCGTACCGTACCGTACCGTACCGTACCGTACCGCCCCGCGTCCCCAAACAAACAGACCTTAATTTCCTCTTAATTTCCCAGATGGGGCCTCCGTTTCAAATAAAACAATATTATTTACTTTGAAAACGAGAAACAAGCCCGTCATTTTCTTTTTCTCGGCCGTTTGTTAAAAATACCTACGTTGGTAAACAGGTGTGTTTTATCATTCATTTATAAATGGTTTTTTTATTGTAGTGTTGTGTCACAGAATCTCTGTACATTACTAATTTACCGTTCAGAATCACTCATTTATTCCAAAGTCAAAGTCAAAACCATTTATTCAGTTTAGGCCCTAGAAGGGCACTTATGAAGGTCGAATTACAGAAGTTACCACCGGTTCGGAAGTCAGCCTTCAACTGAGAAGAACCGGCAAGAAACTGAGCAAGGTTACATTTTTTAAATATTTTTGGACCATCTGACTGTATTGGCTTTTTTTTCAAATGTTTAACCATTTTATTCTTAAAGTAATACAAAAATACATAAAAAATGATAACCCGCATTAGTTACCTTCCGTTCTTCCGTTCCGTGCCTATAATAGTCTGTAAGAACAACCCCTTCCTACATAATCCATGCAGGAGCTCTAAGGAGAATTTAGACCACGTTTAGACACTAGCAAAAGTTGACTTACTATTTTGACTCTGATTTTTTAGAACTTTTAATAGAACAGTCTCATTAAGTTTCAGTAGGTCAAGTTATTATTCAATGCTAAATGATGCATTGATATCAAACAGAGGATCATCTATCGCCTAGCCGCTGTCTCTTTTACGCTATAGTTTCGCGCGTTTTGACGTGAAAAAACAACATCATCTTTTTAGATCGTAAAGGCGAGTTTTCTTCCGAGAGAAGTCCTTGAAACTTTATAATAAAGCGGAAATTCGATACTAGGGTGCGATTTCAAAAACTAAGAAGCATACTCAATTTTAAATAGAGATGGCTCGCAGTAATGTCCTCTCGCAGTAAATTTATAATACAGAAAAAAAGTATGTGAGTATTATTTTTTTACAGCCTTATTGATTGATTATTTGGAAGTGATCACGGGACCAAATGGACTATTGACGTAGCTACCGGAGATGGTACACGAAAAAGTGATATATTTGAACATTTGGTTATTGTTTTTTTTTCTCATTAATAATTGAAAAAAAAATGTTATGGAACTTTGATGTTATTTTTCTCTAGAACTGTTAGGTTTCTGTTAACCTACCTGCGAGTACATATATGAAATATCTTTTTCAGTTTTTCCCGCTGTTTATACTGAAGTCTATGGAATAATTAATTTTGAATACTTTTCATGTATTTCGAAATCCCATTTAAAGTCCGAGCACTTCGAAACACAACGGAGCGATCTTTTTATATAACAAATGAAACAAGGTTTCGCGCTTGTTATTTTCATTGCTTACGAATGTTTTGTTTACTTAAGATCTGTTAGATTCCTCTGTAGAGGACAGTTAAGTTAAACTTTACGTACAAAGTACATTTATGTGACGGCGCCTTGCTTTGATTACAACTCGGCTGAGCTGAGGCTGGGGCTGAGGCTGAGGCTCTTTCACACGATTCCATCTGCGTCACTATTTAAATTTCATTTGGAAATTATTTGCAAATTAATGGACTGTAAAAAATTATACTTTTCTTTATAATTTGTTGTAAATTTTCTGACGTACGTTAATAATGTTTCAATGAGATCTATAACAAGTTCGTTGATAAGAACGTATTCTCTCCTCTCATAAATTAGACTAATATACCTAGGTAGGTTACCAAAAGAAACAATCGCTTGTTTTCATCGATTCGTTATCCATGACGTTTACAAAGAAAATATGTGTGGGGATTACAGAAAAATATACATATAGGTATAACAGATGTCAGCAAAATATTATTTCAAAACGGATATCAGGAATCCGAAGAGATAAAAAATAAACACAGTCCGCGGTGTCTGACGTGGTCGGCCGTAAGCCTGAAAGGTATTTGGGACGACGGTATTTCGCCCAGGGCTCCAGGGCTCCTGGGCGCTACTTCCAAAGGGTTATTTATTTTATTTACACAAAAATTACATAGCGTTGTGGCAAACTGAAACTGTTTGTCGGCAGGTTGTTCTCGCTTTACATTTTTTTTAATGGACGGTGCTGTGCATTCATTCATTTAGCAAGTTCTATTGTGATAAAGATCGGTAGATAATTATTGTAATGGACTTTGGATACAAAGACTTTCCTAGCTCAGTGGTTGTGTCGCTGGATACCGCGGCGAAGGCCGTGGGTTCGATCCTACTATGAGCTTGATGAGCTTTCGAAACTACATTACGGTGGTAGGGTACACTCGACTGGCTGGCTACCACCCTCAAGTTGAAAATCTGTCGCCAAGCACCTGTTGGTGTGTTCCAGCTGTTACATTTGAGAGCCAGATGCCTTTAAGGCATTGTAATAAGGTGTATAACGCATTGACAATCCCGTTGGTATTGCTACTGTCTATAGGTTACGGTATTCACTTACCATCAGTCATTATAATATATATAATGTAGGTATATACATGCTACGTTCGCCAACCATTATTTCGAACGTAAATCCTATATTTACTTTTACCCAGTTTATTATATAAAAAGTTATTTTAGTTTATACTTTCAGATGAGCACCAACGAGTTAAACAAAGGGAGGGAGGGACTTATTAAATTGTGGAACCCAACGCGTGACTCTCAACTGATTTCATTATTGATAGGGTTCGTTTGTGATAATACTTTGTAAGTAACTTTTACTATGTAGGTAACTAATGCTGGTTATAATTTTTGATGTATTACTTTAAGAATAAAATTGTTAAATATTTGAAAAAAATAGCTTGAGAGGTGTCAAGGGACACCCGGATGGAACGAAGTTATATAAGTTATATAAGTCGAGAGAGTATATATATATTTAAAAAAAAAATTAAAAAAAACATTTCTATTTATATCTATAAATAGAAATGAAAAAAAATATCTGGCTTGCTTTCTATAAGAGAGAGAGACAGACAGAGAAACATGCGCACGCCGCACAGCTTACAATAAAGTGACACTGACACTAAAAGTGTCGGACAATTTTTCGTAAGATTTTTTTCCGTCTAGCCCCCTTTCACAACGCGCGATAAAGAACTTCGTTCTAAAAAGCCAATATAGTCAGATGTTCCAAAAATATTTAAAAAATGTAACCTTACCGAGTTTCTTGCCGGTTCTTCTCGGTTGAAGGCTGACTTCCGAACCGGTGGTAACTTCTGTAGTTCGACCTTCATAAGTGCCCTTCTAGGGCCTAAACTGAATGAATGGTTTTGACTTTGACTTTGAATAAATCTTCATTTCAAGTGTGTAACGTGATACCATATTTTGTTAGGTAAGTAACTTTGACACTTTGTTGTTTTATTCAGTTTAGATTCGCGTTTGACCACTATCACTTACAGAAATCACGAAATCTCATAAAGATGGGCTAATGAACACCCATACAAACATTTGCAATTATAATATCTCGGTAGCAGTGCGGCCGTAGTACACAATCGACGAATTAGGGCGTCGGCGACCGTAATGGCCACTTAGCGATAAAAAGGCAGAAGATCTTCGGTAGAAAATCCGGTAGTCCGGTAGAAAATCCGGTAGTCCGGTAGAAAATCCGGTAGTCTGGTAGAAAACCCTGGAATTTGCAGAAAGTAGCCATTTACTAAAGTGTCCAAATTATAAACCTTGACTGCTACATAACGCGTCTTGATTCCAGTAGGCACGGCGAAGCAAAGCAAAGCTGATGGGTGACCGATGAATGAATGGGAAATATGAAGATGGAAACGGTATTTACTAATTAGCAATCAAGGTTTTAGGCAAAAACAAGGCAGAAGGACTGTTTGTAATTAAATCAAAATAAATAATAAGCTTACTAGAATAATGTAGATACGTTCGACATACTATATAGGTAACGTATAATAACGTACTTTCTTTAAAACATGGAACGTAACTTTATTTATTTTTACATTAATTTATTTATGCTAAAATGTTAGTTCTAAGCTAGAAAAAGGAAGCGAGTCTGATTTTAATACAATAAAATTAAAAAATCTATTTAGTCCGTCAGTTAGATTACCAAAAAATATTGGACACGTATTTTTTATTTTGTTCCGTAAACGAAAAATGACGAGGATACAGTGCGTTGAAGTTTCGCGTGACGTCACACCGTGGTACAAATTTGACCACGAAGTGACGTCACAAGCCCCCACTCCTATACTTTGATGCGCTATAACTTTGTATATTTTTATTGATTTGATAAAGCAAAAAAATACGTGTCCAATATTTTTGATAATCTCACCGACGGACTAATTAGAATTCATTTTTATTGACCCAGGACACTACCCTATTCGTATGTTGTTAATAACGATTATTTTTTTTCAATTTAATTGAGGCCACACTAGTAGAGAATAGAGAGCTTTCCGTTGTTTGCTACTCAGTCTATTATACCAACAATAACTAATTATTGTTTACATTAAATTACTGTTTCAGGATTGCTACTAATTAACCGTCTGTTCATTGTCTATTCTCTGTCGGTAATTAACTTACTCGTCAATATAATATGTTAACAGGGGCGACTCTCGCAACTGCCACATCTCTGTCGCTTTGCCAAATATTAAACACTAGCTGTCCGCCCCGCGGTTTCATCCGCTTTCCCGGGATAAAAAGTTTATTTTCCAGGACAGTAAAAATAATTCCAGACTATCATCTAACTCTATGCCAAATTTCATCCAGATCCATTCAGCCGTTCTGGCGTAAATGAGTAACAAACACACATCCATCCAAACTTTCACATTTATAATATTAGTAAGATATATAATACAACATTTTGACAGATGAAACCAGCCAGGGTCTTATTCCAATGCGTATTTTGCACGGCCCAACTTTATTAATTAATGCTATAGTCCTTATTTACACAGCCATGTAGGTACAAAAACAGAAACGTCCTACAATGAGCTTGAGCTTTCGGTGAAGGAAAACATCGTGAGGAAACCATAGCACGGTGGTAGGGTACTTTGTAGTACTCGACTGGCTGGCTACCACCCTCAAGTTGAAAATCTGTCGCCAAGCACCTATCGGTGTGTTCCGACAGCTGCACTTGAGAGCCAGTTCCCATCTAGGCTTTGTGTGCTTACCATCTTCGGTCACATCATCACTTACCATGGTGAGATTGTAGTCAAACACAAGCCTATCCAGAATTAAAAAAAAAAAAAAAAACGTCCGCTTAAAATCCACCGGCCTCACACAGCGTCTTGCCATCTTATTGGCACTTCCTTTAATTGTGATAATTGCCCTCTTGCCCTGTTCAGCATAATAACCAACTAGATTGAACTAGACTAATTAACTGGTGATTACTAACCTCTTGATTGTAGTTGTTTGAACTACATGAATGTATATTCGTCGCCAACTCCAACGGTTGGTCGGACATTGTGAGTACTAACTAATTCTGTTCTTGAAGTATGCCGGTTTATATTAATTTACCCCAACTTGTGTTACGTCTCGCCAAATTTGCTGTTTTAGTTATGAAATGAAATGAAAATGTTTTTATTCAAATAGGCCTTTACAAGCACGTATGGATAGTCTAGACCAGGGGTCGGGAAACCGCGGCTCGCGAGCCGCATGCGGCTCTTTGAAGGGTCAGTTGAGGCTCTTCAAGTTCCCCTCAAAATATTTTTTTTGGGTGCATATGTCATCAAATATTTCGTAAATAACGCGAACCAAATACTTAATTGTATTTATTTCGAACCCAAACACAGTTTACACCATTTTACTACACTCTATTAAAATTTGTAATACAGTGAAAAACCTAAAATAGAAAACTGCGGCTCTTTGAGCTTCCGAGAAGTTGATATTTTACTGGAATCTGGATCTTTGTCCAAAAAGTTTGCCGACCCCTGTATGGTCTAGACTCTAATGCTCGGTTCGGAAGGTTGCTTTTGCTGAGGAGAGGCCGCAATAAACTCAGCAATTACTCTTTTAAAACAACTTACACCTAATCATTTTTTATTTATGGCGTCTCACTAATAATATTTGCGTGTTATGGCGGCAACATAATAATAAATAGAATTTAATTATGACTGACTTAGTAAATTTCAATGGGATATCTATAATATAAAAATGAATCGCAAAATGTATTGGTAAGCGCATAACTCAACAACGCCTGGACCAATTTGGCCAATTCTTTTTTTTAAATGTTTGTTGAAGTCCAAGGATGGTTTTTACGGCGAGAAAAATTCGAATAATTGCCGGGAAACCCCTAAAAATAGCCCTTTTCTTTTTCCCATACAAACACCCAGCTGTCAAACATTTGACGTCAATCGAAACAAAACAAAGCCGCGTTTTAGAGAAATAGGGCAGAACAAGGTCTGCCGGGACAGCTAGTATTATATATTGAAGAGGACTACGTTTGTTCGGTCAGCTAGTTGTCATTATTAAAAAGAAATAATGACGTTGTGAGATGTTTTTCACCTGGGGTCCAATTATCGCGGTATTCCATTCGACATAATATACCTACTAACACGCTACGGGTGATGAGTTCGATTCCCATCCAGAACCGACATTTGTTTAGATACACAAACTCTACTTAGGGAAGAATATGCTAGGATATTTATTTTGACATTTGGATAAGCTTGTGTTTTGACCGCAATCTCACCATGGTATAATTGAAACTAATGCTCTATCTGTCTCCCCAGCATCCTGTTTGCGGACATCTGTGGCTTCACATCGCTGTCGGACCAGTGCACTGCCGAGGAGCTAGTTCGCCTGCTCAACGAGCTCTTCGCACGGTCAGTGTTCCATTTGTTGTATACCATGACTCTTCAAGGAATGAAGTACTGGAGACCTCTTACCATCAAGCAGCCCGTAAGCCCGGGCCAAGTGGCGTGGTTGTCGATTCGATCATACGACCATCTAGAACATACATGTCTGTTTGTCCTGTCTCTAAATGTACCTAATCATCTATTTAATTATGTATTTAAAAAAACAATGCTAGTTTATTATATCAGTTTATCTGGTTCCCATAGTAGAAGCTCTGCTTAGTTTATGGTATGTTCACCATGGGTGAAGAATGTCCCGAAATATTTACTATTACTAGCTTTCCCCCGTACTTAGGACCCCCGTTACATCCCCTTAGGGGTACATTTTGGGAAAACTTTTCTTAGCGGATCATACTACGTCATAATAACTATCTGCGTGCTGAATTTCAGCGGAATCCGTTGAGTGGTTTCAGCAGTGTGTTGAAAAATCAGTCAGTCAGTAATGATCGCATATTTGCTGTAGATTTCTTACAACCTAACAACAAACAACTAACTTGTAGTTAAATGTGGGGGGGGGGGATCACAACTGACTTATTTTTAAGATCTATTCAGCGATACCACTCAAAAAATCAATTTTCAAAAATCATTTAGGTATTCATAACATGTTTTCTTTGTCCCAAGTTTGAAATACCTTTAAGATTACAGTAATTAATTAAGCTGTAACATACAGATGCATGGACGGACATGATACTCGTAAATCTAGGGTTTCTTGTTTAGTTTCGGAACCCTATAAATCTACAAGGAGAATTTTTCGAATAAATATCGACGCATGACACGAGAGCGCGGTGGTAAGAGCAAAATCTGTGATTGTTGAATAATAAATGACATTAGGTCCTACCGCCGGCGTGGCAGCGTGGCAGCGTGGCAGCGAGCCAACGAGGGCGCGCCATCATTATCGCAGCTTTACAGAATCACGCGCCATAATTTAAATTGACGAGGGCTTTGTTGTACGCTACTTCGTTATTTTTCTTCATCACCCTATTTAATCTTTGTGCAAGAGTTGGTCCTGAAGATACACATTTGATGTAAGGGTACAGAGAATTTGACCAGAGTTCACAGCGCGACTTGACGTAGACAAACGCTACGATCGCATTTGCATTAATACTTATGGAACAAATTTTCATAAACAGATAAACCGCAATAGTATCTCTGGCTGTCACTGTTCAAAACACTCCTGTACATACAAGTACATAAACAAGTTGAAAAAATGGTCTAATGGTGTGCTAGTGTTTCGGCAAGCCTTTTTCACTGTTTAGTTACAGTGTCTTATGACCACAGCCCACAGTCGCCGCGTGACAAAACGGTTCGCACTTAGCCCACTACTGCTTCCAAGTTGAAAGCTCACGGCATTCATTGACCCCCAAGTGGTCGCACAATGTCCCCCTCCGTACAGATTGTAACCTTATACCTATTTAGTAATCTTTGGAATGATCCGCTTTGATCTATTAACGTTGGCGTTGATGTCGGCGACCTTGTGTGAGACAACCCTTGCTAGTTGACATCCATTGTGTAAGGGCTCGCTTGTTTATAGATCTTCTTGACTTACTGAATCGACTGAAGAATCTTATTTTTAACCGACCTTGAAAATAGGAGGGAATCCTCCAATAAGCGGTATATTTTACGCGTTTATTTTATATTGATTTGGCTATGTTATATTGAGGGTAGTTTTATTTTTAAGGTTACGGAACCTCAAAAGGAAAAAAACGGAATCCTTATTGAGCAGTGAAAAAAACAAACTCCTTAGCCAATGAAATCAAAATACATGGCCGTTTATTCTTCGTTTATATGACGCATATTTTGACTCTCGCAAGGGTATCAAAACCTATAGGTCCCGTTGACCTAGAACCATGAAATTTGGCAAGGAACAATATGATGTAGCACAAGTATATACTAATAAATCTGAAAACTATTTTGTAGTTAAATATCAGAAAAAAAACAACATAATCGGAAAAAACTGAAGAAATCTTCGGAAATTCGATTCCCGTGATAAACAAATTATTTACGTTTACGTTACCTCCAAGTTTGTATGGAACCCTCGGTGCGCGAGTCCTACTCGAACTTCACCGGAATTTTGTGATAATTTGACTATGAAATTTGAAGATACAAGATACATCAACAGATTGGAGCATAAATATTGCGATTAACACATTTTATTTCATACTAGCTTCCCCCAGCACTGAGGGTTTTTTTTTTTTATTCTGGATAAGCTTGTGTTTGACCACAATCTCACCATGGTAAGTGATGATGTGGCCAAAGATGGTAAGCACACAAAGCCTAGATGGGAACTGGCTCTCAAGTGCAGCTGTCGGAACACACCGATAGGTGCTTGCCAGCCAGTCGGGTACTACAAAGTACCCTACCACCTTGCTATGGTTTCCTCACGATGTTTTCCTTCACCGAAAGCTCAAGCTCATTGTAGGATTCGAACCCACGACCTTCGTCGCGGTATTCGACGTCACTTACCACTGAGCTATCATCGCCTAATATAATTTTCTGTTAGTGAAAGAATTCACAGAATCAGATCAATAGATAGTTCTGGAAATCACCTACTACATCTGACCTTCTATAATATTAGTGTAGATTTAGATTATCGTATTTAATTTAATTGTCTTTGTTTAGGTTTAAATTACGATGGCCCTTAGAATAATGAGTTTCATTCAAGTGAAGGAATGTAATAATGTCATACAATAATAAGATTCCTTAGTTCCGTTTGCCTATATATTTAATCTAAAGGACCGATGTCGAGGTCCAAGAAAGCTGTTTCGTATCCCCAAAAACAATGTAAAGCTGACCTTAGTTTTTAATCACTAAGGAATTCCTTCTTCAAACCTATACATATGCAACATCTCTATGGAAATTACCTGATGAAATGTCAGAACTCTACGTAAGAGCGTGTAAGCAATTTCAACGCAAATACAGGTTCGTCTGGCTTTATTTTCGGATGCGTGTACTTGTCTCGCAATCTCTCAAATATCTCGTTTGTTCAAATAACCTTTTTGTCATCTAATAAGAGTGTAGGAGGGTATTTATTTACCCGTGTCACGTGACACCTCTAGGGGTGTCCCGCGCGGTGACAATGATCACCAAATAAAGCTCTGCGGTATGTGGTCTTAGCCTACATAACACTCGGCAGACTCGTTGACTTGAAGTTTATGTATTCAAACATTGAAACAATTAGCCGGTCTATTGAGATATATGAAGTAATGCCTCTACACTTAAAGGGTTTATGTCGGAGTTCACGTGCGGATTACACTTGAAGTGCGTCAACAAAGGGTCCGTTACACTACCGGCGGGGCCTCGGGGCGGGACACGAATTTACAAAGGCCATCATTAGAGTCACGAGTCAGACTCAAATAGATTAGCTTTTGTTTATGCATATTATTCGACAAAACCTTTAAAAATTCGATAGATTACTATCTCTGTAAAAAAAATGAATCAAATGGATTAGCTTTTTGCCTTGATATTTTCAAAGAAATGCACGGACAAAACTTAGTCGAGTAGAGGCTCACCCCAACTAAACTTGAAAAGAAGAAATCCTTAAGACCTCACTTCACAATATAATTATCACAGTATTAATATAGAAAAAAATCAAGCAAGTGCTAAAAAAAAGAATTGCTTAGGTTGGAAGTTACACTTTGTGATTTTTTTTGTTAGATACAAAAACACTCTTGGAATTAAATATATGCCAAATATTGAATATAATGTAAGCTTCAAAATTGTTACTCAAATAGAAATCTGTTCGCTTAAGAATTATTATACTGAAATCAGTAAATAAATAAATATAAATATCCTCGGACATTTTTCACACACGGCTATCTGATCACAAACTAAGCAGAGCTTGTAATATGGAAACCAGATCACTGATATACTACATATTCTGGGTTTTTTTTTTGTAAATTCATACTTAAATAGATAGTTACACCCAGACTCATGACAAACAGACATGTTAATGCACAGAAATGTGTGTCCTGGATGGGAATCGAACCCACGACCTGCGGCGTGATAGGCAGTGTGTTAACCAACCACGCCAACCGGCCACTTTCCATGTAACTATCCACCTATGAAGCTAACGATCGGTTAATATCGGTAACAAATGGAATAGCATTTGTTGGTGCAATGTTAGAATGAATTTATCTAACAAAGGCTACGCGATTTCGGTCAATTTCTGTACTAGAATAGATTAGGGTTTCGTCAAGTTTTTGTCAAACAAAAGCTAAGCCAGTTCAGTTTGCACTTCCACTCTAATGCTTTTGTAAATTCGCAGACGGGACTCGGGCTCGGTGCGCTGCCACTGGTGTCATCTTACTAAATAATTAGCTCATCAACCTCCCGGTCTCCGCCAACTTATTGTTTTAGTTAATAACTCCATGTGATTTTAGTTTACTATCTACTCTTAAAAGAAAATAACCTAAAAGCTTCATAGCAATTGAAACAGTATGGTGATACCGTTCCATTATTTAACTCCTAAATACATAGAGCTGCGCGCATTCAAACGTGCTTATTTATCATTTCCTCGATGATAGAGCGGTGAGGGGATGATTGGGCAATCCATCAAAACATACTCGGCCGCATTCATGAAACGTAAATTGACGCAAAGCGCACGCTAGCCGCCCGACACGACGCGGCGACGCCTCATTTACTTACTACAAAACAAATTCAATAATGAAGGTGTCACTTTGACGTATAAAAGCGAGTTTTAAAGCGATAAATAAATCTGCGCGTGCGGAGCGAACGGTAGGTACGTGTGAATCCTATTACCCTCGATCGGGAGCCGAAGTGTCGCTCGTAATTTTCAGTGCGCTTTATTGCATTTTTACGGTGAGCTATTGCTGGGGAGTAATGAAGTCTTGCTTGAAGTCTCGATCCAGTTCCGCCACCGGTAACACACGCGTCGCCAATGTTGTTCCTTGACAACACATTTTTCTATACAAAAGCCCTTCTGCCATGTTTCTTGTAAATGTTTCTCTAGCGGATTAATACTTTGCAGAGTTTGTTTTATTCAATTGTATAGTCGTGACACTCGTCACTTGTATATAATTCATAGAATCAGCGAGCTGCAAACATTAACTTTTACTTGTAGATGTTTCATCTCGCTGCTCGCAAATTGAATTCATTCAATTGGACTTGTTAAGTTGTTGTTCATTTTATTAACAACTCAAATAGCCGGTGATCTACTTTCACCTACTGTTTCTATTTATTTCGTGTCCTCTTTGATTATATTATATACATATAATTAATATTATATAGATATCTGATATAGATTTTTTAATCGATTCCAAGGCAGCCAATTTGCATGCGTGCGTTTTCATAATACAAGCTCTGATTGGTTTGAAATCAGATGTGCGTGTGTGAAGAATGTCCCAGGCGAGATATATTTGCATATAGAACAATATAGATTGTTTTTTTTACTTATGGATAAGCTTGTGTTTGACCGCAATCTCACCATGGTTAGCGATGATGTGGCCGAAGGTGGTAAGCACACAAAGCCTAGATGGGAACTGGCTCTCGAGTGCAGCTGTCGGAACACACCCATAGGTGCTTGGCGACAGATTTTCGGGTAGCCAGCCAGTCGGGTTCTACAAAGTACCCTACCACCGTGCTATGGTTTCCTTACGATGTTTTCCTTCACCGAAAGCTCAAGCTCATTGTAGGCTTCGAACCCACGACCTTTGCCGCGGTATCCGACGTCACTACCACTGAGCTATCATCGCCTTAATTGTGTACAGTTTCGACCGGCTGGCCGCCGAGCACCACTGCCTGCGCATCAAGCTGCTCGGCGACTGCTACTACTGCGTGTCGGGGCTGCCCGAGGCGCGCGACGACCACGCCAAGTGCTGCGTCGAGATGGGACTCGACATGATCGACGCCATTGCGTGAGTAACCACTTTAATGCATCCATCTATGTGTCACATCTATCCTCTCGCTTTCCTACAATCTGTGGGAGTTTTACTTTACTATTCTTCATAAGTGCCATTCTAGGGCCTAAACTGAATAAATGATTTTGACTTGGACTTTGAGTGATTTCGTGAAATGGGACGGTATCCGAGAGGTAAAGTTGGTTGTTAGGGACAAATTTCCTTTATTATAGGGCAGGCAAATGGTTTTAGCCCATACAACCACAAACTCAAACTCATTTATGGACCAAGCGCACACGGTGGTAAAGTTGGCTGTCAGATTGTACCAACCCATTTTTCGAGAGGTATTTTTTTACTTTTAGGATAGGTACACAAGTTGTGTTTGACCGCAATCTCACCATGGTAAGTGATGATGTGGCCGAAGGTGGTAAGCACATGAAGCGAAGGTGAAATGTCAGATGTTACACATCGTAAGCGGCTAGTAAGGCTCGCTCGTTTTTTTTTTTATGCCAGGTCGCCTGATGGCTAGTAAAACGACTGTTTTACAATACCTTGTACTGGCTCTTGAGCGCAACTACCGAAACTCACTAAGCATGGTATCCAGCCAGTCGAGTACAACTAAGTAAATTGAATTCAATTAGCAATGGCCTTAGGATGGTTATGAAACTGAAGGGTACCACCGCGACCGGTTCAGAAGTGGGTATCATTATTGAGTGGACTCCACGAGCGGCCTCCATGTGTGGTGTTGTTGCAGACTGGTCCGCGAGGTGATGGCCGTGAACGTGAACATGCGCGTGGGCATCCACTCCGGGCGCGTGCACTGCGTCGTGCTCGGCCTGCGCAAGTGGCAGTTCGATGTGTGGTCCAATGACGTCACCCTCGCCAACTACATGGAGAGCGGCGGCGTGGCTGGGTATGTGCCCTACCTACTCGATTACTAAGCTACAGTTCCCCACAACTTAGAATACAAAGATGACGTCACAAGCCTCCTCAATTCTATTCTGTCTTTTTTTATATACTGAAGGTAAGCGGTTACCGTAGCCTATGGGCACTTGCAACACCAGAGGCGTCACGAGCGCGTTGCCGACCTTGCATAAACCTTCTTACTCCTCTTTTGAAGAACCCCATGCTGTAGTCTCCAGGGAAAACCTCTACAGGGAGCATATTCCACACCCTGATCGTGCGCGGGAGAAACAATACGTAACTGTAGGGTTACGTATTGTATCTTAAAGTGGCCACACTGGTCAAAGAATACTAGAGAACGCCTAATGTGGTGATGTCGTACATAGACCGACCTATCGGGTGATAGTGTCCTGAAGGAGTGAGCTGGTAGACTACTCCATTGATGTTAGAGGCTAGGTACTGGCGACCGCAGTCTCAAATGTAAATGTTGCATGGTATCCCGTCCTCCTATCTGGGAGTAATGCAAGCTATATCTAGTAGGTATTACCTATTGATAACAAATTGTATGCAGGCGCGTGCACATCACGAAGGAGACTCTCAAGTGCCTCGGCGAGGACTACAAGGTGGAGCCGGGCTTCGGCGGACAGCGCAACGCATACCTGAAGGATCACAACATCGAGACCTACCTGATTGTGCCGGACGATACCAGCCGAGTGGCAAGTTACTTACATATCTATCTTATAAACGCAGTTTGGTGTTCGATGCTGGAGTCGCACATGGGCTATTAACGTTTTGAAATTAAATTAAAAGTAACCAACCATATTAATATAAGAAGGTATAAATTAACAGTGTTTCAAAATGGCCCCAACTCAGCATTTTGCAGGTAGTTAAACCAGCGCTGATCTTCCGTTGGAGCCAGTCGGTGACGTCACACTGCGGATATCACATAACATTATCATCACACGACTTTTACTTTTATTTATGAATATTTTTTTACACAAAACATATGGCTACGTAACTATTTACTTTTGTGATTTTTTTAGCCTCACTATTTGAAATCTCCAATGATTTTTCTCACAGTAAATTATTTTTTTTATTTATATTTGTACTCTGTAACATTAAATCAGAGTATAATAGTCAGGAATAAGTGCGTGAGTTAACATTTAAATTCAATTACAAGTTGAATTACATTGTCGAGTCCGGGCTCGGGGCCCCTGTAGTTGCGATTTGCGGACTCACTAAGTGCAACCTAACTTAAACAACTGGTGACTCGAGCAGCGCGGCGCCCGCGCGCCGGCGCCGCTTCTAACTATCTACGTCTACCCTCATGTTTACCTATTTGCTAATTCATCAATTCTGACTTCTGCAAGGACAAGAATCTAGTTTAACGTTATAAAATATAAAGGAAAATAACACCTACTCTAGAACGGCAGTCCTCCATCCAGGCAACCATTGCTACTTCATATAATTAATGTTCTTCTTAGTGCTACCAACTGTTAATGTGAATGTTTGTTTGTTTATGAACATGTTTCTTACTCTTTCACGCAAAAACTACTGAACTAATTTTAAATAAACTTGGCACATAGCTATATCCTATCCTTGGATAAAACTGTATTACGGTGCGTAGTGTAGTGATGTCAAAATGTCAACGTGGCGGTCGGGCGCATGGTGCATTACTTCATTTTATTCTTAAATAATCCCAGTCATGACCATAGGCACAAAGTCTTTCAGCCGCAGCGTCTTTATTTTCAGGTTTTTTTTTATTTATATATTTTATTTTAGTTTAAATTTGTCTTTATTGATTTTGTTCGTGATGTCATGGACGTGGGCCCCGACTGAAAACCAGCGCGAGGGTTAGTGCTTTTGCTAACCCTGGCTTTATGCTGAGTCGGGACCTATTCCAGGCATCACGCAACATTACATTATCATTTGTCCCTTTTATTTTCATGTTTTTGTGTAAGTAGGTTCATGCTTAATGTAATGTAATGTTGTGTGTTGTCGCGAATAAATGTATTTTCTTTCTTTCTTTCTTTCTTTCAAAACAAAGGATGCTTTTTATCCCGATAAAAGTTAAGATGCTTCAAAAACGCGGATGAAACCGCGCGGGATAGCTAGTTTTTTTTTATATAAATTCCCTTTTACTATATCACACGCTAGCTGTAAATTATAAGTAGGTATTTAGGTAATATTTTCTCGAAGCGGCAACACGTTTATCATTTTTGGGCGCGGACGAAGTGTTAGAATATGAGTAGCGGTAGTTATTCCGCAAATAAAACTGGACTTTATTGCTGTTGTAGTAATGTTGAATCGCTTTTTGTGTGTTTAGTTTTTGTTTGAGGATATCTCATGTCTCCTAACTGTCTGCGATTTGTTGAAGACGTAATATACATTATTATACTTTTATGCGACATGGTAGTTTTTGTCAGCCTCTTTTGCTCTTGGTAAATAGATTTAACTATTCCAATATTATTTGTAGAGTTCATGGAATCACAGTACATTTCAGATGTCAACGGAATAACTAAGCCACTTTACCTTGAGCTAATATAAAGTGAAAGTCGTAAAGATTTCAACTTGTTGTAGAGACGCTGACAAAAATCCGACCAAGTACGAACGAATCCGACTCCCACGCGAGCTTTCCATATTTCCAATAATTATAAGATATAAAATAATTACTTATACCTATATTATAATAATAATTCAAGCTAATGTTAAAGGTCGACAAAACGTCCCCTAGTATTATTGTGACTAATCCCTTTGGATTTTAGCTTATAATAATTTTGTTATAATAAAGGCCAGAGTAATTCAATAGTAAATTAAGTTAGGTATTCTAAAAGAAATCAGAAAGACGAACAGACTTTACACACTGAATATATAGATATAGACTTAGTATTAAAGTCCTATAGTCCTTTGGGTACGGATCGGGAACCCTAAAACATTGTTATTGTATCCGAGGAATATCTGATAAGATACCTGCGGGTCAATTACGTAACTTGTTGCAATCAGTTTCAAACTTGAAAATAACCTCTACATCAATAGAAATATTACAATGGCAAAAATTGTTCCATTCACAATAAACTGTTTGTATATGCAGTTACTAGAATGTAAAAAAAAAATATAAACTGTTTTCAAGATGGAAACTGATTGCAACAAGTAACGTAATTAACCCGCCGTTGTTCTCGCAGGACTCGAAGCCGCAGCACAACTTCTCCCTGAACAGCAACGTGTCCAAGGAGATGCGCGTTATGGGACACGGATCGCAGCACGGCAAACACTCCTCCAAGTAAGTGGCTGTATTATGTGGGTGCTGCCTCTAGTGGACGCCACAAGGTGCTGCCGAGATTTCTAATAGATTTTATGTGGCATCGAGTGGTCGTATTCGAGCCACAAGTAGGGCGATCAGCATTCTAATAGCTGCGGCTGGTGGCTGCGTCAAGTGGCTAGTCGCCACAACGCTGATTCTAGTCTTCGTTTAAAGATAGTAATTTTTTTTAGTATGGCAAAATCGCAACAACGTTCCACAGACGACGCTGTGTTTTTATCTTGTTCGTAAGATGGATTAAATTGTGACACCGTCATATCCCAAAAGACTCTACTTAGTCTTAGTTTCAACGGAGTTTCTTTGACTGCCATAAAAAGCTTAACTTCATATCGTAGGTAATGTATTTATTGATGTACCTGAGTGTAAGACGGATCGACGCGGACGGCGGACGGCGGACGGCGGACGGCGGACGGTTCAACAGTAACAGTCAATCTCTTTGATAAGTACAAGTAATACATTCTTGATTTATTCATTATCCATTCCCTTTTTAGTCTTTGACTAAACATAGTAGGTACAATATCGAAATTATTATAGGTACATTTGGTATTTATTTATTTATTAGATCACCAACAAGACATTCAAAAACAACAGGTACAACATTATGTGTAATTGGTGCCCCAATTAGTGGTGACGACCACAATTAATATAAAAAGAAGACAGACAACAGAAACCGAAAATTAACTAAAATAAAGTAAAATAAATTAGACGAACAAATTACATTTAAAACACACACCAGAATACAAATTAAAAATATAAAAATAAAAAATTTAAGAAGATTAAAAATAACAAAAAATGGAAAGTGGTATTAATTTAGTATGTTATTTTCTTTTACATTATGGCGACTACGACGTGGCGAGATACTTTCGGAAATATTATATCAAATATTTTGCTATTTATAAATAGTAATATCATACTTGTAAGCAATTAAGGCGATGATAGCTCAGTGGTAAGTGACGTCGGATACCGCGGCGAAGGTCGTGGGTTCGAATCCTTACAATGAGCTTGAGCTTTCGGTGAAGGAAAACATCGTGAGGAAACCACAGCACGGTGGTAGGGTACTTTGTAGTACTCGACTGGCTGGCTACCACCCTCAAGTTGAAAATCTGTCGCCAAGCACCTGTTGGTGTGTTCCGGCAATTGCACTTGAGAGCCAGTTCGCCTTAATAAGGTGTACAACACATTAGCAATCCCCTGGTATTGCCAATGTCTATAGGCGACGGTTGTCACTTACCATCAGGTGACCCGCCTGCATCGTTGTCACTTGTGACATAAAAAAAAAAATTATATTAAACTTGAAGAATACGACTTACATGACACATTTTTATTTTATATATTAATATTATGTAACGACAGTTTATTTATATCAAACGCTAGAACTAGGATACGTATTTTGATGTTACTATTTTGAAAAATGATATAAGTAGGTACATATAGAAATAGTTGTTTAAAACGATTTCTATTTTACCGGAATCTTGAATTGCCACCTCGCCCCGTCTTCTACATAAACGTATAAAACAAATGAATGTTAAAATACCCTCGTTGACATCTCCATGTGGAATGACCTTATTTAAATTTTAAACGTGTCATCAAACACAAATTATGTATAAAAGCTTACTATACAGTAGCAGAATATATGAATGATGGCAAAGTATGGCAATGAGTTGCTCCTCAATGTATCCATTATTATATTTAAAACAGAAAAGAAAAAAAAACCGGGGAGTTTGTTTCGCCGTTTCTTCTCCTGACAGGTCTTTATTTGGAAATGGTGGTAACAGTAACAATAGCATTAAAACATAGAAATAAGTGTTCCTTAAGTGTCCCAAAATTGAATAAAACATTTTGAGTTGAGTTGAGTTGAGTTGAGTTGACAACTAACCGTCGCGTCGCGCGTCGATGAGGCTAAGGTGCACTTAGGACAGATAAAGGGATTGTCAATAAATAGTAGTGTATGTTCCGTGTCCAGGGTCGGCGTGGACTCCAGCAATGAGAATAAGAAGCCGGAGGACGAGGTGAATGAGTACCTGATGAAGGCGATTGACGCGCGCTCCATCGACCGACTGCGCAGCGAACACTGCCACCCATTAACGCTCACCTTCCGCGACCACAAGCTTGAGATGAAGGTACCCATACCCTACTCTACTCTACTAAAGGACTTTTTTCTCAAAAACTCTGTGAAAAGCTTTAGTGGAACACCCACCAATTTCACTAAAACCTGACCTGACTTGACAGACTTGTAAATATCGTTTGATATAACGTGATATATAACATAAAATAAGTATAATAATTAAATGACATTGGCAGAAATGTCCTAAACGGCGATTGCAATAACAAAAATGATCAAACCTCTCGTCTACTCTGGGCGTTGACGCAGGACCTTGAACTGATGCTGCTGCATCTCCTGAAATTCGCAAACGTGAGGCAGTTTATCGTAGTTCCAACTTACAACAGAGATATATATCGTGTTTATCCATTAGAATGATCTCAATGATTAACGTAACAGAAATGAGGATAAATTGGTGAGGGGTTCCAAACTAATTTCAAGCGTTTTCGTATAAGACTTTTTTAACATATTATAAGAGCGGCCAATCTCAGTAGAGACGGTAATAGGACATCAGACGAATCTGGTCCCGAGACGAACCGCCCCGCGCCGGACGTCCGAGCCACTCCGACCACGCAAACACCTTATTTCCGATTGAAGCACTTTGCCACAGTACACGGAATATAGTAGGACCACTGAACTAGCAGAAGCTTTATTACATTTCGTATCCAATCGAAGACTCATTTTCTTAAATTACACCGCAATGTCTAACTAAACTCACGCAGACTATGTGAGGAATGTAAGGAAAATTGTGGATCCTATAGGATTGCGACTAAAATCTATGTCCGCCTGATATTTGTTTTCGCAGGATTTCTTTCACTTTTTTACACATTTTCATGTACTTTTGTGTTGTTGAGATACTGCTGTGTGTAGTCACTGTGGCGCAGGATGATAAACCTATTATAAATACCTACGATTTTCCAAAATACACGTGTACAAGCGAATATAGCTAGGTAATTTTTTTAGTATTATTCTGGGACATTTTCTGATATAAGTATACGTACGTAAAAATCACAAATATCGAAATAGCTCGAAAATTGAGCGACTTTTACTGATGTCATTTTGTTGTATATGTTGGTAGGTGACCCAACCCCCTCCCCCCCCACCTATCTCCCCCTTAAGTTTGTCCTACTACTAAACCTTTCAAAATTTAGAAACACATTAAGTACACTTGACATATTTATTCCCTCCATATACGTACCTTCTATAGGAGTGTTTATGTTATCTTATGTTGTTATACATATATGTAAACGTATAAATTAGTAGAAAGTCGACAGTAGGTATATTAAAACTTAATATCCTCTAAAATGTAGATGACACTGTCACAGTGTGGGCGGGCGCGCGGTTGTTGTTGCATGAGCGCACTAATTATAAATAAATAAATAAATATCCTCGGACATTTTTCACGCACGGCTCACATCTGATCCCAAACTAAGCAGGGCTTGTAATATGGAAACCAGATGACTGATATACTACATATACTACATTTTTTTGTAAATACATACTTAAATAGATAATTACACCCAGACTCAGGACAAACAGACATGTTCATGCACACAAATGTCTGTCCTGGATGGGAATCGAACCCACGACCTACGGCGTGATAGGTAGTGTACCGTCGAATTGCCCACATTCCAATAATTGATGAGCATAGCTTGTCGGCTCACCGGCTCACTGCAATGCCGACAAGCGGTTACTTCTCGCACACTGCACACTGCATACTGCATACTGCACACATGCTGCTTTCATTTTGCCGCCAATTAAAAAGCTATGCTTACACCAACGCACTACTACAGGTGCTGAAGCAACTAGAGACATATGGCTTAAAAGTCTAGATACCAAGTCAAAAATCTTTAAAAAAAAAACTAGTGGAATTACTGTAACGCGGATAACAAATAACTGAATAAACATGCATTTATTGGAATCACGTAGTAAGTAACACAAAGGATACAATAAAAATAAAAATGTTTTATATGAGTTTAAATACCTAAGTAGGTACATCATAAAAGAAAAATTACAAAAACAAAAAGTATCCTAGGTAAACATTCATTTTGGTGACGGAAAACGAGGATGGATGTTTATTAAAAAACTTTTATCCTCGAGTGGGTGAAAACCGCGGGAAAAAGTTATAAACTCGTATAATAGTTGTGAAAACAGTATGGATTTAGTTGTCACGTAGGTACGTACCGTATCTACAGGATTACATTACATTAGCGTTAAGAAACCGTGTTCGCGCAGTATCTTCTATTAAAAAGCACGGACAGGCGCTAGCGCCGCCGCCTAATTATAGTTTGGGAGCTTAGCCTCCGCAGACATTACTTTATATCCCCGAGAAAAATCTGTTAACTCACCATTTTATTACCGACAACATAAAAGGGAGATCTGTAAGCGAAGGTCGGCCTCGGCCCGGATAATGTTATAGCTATTTTCACGGGGCTTATGGACTATCTTAAAGAAAATAAATCGGAAGTTACGACGACAAGCATTTTTTATTCTAGTGCACAGCATCGTAGCTCCTTGTGACGCGGCTCGTCCAGATTGTTACAGCTTGAGAGCTCATCGAAGCTCCTTGTGACGCGACTCGTCCGGATTGTTACAGCTTGAGAGCTCATCGAAGCTCCTTGTGACGCGACTCGTCCGGATTGTTACAGCTTGAGAGCTCATCGTAGCTCCTTGTGACGCGGCTCGTCCGGATTGTTACAGCTTGAGAGCTCATCGTAGCTCCTTGTGACGCGACTCGTCCGGATTGTTACAGCTTGAGAGCTCATCGAAGCTCCTTGTGACGCGACTCGTCCGGATTGTTACAGCTTGAGAGCTCATCGAAGCTCCTTGTGACGCGACTCGTCCGGATTGTTACAGCTTGAGAGCTCATTGTAGCTCCTTGTGACGCGACTCGTCCGGATTGTTACAGCTTGAGAGCTCATCGTAGCTCCTTGTGACGCGACTCGTCCGGATTGTTACAGCTTGAGAGCTCATCGAAGCTCCTTGTGACGCGACTCGTCCGGATTGTTACAGCTTGAGACCTCATCGCGGTATTTTATATCCGACAAACTGGATAGGATGCTACCATATAAAGGTCTCTTTACGTTTTTCATCAGGATCCCTTTTATATAACTCTGAAAGTAAATAATTGATCAGACATCGCTTTAAAACTCAATTAGAGACGATGAAATTTTAATGAATCAGCTGCTGGTCGTAATATAACAGTAGGTACCTGCTCGTACGTTTTCAATTACAGAGCTACATTAATTATTTTTGATCTCCCTATGTGAGTGTTTCCGTTAGTTTAACAGATTCCACTTCATATTGGCTGCCTTCATAGAGTGCTCACTACTAAATATGACTATCTACTTTAACAAGTAGGTCACTTTTTTGTGGAATTAAGTTGCCTTGTAGCTCTACTACCAATTGTCAATTCTACGAAAATAGCAAGATTTTCTGATATTAGCCAATAAATGGAACGATGTATCATGCTGTAGGTCTGTATTGACAACATACAATATTGAAGTTGTAATGCGGGTGTTGTTAACACGTGCCTGCTTGGCTGGGTGGCTGGCTGGGTGGCTGGCCGGGTGGCTGGCTGGGTGTTTGCCATTCACGCCACTGAGAAGCCGCAGCGTGGAGCGCATGAATATTTAAAGGATTAACCTCGTCGCCGACGCGTCGGATCGCTAACTTCCAAATAAATACAATTACATTTTTGTGATAACCATTGTTTTGACTTTATTTTTCAGCAAAAAGATAATTCTGTCTTTGTATATAAATACTCGTATGAAGTAGTTATGTCTTTGTCTTTACGGTTATTGTCAGTTGCCGACTGACTCCCGAACCGCTGGTAGCTTCTGTATCTTCCACATCTATTCTCACTTACTATCATTATAAATGTGAAAGTTTGTTAGGATATGAAGATGTGTTACTCTTTCACGCAAGAACTACTGAACGGAATTTGTTAGAACTTGGTTTGTAACACACAGTTTGCACGGTGGTAGGGTACTATGTGGTACTCGACTGGCTGGCTACCACCCTCAAGTTGAAAATCTGTCGCCAAGCACCTGATGGTGTGTTCCGGCAGTTGCACTTGAGAGCCAGTTGCCCTTGCCCTTAAGGCATTGTAATAACGTTGGCAGTCCCCCTGGTATTGCTAATGTCTATAGGCGACGGTAGTCACTTACCATCAGGTGACCCGCCTGCCTCGTTGTCACTAGTGACATAAAAAAACTATTCTGGAATAAAACAACGGATACATTTTATCCCGGGAAAAAGAGGATTGGTAACGCATCTTTGACTATCATCCTGCTATTTGACTTAGGTACATACTATTTTTGATGTTTAAATGATGATTTTCATTTGCAGTACACTGGTGAACGCGACCGCATGCTAACAGTGTACTTCGTGTGCACGTTGGTGCTCTACGTCGCCATTGTCCTCGTGCAGATCTTCACTTTCGATATGTCCGTTTTAATTCCAAGCATTTACTACTATTCTACCTCTTGTGAATACTATTGGTCAATGATGTATGTATGTTACCACAGGACTCCGCTGAGCATTGCCACCATGATCACCTGCGGCGTCATCGTTTGCAGCCTCACCTACATCGTGCTCAGCATCAACTACAAGGTTAGTCATTCTCCTTGTGAATATCCTCGAACATCCTTCACGTTCGACCATCTGATTCCAAACGAAGAGGAACTTGTGCTATGGAAACTAGGTAACTGATGGTTCCTATACTACATACATGCTACAATTTTAGCTACACTCAGACTCAGGACAAACAGTCATGCACACAAATATTGCCTCATCTTGTGGCTCAAGTTGATTTCATAAACCCTAGAAATCAAATTAATCGAAACTCTTTAGTTCCTTCAAGTTCAGCAGACATTAAATAAAGATATAACATAGGTGTGCAGTTGTGCTATTGTCGATCTCTGCCAGTTCTACCTCTGTCACTTCAATGCGATACCTTCTCTTATCTTCTCCCGTTGAACCAGCACGTGGGGGCTCACCTGCAGCGCGCTTCGAAAAGGATCCACCAGAACCGAAATCTGGCACAACTGGTGTCCTTCTTCGTGGTCGTCACTGTCGTCCTTCAAATCAATGTCATCATGGTAAGCAGGCTCCCCGCATAAATTGATAGGTGGACGTCATGACTGTGTGACATGTGATTTGTGTTTTTTAGGTGCAGGGTGTGTTCTCGGTGACGGATGGTAGCCAGGAAAGTGGGCGAGAGAAGAATTCCGACTACTGTCCATACGCCATCAATGAGGTGACGATCGCAATTGCTATCTTCATTATAATCACCAATTTACTCGTTAAATAACTAGGTGTGGTCTTATTTATCCAGCACTACCTGCAACTGACCCTGTTAGCGATGTTCCTGTGCGCGGTGCACCAGATCCTCACCACGATGCCAAAGACCGTGCTGCTGCTTACCACCTCCGTCATCTTCATTGCGATCACCACCATGGAGCACGTATACTACCAATCCCACTTCAGTGACTTCCAGTGAGTTCCACACCATAACTTTATAACGTATAGTATCTAAGTAAACGAAGTCGATTATAATTGTTTTGTATGTTGTTCGTTAGGCGTGAATGCAATCTCGACTGGAACCAGCAATGGACAAATATCGTGGTCGTTATCGGCGCGACGGTGGTGCTGATGCTGCACTCACAACAGACCGAGAGCACTTACCGACTGGACTTCATTTGGAAACTACAGGCTAACGGTAAAAACCGTCTCAAAATCAAAACTCATTTGTTCAGTTTAGGCCCTGGTAAGGCACTTTACTCTGGTCTTTCACCTGTTTCCACAATGTGCACCTTCTTGACAGTTGTAAGTTGTAAGTTAATATTTTAAGGCGACGACAGCTCAGTGGTAGTGACGTCGGATACTGCGGCGAAGGTCATGGGTTCGAATTCTACAATGAGCTTGAGCTTTCAGTGAAGGAAAACATCGTGAGGAAACCATAATCGGTAGTAGGGTACTTTGTAGTACCCGACTGTACCATCCTCAAGTTGAAAATCTGTCACCAAGCACCTATCAGTGTGTTCCGACAGCTGCACTTGAGAGCCAGTTACCATTTAGTGTTGTCAGCATGTTTGCTTACAACCTTCGACCACATCATCAATTACCATGGTGAGATTGCGGTCAAACACAAGCTTATCCCAAAAGTAAAAAAATCTTTATAATCTCCATGATGTGTACATGACAGATGAGAAGGAGGACATGGAGCACCTGGAGGCATACAACCGCAAGCTACTGGCTAACATTCTGCCAGAGCATGTCGCCCAACACTTCCTCTGCAGCGACAAGAATATTGATGTAAGTCACCTTAGCCTACAAGCACTTTGGCAATTATCGCTTTTGCAGGTCGTACGAGCGACCCAAAACTACCTACCAAAAATCAACGAAATGCGATGCTATTAAGATACTAATTGTCTAAACAAATATGGGAATACTATCGGACAGACGTTGTCCTGTCCTGAAAATTAAAAAAACCGGCAAAGTGCGAGTCGGACTTGTGCACCGAGGGTTCCGTAATGGAGTCTCAAGGATTAAAAAAAAAATCGATAACGTTTTCGATTTCCTTATTTGAAGTTGGTGCCAATTAAGCTAGACCTCTAAATTGTATGAGCACCCATACAACTCAGAGGACTATCTTAATTGGTGTCTACTATGTATTTTTATATTCGATTTGTTTGAATGAAAGGTAAGGCGTGCACGGAATTTTCGGCTACAGCAAAGTTAATAAGCAAGGGGAGGAAGTTTTGGACTTTGGTGTGAGACAATACGTTTTTTCAAAAAAAGGCCGAACATTAAATAACTTACAAGAGCTCAGGATACAGCACACAGATTGATTTCATTTTAACACACATAACCTCACTGAAAAACTTCAAAGACTGCAAAGTAATCCCCGGTCATGGTCTAATCTAACTGGAAAAAAGTGGCTGTGACAGAATCGGACAGACAGACAGACATGACGAATCCATAAGGGTTCCGTTTTTTGCATTTGGCTACGGAACCCTAAAAACGTAGACCGCGATTGCAGGTTCAATTGTGAGTCTTAATTAATCACACAAACAATCAAGATCTAGTCCTAATTACACATATACACGAACAGAATAATTATAAATAATGTCATTAAGGAACATTTAGCAACTGTTGATATTATTTTACAGGAGTTGTATCACGAGCAATGTGAGTCGGTGTGCGTGATGTTTGCGTCAATCCCGAACTTCTCGGAGTTCTACGTGGAGCTCGAGGGGAACAACGAAGGCGTGGAGTGTCTACGCCTTCTCAACGAGATCATTGCTGACTTTGACGAGATTCTTGCTGAGGAGCAGTTCCGCTACATCGAGAAAATTAAAAGCACTGGCGCCACCTACATGGCTGCTTCAGGTATTTACATTACATTCATATTTTAAACGTACATTTTTTGTGGATGAATGTTATTGTTAGCAGTTCTCTCTATCCCATTAAAGCATGTGGATCAGGGCCCCCGGCTGGCATTAGACAAATGTACATCATAAAAGCCCCTGCATGATCCAAGATTGTCCTGAGCGTTACTAGTAACATTTTTGTCGGCCTTATTAGACTGCATAACAAATAAAACCCTCAAAGGATTCAAGTCACTACAATGCGGAGCTAAAACTCTTTGCTTGTCCAAGGTCACTGATCACCTAAGGTAGTTGACTTGTTGACGCCGGCGCCCCCCCTACAAGTTATTTAACATTTCCAGGTTTGACCGCTTCAACTCGTGACCTCCGAGGCTTCCGACATGTGACTGCGATGGCTGATTACGCATTGAGGCTGCGAGAGCAGCTGCAATACGTTAATCTACATTCGTTTAACAGCTTTCGCATAAGGATAGGTAAGATGCGAAACATATCACAACTGCAATAATTTACCACGCGATTTTAGTATTAACAGTATCATGTCAGCATTGCGAGCG
Organism: Ochropacha duplaris; assembly: GCA_951361185.1. NCBI lineage: Eukaryota > Metazoa > Arthropoda > Insecta > Lepidoptera > Drepanidae > Ochropacha > Ochropacha duplaris. The sequence continues at coordinate 17,307,405 of OX592690.1, forward strand.
TCTGCGATTCCATAGGGTATATATAACAATGATATTGTTTGGGACAGGAATCAATATTGGACCGGTAGTGGCTGGCGTAATTGGCGCCCGCAAGCCCCAGTACGACATCTGGGGCAACGCTGTGAATGTCGCCTCACGCATGGACTCCACCGGGATACTGGACAACATTCAGGTGCGCATTGCCTTCCAAATAAACCATCACATGCGACACTTGCGATACTGTCATCGTCGGATGCCAAGCCTTGTAAACTGAACAACTTAGCTCTATCCGAAATTTGATTCATAAATTGAGCAGCCAATCAAAACTTTGATCTAATTTAACTATTTATATACCCATGCAACGCGAACGCAATTACTGCCATGCTGAAGCTATTTTCCTTTGTTGTTTATTCTGATGCGAAGTACCTATATTTATGATTAACATCGATTTTTGACTCGCACACCATGTAAGATGTGTCCTATATAGTCTGCTATTTATTGTTGTGCGACAATGAGGTGTTGTGTGGTGTGATATGAGATCTGTGCTAGTACATGTGTACCTACAGTACTGGTACGGTTGTTGTATGTGGGAGGGGCACGTTGTGGCAGGTGACGCAGGAGGTGTACGACATCCTGGCGGCGCGCGGCTACCGGCTCCAGTGCCGCGGGATGGTTGACGTGAAGGGCAAGGGCAACATGGTCACGTACTTCCTGGAAGGCGTCGGACAGACGGTCGACGTTGGCGCCGCCGACATTTACAACGTTAGTGCTATTCCTACAGATGCGACTGAAAATACTTTTTCAAGATTTAACTCTCCTCTCAGGGGTCGGCAAACTTTTTAGACAAAGAGCCAGACTCCAGAAAAATATCGACTTCTCGGAAGCTCAAAGAGCCGCAGTTTTCTGTTTTAGGTTTTTCACTGTATTCCAAATTTTAATATACTATAGTAAAATGTTATAAACTGTGTTTGGGTTCGAAATAAAGACAATTATTTGGCTCGCGGTACCTACGAAATATTTGATCTCATATGCACCCAAAAAATAATGATTTTGAGGGGAACTTGAAGAGCCGCAACTGACCCTTCAAAGAGCCGCATGCGGCTCGCGAACCGCGGTTTGCCGAACCCTGCTCTAGTATACTCTTATAAAATGAGCTCGCCTTTGGCTATTTTTAAAAGAGTTCACTGTTGTTGCTCTGATGACAGTCTCTGGTAATTAGTTCCATTCACAAACGTCACGGTTAGGCATAAAGTGATGAGAGGGATTGCTTGCACAGTTTTATCTTGTGTATGTAATGTAATGTAATGTAATGTAATGTAATGATTGTGTATTATAGAACCCGACTCCGTCGACGTCGTCGTCGGTGCAGGTCGGCGAGGGCGGGGGCGGGGGCCAGGGCGAGCCACGGCCGCGGCCCCTCGACACGCTCTCGGAGGGACACACCGACGAGGACGGCGCCGGCGCACACTCGCCGCGCCCCTGCACGACCACCGGTAAGGATACTAGGAAGCTTTCACTACTTTCTACACCCATACTCAAACACCACATACCTAATTAAATTAAAAAAATATACATGTTATTTTAAAAAAAATCTCTCCGTTACGTAATTTTCGTAAAAAGGGGTACAAACATTTTGCTTATTATGATGATGATGATGCTGCTTATCGCTACGGCATATTTTTGGCCCGAGATTGGCAGTACAGGGTGTCTACAGAGATTGGCAGTACAGGGTGTCTACAGAATTAAAAACCAAAACTAATCTTTGACACAAAAATGAGTTGAAACGTCTCCTCTACATGCTATACAAATATGGATGAAAATAAAACAATAATTTTGATATTTATTCTTATTTTCCATTTTAATCTAAGTTTTGGACAATGTTTTGACTTAGTGACTATTGCGAAGTAAATTAAATGAGGTATTGTCGATATTCCAGAGAATGAGGACGGGTCGATGAGCCCGAAGCTACCGAAGGGCGGCGGTGTGGGCGGGTCATCGCACGAGAGCATCTGCAGCGCACGCGCAGTGCGCGCTCGAGTCCTGCGGAAGCTGGAGCGGCCGCACTCGGTCGCCGACGAGCCCGGCCTGCCCGCGCTCATCTCGCTCATCAACTCCAGGGCGTACTCCAGCGACTTCGTGAGCGACACCGACGGACCGAGGAACGCATCGTGTGCCAAGAGGACCGTCGTCGAGTCGAGGAGCAGCGGCCAGATCGAGGTGGTGCTCGAGGGGCGCGGCCCGCGACGCGCCGCTAGTCTCGCCGACTTCCTGTTCCGCAGGAAGCAACCGCGGCTTGGTGTTGAGCACGACGACACCGTGCTCCACGTCATCGAGAACCCCATGGCCGCCATGTACGAGAGCCCGGCGCACGGGCCCTGCACCGCCACCGCCACTGAGGGCCCACTCACCGGCTAAACTATATAGCTGCGAACACACCACACGTCGGCGCGCTCGTCGTGCTGGAACTTTCACACTATCTATTTAACGTGCTATCGAAATGCGTTTAATACGCTTAATATAATGCGTGGGCTAAAGGAAAAGGGTTATATTACCCTACAGCGAGTGAGAAACGTGCAGTGTCTCTCTCGACGACGGCATGTTCCTGGCCAGCCCGCCGCCCGCCGCCCGCCGCCCGCCGGCGAGCTACATAGCATTGAGGTATTTATTACGCGTGTGCCGGCGTGCGGTAGCCCGACCACGCTACTTGTACGAAACAAGATTGAACCCCGTGGAGCGGACAACTCGTATTGGAATGAAGACCCGGATTAGACAATGTAACTGTAACCTTAGAGCAGACTGCAGAGTGAACGAAGACTGAATGCATCAACTCGTCGCGGGTAGAGTAGACCGCTGAGAGCGCGCTCGAACGGTCCGATCACGGTCAGGTTTTGAACCTCACCGGCGCGGTCGGTTCAGATCAGACGCGACGAGTTTAATATACGGATTTGAACTTATAATTACGCTTACGACTTGAATGATATTAATAGTAGAAAGAGCGGTATGCTTTGTATCGGTTGTGATGAAGAAGCGCCTGTGTGTGCTGTACTTGAGCTCGTCTAGCTAGATGATGAGCGGGACTGTATATATATATGCACACTGCACAATGCACACTGCACAATGCACACTGCACAATGCACACTGCACACTGCACACAAGGAACGACGCGAGATGAGCATGTTGCACTTCTATAGGTACTGTAGTGTAGTGAAATACATAAACACGGCCGTTCATAAACTTATATGTGTGTGTGTGTGTGTGTGTGTGTGTGTGTGTATTGTAGTAGTAGGTACCTACCTACAATAATGTAACTATCAGAGTAGTGCTCTTAAATAATATCTCCTAAATTCTATTTAGTACTTCGTAGACGCCTACGCCCTACAGTATTCGGGTATAGATTTAGTTCACATTTAGGCGATCGGTTTTATTCTATTAGAGTTTATGTTGTAAGTATTTTTGAGCATTTTATCGATTTAAGACAAATATACCTAATTATGTAATATCTATGGGCCTTACTTATGAACGCTATTTAACTAAAATATGATAAACATGTGACAAGTTCCAACTGTTTTATTTAAATTGCGTTTTATGTGTAGGTAAGGATGGTGTAAGGGTGTATATTGTAGACAATATGTACATATAGTATAGTATAGTATAGTATAGTATAGTATAGTATAGTATAGTATACAATAGTATAGTATAGTATAGAATAGTATAGTATAGAATAGAATGTGTATACTCGAGTAAACATTCAATGAGCTTAATATTATTGACGTTAATTATAAACGGATATTTTATAATAGGTATATACCTACTTACTAATCGAATATTTAATTAATTTTATCAATATATGGCTTCTAGCCTCGTCGGTGTTCAAGTTTTCGAGCAAATCTATTTGAAGTACAAGTGCAGCTATTTATGTAAGTATGTATTTATGTATCCGGAACTGGCCAGTTATAGAACAATATTTAAAAAATAAGTTATTTTAAAATTATAACATTTAAATAATGCAGCTTTGGCTGAAGAATACAAATTGTTTCATGTAGTAGTTTGTTTTTTCTTTGTGGCGATATTTTGAAAATTGCGTGTCTTTATCACCATGGATTTAACTCGTGAAATGTGCTATGATTTATTAGGATTCTCGGCGAGAGCTAACTCAAAAACAGTGCATCGATCAACTCATTTCGACCTTTGGGAACGAAGCACCATAGAAAACTACTGTGTATCACTAGTTTAGTGAGTTTAATCGTGGGCGGTCTGTGCTCACGGATGAATTTAAAGGAGGTCGCCACAAATCGGTTGCGAGATAGAGGCGTTTCTGGGAATAAGTATTACGCGTATTAAAAGCTGCCCATAATATCTACACAGAAACTAAACAACAGTACCACTAGAGGACCGTAATACGTTTAACACTGAATGGCACACGACCATTTGTTTGCCAGAAGTATTTGAAGAAATAAGAAAGAACAACCGATAACGCACAATCATTCTTCGTCATGACAATGCTAGCTGTCACACATCCACCGATACAACTCAGTGTGTGGAAGATCAAGAAGAAAGAAAGAATCAACGGCTCATCCACCGTACAGCCCCGACTTAGCCCCAACGATTTCTATTCATTCCCAATCGTGAAGAATACATTATGTGGTCAACGTTTTTCGAGCCGTTCTTGCCGCCTTTGAAAATTCGTTCCAACGTATCTATAAGTTTTTTTTTTTTTTTTTTTTATGTCACAAGTGACAACGAGGCAGGCGGGTCACCTGATGGTAAGTGACTACCGTCGCCTATAGACATTAGCAATACCAGGGGGACTGCCAATGTGTTGTACACCTTATTACAATGCCTTAAGGGCAAGGGCAACTGGCTCTCAAGTGCAACTGTCGGAACACACCAACAGGTGCTTGAAAAGTGCATCGATCATCATGGCGAATATTTTAAAAGACGATAAACCCATTATCAATGCTAAACCTATGTTTGTTTTCGGATTGGTGCATGAATAGCAGCCCTCGTGTCTGGGTTTACCTACACCTGTCTCCTGGTGTCAATCATTTCAAAGTGACATCAAAACAATTGCTTGCGCCCATTACACTTTTTGTCAGTAAAAGGTATATTGGACACAACCCAGTATTTTGAATATATAATTGTAATAAAGGAGACTGCATATAACGACTAAAACGCGCCAAGCGTAAAACGCGGATAGTAGTGAAAAATGACGCGTAATTCTAGTGACGTACATATTGTAAAAGAATGTACGGCACGGCGCTATGTTGTAATGAGGGAGAGTTGAGTTTCGAAGCAGAGTTTACTACCCTGAGTGAGTGTTCACCTCTACCCTTCCAGCCATACGAACAATCTCAATGTTATCTAAGCACTGATTATAATAATTGAATTTGTAAATATTAGTACGATTACAATTTTTTGTTAATAATAAAACTTTTTGGTAGAATGATATTATACTGTGGTACCTACAAGAGCAGTAAACAGAGAATATATGAAAAGGAATACCTAGGTACATTCCAAATGATAAGAGCGTGTAAGAGAATGATCAATCGTGTCGTGACAGTGACTTTGAGTCATCACATCAACAATTACCTATTGTTGCGGATAAGTGGTAACCAACAATCACAACCAAATAATAACCAAATAAAACTTAATTTTAGTATATACCTATTGAGTATACGGTAATTATATCATAATATTAATAATGTAATCGTCAAATAGATCAATTATTTATTAAGTTATTTATAGAGTCCGTGTTAAACTATCGAGGTTATTAAGGCGACGATATACGTGAAATGACGATTTTCGATACAATATTTCTCTGCATTCTTTATTGCAAGTGATTTATTAAAAATATATGTTAAACTAGAGGATACACGACATAAAATGACTTTTTTCAAATTTTAATTTTATCATCGAGAACATCAGAAAAAAATCGCGAATATGAGCCTTTTTGAAATTTCAAACATATTTCTCTCCTATATTACGGATTCAAATAACATGAAATTAATTACAGATATTCTTACACCTAAAACAAATAGCACTGTCTTGTTGTTTTTTCGAAAAAAGTTACTGTTATTTTTTAATTAAATTTGTACTCGATTTTTAACTCGGTGACAGCTTTGGTCCCCTCGTTCGCCCGTCATTTCAGTGCGGGACGGGACGTTGTGCTGATCGGACCTGTGCTACTTTTTTCTCCACTCGATACAATATCATAAATGGTGTTATTAAAGCAGTGTTGTATATTTTAGCTATACATCGCGATGCGGTTGCTAGGGCTCGTCCATTAATTAAGCGATGTTTTTTAGAAACTTTTAAAAATGTTTCATGGTATTTTAGCTGAGGCGTCGAAAGTTCGTTAGTTTGTAGAACTACTCATATAGTTGATTATAGTATTAGTACGTAACTACCTTTAGAAAAAATATGAATTCATCAAGTTACACAACTTACTTTTTTTTTGCAGTATTCGACATCCACACGGATGAAAACATATTATAGCGAATGTTAATAATTAAAAAAACCTATATATTACATAATAAAAATAAGTAAAGACATTTTTTAAATTATTACTTCGAAAAATATTATACATATACTAGCGGGACCGGCAGACGTCCTGCCCTGAAATTAAAACAAAACTTAGAACCCGTTTCCAGCGCCACCTACCGGGTCCAAATGTCAGACCATCGAGGAACCCATTGAAATATACACACAAAATTTCATCCATATCGGTCCAGCCGTTAGGTGACAAACACACGTACAGAAGAATTATATTTAATAAGATAATAAAAATAGATTTTTTGATAACCAACAAACTTGAAATTGTTGTTGGACTCACCCTAAGTTTTATGCGGCACCATAGCTTGTACAATTCGTCAAATATACTTTGAAACCTGTGATACTTGAAATTGGACCTTATCTTATAGAAATAAGGTTCATTGTCACGTAACTCCTATAACTATTACGTTTCAAGCTGTATTATGAACTTTTAAAATATCTGTTTTGTCTCGATTCGAGTTGCGAGGGAGAGCGTTGCGCGTTCTTTGTGAGGGCGCGCGGGGGGTGCAGCGCCAATCGAGCAAGGTCATTCGCGTATATCGTCACCTTAAAATGCAGCGACAGCACTGCATTCAGTGGTCGATGCCCGCTCTAGTCAATACACACAACACAGCTGTCTGTCGTGATCTGTCGTGCGACTCTACTCTGCCTCGAATTATAATCATAAGTTATACCTATATGCAATGCAAGCACGCTACTAAAGTTGTATGATTCCTTTGATAGTATAATGGGGACTCAGCATAAACAATATCTAATAGACGTTCATAATTATAAGCATATTTGGAGTAGGTATCATAAAACTATTTAGTAACCTAACCTAACCCGAGTAGGTCCGAGACCGACACTGATTTTAGACCAATCGCCGGGTCCAAGCATTTTAATATAGGTGGCTAGTACATTAGCAGTGATAAACGCCGCGTTAAACGCTGCGTTGATTTGAGGTAAGACCTGGAATGTTATTAACGTATGCAATGCGAGCTATTGCTGTTATTTCATTTAATAGTATAACTGGAAATTAATATATTACTTTGTTATTGAGATGAATAAAGAAACACTGGAGAAACAGTTTTTTTTTTTTTTTTTATTCTGGATAAGCTTGTGTTTGACCACAATCTCACCATGGTAAGTGATGATGTGGCCGAAGGTGGTAAGCACACAAAGCCTAGATGGGAGGGTGCTTGGCGACAGGTTTTCAACTTGAGGGTGGTAGCCAGCCAGTCGGGTACAAAGTACCCTACCACCGTGCTATGGTTTCCTCACGATGTTTTCCTTCACCGAAAGCTCAGGGTCATTGTAGGATTCGAACCCACGACATTCGTCGCGGTATTCGACGTCACTTACCACTGAGCTATCATCGCCTTAGATAGATTTGAATTGTCGAAAATCAGCTGTGGTCGGTACATTCACGAGCGAGCTTAATTGAGTAAATTTAGGCTTACATTTCCACACACGTTGAAATATAATGAAATGAAATGTTTATTCATCCAAATAGGCCTTCACATGCGCTTATGAATTGTCAGGCTCTAATGCACGGTTCGGTTCACTATGTAATAACTCATTTCAATACTATGAAACTTCTCCAGTGTTTCTTGTTTACCCATCACACCACACCACACCACACATATTATTTGTAAGTTTTCATTGAGTAAACTCTGTAATTTTATTCAGAAATTAAATTTCTTTGAACCTAATTGTAAATATGATAATTTTAATAATACCTAGTTGTACTGCAATGTTCACTGTAGGAGTACGAGTTGTTTGATAGCGTACTTACCTACTTAGGTACTATAATTGTCGTATTATGTTATTATTGGTATCTATTGTTCGAATGTTTGCTGAGTTGTCATTGTTTTGACTGTGATGTTGTATTATAACGAATATTATTACTATTAGCAAGTATTTCGAATGTTGTGGTTGCGAAAGGTCGACCTTTGGCCCTCTCCCTCCCCCTTTTAATGTATATATCCAAATATTGTCTAATATTTATAGCCATAATATATTGATACATTTGACCTATTTACAAAATTTAAATTAAACCCCGTAAATTTTAAATTTACTTACGCGGGATCTAATGTATTTTTCGATGTTGTATACCTACTTAAATATAACCTAAATTTAGTTAGATAGATTGTGCCAAGATCAGACTGCTGCACTGTGAAAGGGTGCCGACCAACGGTATTAACTTGTTAAGGTACCTTGGTTAATATAATACCTACTCGAAGGGCACTACAATATTTCAAAAGTTTATCATTGAATTATCTGAATTTACTACTTCTGTATATAAACTGTCTTTACATACTTTTATTAACTAAAACACAACATACGTAATGCTATTCAAAACTTGGTTACATTCTTATTTAATGAGACTGCCAAATATAGCAATGGGTACGTAATGAACACAAATAGCCCAAATTACTTATTACGATAATATTTTGCCACATTTTTAGTAACGTAGCGTTTTTCGCTAAGTATCTAGTGTAGGTACATTCTGAATATCAACTGTATGTGTTGTTTGTTCTCTCCAACACTTCAATACATTTCAAAGATATTAGCAATAATTCATTTAATTTTTAATTTTCTTTTGTAATTAATGTTGTATAAGTGTCTAATAATATTCTCTAGGCTCCAAGTATACATTGTGGGGAGTAATAATTACATATCGTTATAACAAAATATTAAAAAAATAACAAAAAAATATAGTAAGAAAACATAAAACTTGTTCACATAACATTCACAGCGCCACAGCGTTAGTCTAAGCGTCGAAAGTTTCAAAATCATTACGCGACATAACAAATGCTTACCTAGCTATTAAAATGGTGACATTTGATTTAGATTATACTGTATTGTAGTTAATGGTTGTAGACATGTAGTGAGATATCCAATCCAGGCTCAAATTTGGATCTCTTTATAAGATACACTGAACATGGAGCACTTTCCTTCGACGTCCGATACAATACGTCAATTTACAAGTCTGGACCCGCGATGCGCACTGGTACTGTATTTATATGATAATATCATCAAGTATTTATGACTTCCCACTTAAATAATGTTAGACTACACTGTGTGTGGTCAATATCAAAACATCTTTGCTATCAGACATTTTAGCATGTATACACACACATTATACAAATATATTTACGAATAATATTCGGCGTTCCTTATCCCCGAATTTAAATTTAATTAATAATATTGTATTGTCTCGAATAAGTTTATCTATAGGTAACTACTTCTAATGCAGCAATGTTTTTATGAAATTTAACACGTCTTATGATATTATTTAAAATTATGAGCTTATATCTCTGTCAGAAGATGAATATACAGACGTGAAACAATATTATATATCGACAAAGACATGGCTGAATCAGGGCAATTTTAGCACCTAAAACGCGAAACGTTGAAGACCTTAATTTGATTTTGGCGCGAATCGCAATAACATCGTGAATGAGCCTTAAATAAAAGTAGCCTCTGTTTATTATTTTTATCAAAATCATCACTTTTTTTTCAATCAGTGGTTTCTTCTATCATAAATATATGTGTGTCAGAAAATATCCACGAGCATGTATAGATTCTATAAAAATAACGCTAGTCTAGTCCAGCCAGACTGTTGACAGCTGGAGGATACATTGATAAATAAATTATTTATTTATTTATATTTCTTTAGTATTACATAGATGTATACCGTCTTTAATAATAGTTACTTTTAATATGATATTTAGATATTAATAGTCATACTTGATGAAATAGGGATTATAAGTTTTGTTTTTGCTGTATACCAATTTATTTGTAAAAAAAAATAGGCCTAAATGTACCAGTCGCACAAAACTAGCTCCGTTTTGATCCACGACATAAATGTTATTTGGCCGCAACTATGTCCTCTGTTTTTCGACCAAATTGTATACAATTTTATCGATGTCAAAATTATCTTTGACCTTATGTCTGATTGTTACATAATAGAAAAGGTGTTATGTTTAAACGTTTCAATGGCACTAAATATACCATTTACAGAAACAGAGTCGAGGCAGGAGGCATACCTACTTACGTTAAATATAACTAGATACCTATTAGGTAGGTACCACATCACCACAACATAATATAGACCAATAATTTGTATGAATTCATAATTTCGATTCGCAAAACATAACGGGCTTTTTTATATTAGCAAGTTGCAACGCCGCGTTAATAGTAACGCCACTTTAGCGTTCCGCGGTTACTAATAGATCTGGTGCAGGAGTTATCATAGTCGCACATATAATTGCACCAAACATTTTCTAATAAAAGTTATGCCCAATACCAATAAATTTGTGGAAACGTCTGATTTATTACACACGAGTGTTTTATTAATCGCTGTGTTAGCGTCGTTGACCAACAATTGTTTTATTTAACGTACGTTAATAGTCTTTAGAATGTAATTATAGTGTGGTCCGTGCTCTCGACTCTTCCCGACGTGTTTTTCTGAGCACTTTTTGAAGTAATTACCTGCCATCGAAGTAAATATAATAGATGGATTCCACTCCACATAGTGAAGTGATCAGAATTGATTCTCGATCGCTTCTAATAATTTGTTTGGATTTACAACTGTGCCCATGCATAATTTATTGCACGTACCTAATTACTGTATTAGACTTGTGTAATAAACTGTCTGAATAATCATAATAAATGTTAGGTGTAGTATCAAGTTGTTTCATTTCAATAATATCATTTGGTTAGGCCGTTCATAATATCTACCTACTCCTTATTTAGTATAATTACCTGTCTACATAATATTTAATGCATCAATCCAATAATGTTTATTAAAAAATCATTATTTTTCATTCAAATTCTCTCCTTTTTAACCGACTTCAAAAAAGGAGGAGGTTCTCAGTTCGTGGCTATAGCTTTTCATGTATGTTCCCTGATTACTCGAAGACGGCCGAAAAGACTTGATTCTCTCGTGGTGGCAAGTGGGTGGTACCTACCTACCTAAGTACCTACTTAAATAAATCAAGCTTCAGTAACGGGATACCTACTTACGAGCACTATCAACTTGAAGAATCATCCTCATTAGCTCAAATAATAATTGTGTTTCATATCCTTACTTACATATACTTATATATATTACAAAACATAGTCCCCCGCTGCGTCTGTCTGTCTCTATGTTTGTGATAAACTCAAAGACTACACTGAACGGATTTTGATGCGGTTTTCACTATCAGTTAGTTTCACCCGCATTCATCTTTTTCCGAGATAAAAGTATCCTATGTTTTATTTCAGATTATGATCTATCTCTGTGCCAAGTTTTATCAAAATCCGTTCTGTAGTATTTGCGTGAAAGAGTAACAAACATTTTCACACACATATAAACATACCTACTTTCACATTTATAATACTAGCTGTCCCGCGCGGTTTCACCCGCGTTCCCGAGGGATCTTATCTTTTCCCGGGATAAAAAGTAGCCTATGTGCTATTCCAGACTATCATCTATCTCTATGCCAAATTTCATCCAGATCCATTCAGCCGTTCTGGCGTAAATGAGTAACAAACATACATCCATCCAAACTTTCACATTTATAATATTAGTAAGATTAGTATATGACGGCGGATTATCGCCGTGATCATTGAAAACACCGTCATTACTAATTATAACAGTATTTTGTTAATCAGAACACACCCACAAATATTACAACTGCAATATAACAATACCTACAGTATTAAATATGCACAGTAAATAGTTCAATCAAGAAAAGGTTTGGTTTTTAACTCCTTCACTGCTCGGACCACAGAATGAATGCACAAACAAACTCAGCGCTCCGTTGCTATTTATTATACGCGTGGAATCTACAACAACATTCAAACCACTACTTACTATCTTCTATAATATAAAAATGAATCGCAAAATGTGTTGGTAAGCGCATAACTCAACAACGCCTGGACCAATTTGGCCAATTCTTTTTTTTAAATGTTTGTTGAAGTCCAAGGATGGTTTATACGGCGAGAAAAATTCGAATAATTGCCGGGAAAACCCTAAAAACAGCCCTTTTCTTTTTCCCATACAAACACCCAGCTGTCAAACATTTGACGTCAATCGAAACAAAACAAAGACGCGTTTGAAGAAAGACGCGAAATAGGGCAGAACAAGGTGTGCCGGGACAGCTAGTTTAAAATAAAATAAACAATGAAAATATTAAACATAATAATTTAAAATGTATAAAAGATCCTTTATACAATTATTATAAATATGTTCTTAAGTAATTTTATATTATATTATAGAGTAATTAACTATATGTATCCGTTCCATATTTTATTGATGCCTGAATTGATTGGCGCCTATATTATATACTTAGTGGAGAAAAGCCAAGAATATCAAAGATTTGTAATGTGCCTTAAAAACATAATTTTTGGTGCTTACAATTATGAGAGATCAAAATAATGTACCTACTACGGAATTATATGTATATCAAAACTCAAAAGTCCGCGATGGTAAAGATTATGTTTATATGTTATGTTAAAGCTCGTAAGATTTATACGTAGGTGTAATAAAAAGATGAAAATGGTTAGGTAAGCCATTTTCATCTTTTTATATTAAGTATACTAAAACATAATAGGTTATTTACAAAGATATTTTAAACAATTCCGTATTAATCCTTATACAATTGAATATGTTAGATAGGTGTTCGTTATGCATTTAATTTAAATCAAAATTGCCCTTTAGAAAATAGGCTGGAAAAAATCAAGTGGATTATTTATGGAACTACTATCACCATCTATGAGATATACTTTACATTAAATGCTGTTGTACGCGCTATAGCACCGATACCAAGCGAAGTTTCTAAATGTGTCGGAAGATGGCGAACTATCAAGTGCTCGCTCTGCTCAGCTACCCGTGCGAAAGCAAGGCAGGTCACTAGTTGCAAATAATAAACTAAATCTAAAAACAATTGTACATGTGAGTTAAATCGCTAGGCTAAAATGTGTTTCTGAACGAACCATCGCCCATTTACTTTTTAGCAGCGCAGCGCTATCTCAAATTTTTTATTAAAGTACCTACCTAGTGTTCGAAATTTGAAATTGATTCGAATTACTATTTCTCGCAGCAAAAAGCGATTAGGCCTATTAGGCTTGAGTATTAAGCCAGCCACTATTAGGTCTACCAGAATCTCATGGCATAAAAAATAAATAAAAAAATGTGATTTTTATATGGCAATGTTAATTTTCCCTTGTTAAATCATACGAAATATACGAGTAAGTCGGACTGAGTTGTTTTGATACTTTTAGTTTATTTTATATTTTTCTTACAAACTTAACTGTAGCTTTTTTATAGTGGTTTCCAGTACTACAACTCGGACAGTTTCGATTTAGAGTTAATTAGGAATCATCTTCGGAACCATGCCGAGGGGGCCTAACTTTTTTAATTTATTTTAGTTATTAGTTTAAAATGTATTTATTTAATTATTAGATATTAGTATTTTATCACTTGTATTGTAATCTCATTAATTATAGTTTTATTTCTAAATTAGGAATAAAGTAAAATAATTCTATACAGTTCGGGAGGATCTGCGCCCATATATGAGATAGATGAAATATTGAAATCGCACGGTCACGAAGTTTAAAGGCTCTTATCATTGCACATTGAATCCCATAAAAATGATTCTGAATGATGATGATGATGAAGCAAAAACTTGCTGATAAAAATGTAAATAGGCCTGCAACTGACGTTAAATTATTAACAGAAGATGCTTTCTCACCAATTGGGGCAGAGGAATGGCAAAATCGGCCGGCTATAAGCGATTTTACTACTCTTGTCTCAGACCACCTCGGTGGACTACATTCTGAATGAAGATGCTATTCGCAATACAAAATAGCTGTTATATGTCAGTCATTTATGTGTTAAAATAATCTATTTAAATAAATGTGGTGAACATGTAAAGAAAATTGAAAATGATTTCATCAAGCATGATAGAATAATTGAAATGCTGGAAGAGCAATTTATAATAATAATAATAATCTTTAATTTTCAGACCATTTGATCCACATTATTAGTTTATTATTTTATTATTATAGCCTTCGTTCGGACACGGTACACTTCTCTACCACTCGTAGAACGCTCCCTTGTTCCACCTTTGTGTGTCCGTTTGCCAGGTGGCAAAGGCCTCCTCCAATCTTCTCCATTCTGGCCTTTCTGTGGCCACTCTACCCCATGTTATTCCCGCGACTTGTCGTATGTCATCGTCCCACTTCCTTTGTGGTCTACCTCTCTTTCCATCTCTTGGGTACCATTGCGTGATTATTTTGCTCCATTTATCCTTTCCCCTGATCATGTGACCTGCCCATTTCCATTTTTGTCTCCTTATTTTCAGAGTATGTCCTGGACCTTAGTCTGGCTTCTGATGTTGCTGCTCCTAACTTTGTCTTTTCTTTTGATCCCAGTGCCTTTCCATGGCATGTTGACATACGGAGAGTTTGTTTGTGACGTTTTTTGTTAAAGCACATGTTTCGCTCCCATATGCCAGCACAGGCAGGATGCATGTGTTAAATAGTTTGCTTTTCGTGGAGATGTGTAGGTTCTTGTCTTTCATTACTTCTTTTAGGCCCCAATATTTTTTCCAGCTATTAGCAACTCTTCTTTCTACTTCTTTGTTTTCGTTGTCCACTGGAGACATCAGTTGACCGAGGTATATGTATTCTCGACATAAGAGATTTGCTTCTGTTCCACTGTTACAGGATCTTTGTTGCCATTGGTCATGATTTTTGTTTTCTCTGGGTTTAGCTTCAGTCCGGCCTTCGCACTTTCTGATGCTAGGTCGTTTAACATCTTGCTTAGATCAGCTGGTGTTTTTGCAAATAAAACAATATCATCTGCGAATCGTAGGTGCGACAGCGTGCGGCCATTGATTGTTATGCCCATGTCTCTCCATTCCAGATTCCTGAAGATCATTTCTAGTACGGCCAGAAAAAGTGTAGGTGAAAGGGGGTCATCTTGTCTCACGCCTTTTTGTATTTGAAACTTATTTCCTTCTTTTTCTAATCGGATACAAGCTGAACTTTGTTTATAAACATTATTTATGATTCTTATGTACTTGTGCTCTATACCCAGTTCCTTTAAGGCTTCCCAAATTTTTGAGTGTATCAGAGAATCGAAGGCTTTACTATAGTCGATAAAAGCTATGTAGTATATAAGCTGGTATGTAGCGTATTTTTCTATAATTTGTCTTACAGTATGGATGTGGTCTAGTACCGAGAAGTCTTTACGAAATCCTGCCTGTTCAATTGGTTGTTGCTCGTCTAGTTTCCTTCCTATTATTTTCAAAATAATCTTTGCAAAGATCTTGTAAATGTTAGACATTAGACTGATGGGTCGGTAGTTTCCAATATCGCAGTGATTCCCTTTCTTGAATATGAGGATTATGATGGATTCAGTCCATTGTTTTGGGATAGTTTCTGTGTTAATCACGTTGTTGAAAATTTCTGTTAGTATTGGTGTCATTGCTGCTTTCGTTTGCTTTAGTATTTCATTGCTTATGCCATCTGGCCCTGGAGCTTTATCATTTTTCTGCGTGTCAATAGCTTTTTCCGTTTCTTCCTGCATGATGTAAGGTACCGTTTCGTTCTCTGGTAAGTCTATTTCTCTTTTATTTGTGTTATTTTTGTATAGTTCAGTGTAGTAGTCGGTAGCGATCTTGAGTATTTCCTTTCTACCAGTCTTCCCCGTTCCACTACTATCTTCCATCTTTACAATCCATTCTTTCTTGTTAGTTAATTCTTTGTACGCCTTCTTTATTCCTCCTGTCTGTCTGATATGTCTCTCTATTGTTTCCATCCGACGTTGTCTCCTGTCTTTCCTTATGTTTTCTTTTATTTCTTTGCTAATTCTTGTAATCTGTTTCCTATTGTTATTTGTATTTTTCGCATTTATTAGAGCTGCTCTTTGTTCAAGAAGGTTGGCCGTTTTTTCTGACATCCTGTTGTTTAGGTTCTCTTTCTTTTTGCTATGTTCTTTAGTAATGGTTGTGATAGTACTTTCCAACCAGGTGTATTTCTCCTGTATGTCAGCGTCTTTTGTTTCTTTTTTGAAATCCTTTAGTTTCGAGTTTAATGAATTGGCTATTTCTTCTATCAGATATTTATTAAGTTTTATATTCTCTATACTTATTTTTGGTCTGGGGTTCTTGGGTTGGGATGAGTTCAGTTCAGCCCTGACCATGCGGTGGTTGGTGTTGAAGTTTAGATTGTTGATGACATTTATGTTCGAGAAGAATTTTTGTTTATTGGTCAATATAAAGTCAATTTGGTTTTTTGATTTGCCATCAGGTGACACCCAGGTCCACATTCTGTTTTTCTTTTTCTTGTAGGCGGTGTTTAATATGGTCAGGTTATTTTCCATTGCAAAGTCCATGAGCAATTTTCCATTCCTGCTTCTAGGTTTTTAGCTGTAGGTATAGGGTCCCATTGTTGCATCTTCGTCCCGTTGACGTTCACCGATTTGACCATTAAAGTCGCCCATCACAATGATATTTTTGTGGGCGTATGTCTGTAAAGTTTTGTTCAAGTCCTGATAAAACTGTCCAATTGTTTCAATCTCTGCTTGTTCTGTGGGTGAATAGATCTGGATAATGGTCCATGGGTCCTTGTAATTTGGTAGTTTTAAATTCAGTAATGCTATGCGCTCTGATACACCATAAAATCCATTTATGTGCTTTGCTAGGTATTTCTTTACTAAAAATCCCACACCATGTTTTCCTGGGGTTTCCCCTATATAATAGAGTATAAAGTCTGGGTGCGCGACAATGTTTTCTCCCATTCTTCTCACTTCACTCATGCCGAGAATATCCCAGTTGGTGTTTTGCAATGCCATTGACAGTTCTGATAAATTTTCTTCTGATCTTAGTGTTAATACATTTAGAGTAGCAATGTATATTCTTGTGTGTTTGGATGTTGGGATTTCCATGTTAATGTTTTGCTTGGGTAGAGTTGGCTTGATGTTGTTCACTTCGTTATGTTGTTGTTGCTTATTATGTTGTTGTTGTTCATTATGTTGTTGTTGATTTTTTATTGGAGGGTTTTGGTCTAATTCCCCACGGGGACCGGCCGGGTTGGGGAATGTGTGTTTTCTTTGTTGCTGTTGTTGTTGTTTTTGGTTTTTATGTGTGATATTTCGTTTCCGGTTAGTATTCAAGGTAGGTGTTTTTTGAGGACATGGAGTAGGCTCGCTCACGCATGCGTTGAAAAGCATCTGTTCGTTGGATTTTCTTGCTAGTGTCGTTGGTTCTTTCCTTCGGGCTTGTTGTCTCTGGGATTCTTTTTCTCTTTTCATTTTCATGAAAGTTATTTGCTCTTGCTTTTCGTTTCTCCATCATCTCCTTAGTATAGTCATTGGTAATGTAGGTGTTTTCTTTCATATTCTTCTTATTTCTAAGGATTTGGATTTTTTTCTGCAAAGTTGTTAATGTAAGCAGAATAGGTCTTATTTTCCCATTTTCCTCTTTTTTGCCTAGACGTTGTACTTTATTTATTTCGCAATTTTCGAGTGACACATCCAGATCCATGATTGTTTTTTTTACCGAAGCGTTTAAATCCTCGTATTTTTCGGTGCTAGGTTCTACGATTCCATGTAGAATGATGTTATTTTTCCTAGCGATTATGTCCAAAGTTTGGAGCTTCTTGTTCAGTGTTTCGACTTCACGTGAAAGTCTTTCGTTTTCCGCTATTATTGGCTGTATCTTCTCGTCCACCACTTTTAGAACTGTTGTTGTAACATTTTCTGTTATTTGCATTGTTTGTTTATTTAGTTCTTCTTTCATCTTATCTAGAAGCAACGACATTTCACCTGATAGTTGAGTACTCATGATGGCAACCACAGAACAGGTAGGAGATGTGAACAAACAAAGGAATGTATTTATACGCATACACTTGAAATGAAACGTGCTGCAGACACGCAGTGTACTGCGAAATCTAGCAAGCAATGTACGTCGAAGTGTCAAATGTCACTGTTGGTACACTTGATTAGACTATCCTTTGACAGCACGCGCAATGTACTGCGAAATCCAGCGAGCAATGTACGTCGAAGCGTCAATATTTCAATGTTGGTGCACCTGATTTCTCTAGTCCTTGACAGCTGACTTTGTATAAACTCAAATTTGTTTCGTTTATTTAGCACTATATTTCACTTTTATTTTTCCACTTTCCGCGTAGATTTTTAGCAACGATTTCCTGTAATTGAATTTAGAACACAATTTTTAGGTATTTTAAAGGTATACTCAAAATCAGAAATCACTTTGAGTATGTAGTAACAAATTACTATTTCAGAAAAAAATATAAAATAATATTTATATTATATAATGTTTCATTATTCAGATTAAAATTTGATTATCCCTTGTTTGAAAATGAATCTGCGTTATGAAATAGGAAAGGGGGCTAGACGGAAAAAATTCTTACGAAATCACCGACACTAAAGTCTCGGTGATTTTTTGTGTCGGTGACAAAAGTCACCGACCGCTGTGCGGCGTGCGCATGTTTCTCTGTCTGTCTCTCTCTCTCTCTCTCTCTCTTATAGAAAGCAAGCCAGATATATACTCTCTCGACTTGTATAACTTCGTTCCATCCGGGTGTCCCTTGACACCTCTCAAGTTTTTTTTATCTATATTTATTTCCTATTTCTGTGTCATTATTACTATAATTAAATAATACGACTTTTTGGCGGGAACTTGCGAAGTGACGTTGTGTTTTCGTTTTATTTTCATTAAATTCGCGTATTTTGAGTTTTATTGAATAATTTTGGTGGTGTTTTGTCCAATAAAGATCAATCTAAGTGCACAAGTGAAGTGAAATGAAATGAAAGCGTGTATCGTGACTTTCCAGGTTGTCCCAAGAAGTCCGTGAAAAGTTTTAGTGGAATAGCCGCCAATTTCACTAAAAATAGACTGGACTTGTACGGATGAGGACTAGACTTTACAGTGAAAGTGACAATAAAACGTGACTATAACATAAAAAATGAAATATTTAAATTAAGAAATGGCTTAAAGGTCTAGATACCAAGCCAAAAACCTTGAAAAAAAAAATTAAATAATACAAAATACCTAAAAGCCGTAGATTAACTTTTTTTTTTTATGTCACAAGTGACAACGAGGCAGGCGGGTCACTTGATGGTAAGTGACAACCGTCGCCTATAGACATTGGCAATACCAGGGGATTGTTAATGTGTTGTACACCTTATTACAATGCCTTAAAGGCGAACTGGCTCTCAAGTGCAATTGCCGGAACACACCAACAGGTGCTTGGCGACAGATTTTCAACTTGAGGGTGGTAGCCAGCCAGTCAAGTACTACAAAGTACCCTACCACCGTGCTGTGGTTTCCTCACGATGTTTTCCTTCACCGAAAGCTCAAGCTCATTGTAAGGATTCGAACCCACGACCTTCGGCGCGGTATCCGACGTCACTTACCACTGAGCTATCATCGCCTTAAACTGGTTTTTATATTACATTAACAACAGTTTTCTACCGTTATTTTTAACCATGTATGCAGTTTTACTCTAGGAAGGAGTTGGCAACACTGCAAGTCACAGTCACTAAAGAGTATGTAAAAATAATTAATATATGAAACGGGTGCTACGCTCGTACTACCAATATAGATAATTCCTTCAGTGACATCTTTTTTTTATTTATGTCACAAGTGACAACGAGGCAGGCGGGACACCTGATGGTAAGTGACAACCGTCGCCTATAAACATTGGCAATACCAGGGGATTGCTAATGTGTTGTACAGATGGTCCAAAAATATTAAAAAAATGTAACCTAGCTGAGTTTCTTGCCGGTTATTCTCAGTAGAAGGCTGACTTCGGAACCGGTGGTAACATCTGTAATTCGAACTTCATAAGTGCCCTTCTAGGGCCTAAACTGAATAAATGGTTTGACTTTGACTTTGATTACACCTTATTACAATGCCTTAAAGGCGAACTGGCTCTCAAGTGCAATTGCTGTAACACACCAACATGTGCTTCGAACCCATGATCTTCGCCGCGGTACCCGACGTCAGTTACCACTGAGCTATCATCCATCTGCGAGTCCGGACAACATGACAATACAAAAATAGTGTTTTGCGATTATCATAGTGCGACTATATCGATGTTGTCGATAATGTCTGCACGTTACAGACCTGCGATACAATGCGTTTCATACCAAACAGACTTTTACAAGATTGACTAAACATTTTTCTTAGGAATTAAAATGCACTTTTTTTATCGTGAAATTATAAACGTTACTCTTCCTCTAATACTCTAGCGCCGGCGACACAAACAATAATGACGGCCGGATGACAATGACATTCTTCTAAGAAAGAGACAACTTCATATGTTAGAGTAGTTCAGAAAACGCTGCCGTCTTGTTAGCTCCTGTTTCATACATTTAAAAGTTTATATGGAAATTGCGTTAAGCTGACAGACGACAGTCACAGTCAGTCAGTCAGCCAGCTGCTGTTACACAGTCATAGTCAGATTATTCTGTCGGTTGGTCGTGTGTTTTTAAAAAAATCTAATACCAGAAACCGTAACATGGAAAGGAATATAACTATCAATGATTTATTGCCGGACCGGATCAACAAGCTAAGTTCGTCCCTGATTCCTCCAGGCGATACGAGCAATCACAGGTATGTCTGTACAATACAAACTATCCTTCACTACCTACATAAATATATTTTTTAATCCAAGTCCTTGAAAGGTTGCAAGATAATCTTTTTATTCATCCGAAATGGTAGATCAAGGTTTTCATTCCGTAAATGAGCATCGCTCAGCTTTTTCTGTTGTTTCCATAAGGTGTATAATTGTAGATCGGTTTTCGCTTTTTAAATAGCGTAGAATACTTGGAAACCATCAGTGCAACGCTCCCGTGGACACTCGCAACTACAAACTAATTTTTTTTTTTTTTTGCCTGCCTACCCGCCTGCCTCGTTGTCACTAATGCCTGCCTCGTAGTTCACCTGATGGTAATTGACTACCGTCTCCTATAGACATTAGCAATACCAGTGGGATTGCTAATGTGTTGTACACCTTATTACAATGCCTTAAGGGCAAGGGCAACTGGCTCTCACTGACCTTCACCGCGGTCACTTACCACTGAGCTATCATCGCCTTAATTGATTTTGTTTGCAAATACTTAACAACAAAAGAAACACCTACTTACCCTACATATTATCATGTATAGGTAGAGGTACTAATTGATGTTAATAGGGGTCTAGTACAATAAACATATTAATAATAGAAATTTGAATTTTTGGATGTTTGTGACTCAATCATGCTTAAACTGATGAACTGATTTGGATGATATTTGACACAAAGATAGTTTATATGCTCGAATGGATCTTTTCATCCTAAGAACACATGATTCCATGAGAGTGTAAGCTAGTTTTACAAACTAGAACACTGCAGTATTCCTTGTTGTTCACTAACCTTAGTGTAATGTGCTTAATGAAGCAAATTCAATTGAAATAGGTCATCACTTTGACAATAGCTATGTTCTAACAAATGTAGGTAACAAAATACTAACAAAAGATTAGCTCACTCATTCACTCAACCTTGTACCTACAATTAACTTATTTCCAATAAACACGTTTATTGTGTGTGGTGAATAAGAAAATAGAATTTATTGTATCTACATAGGGAGGTACCTATTGGATTATAATAGGTATATCATAACTATCAAAACCTATGATGTGAAAACTGCATTAAAATTGAATTTCCACAAACACAATTACCACAACTCTGGATATTATGCGAAGCAAAGTGAGATCACATTCATTTTCACAATACAAGATTGAGATCAGTTTTTATATTTTTATTATTACAACTCACATTAGGACCACCATTCCAGACCTTTGGCTTTCTCGTTGCTTACAATGGTGAGATTGTGGTCAAACACAAGCTTATGCAGAATATAATAAAAACTTTTCATACTACTTAGTGGCTTAAAGCTTAAGCCACAAAATACACAATTTTTGGGGGTATTAACACCGGGGTCTTTTTGTATCTGTTCATAAAATGATCAGGTACATTTGCTACTGGCAAGTTGTTAAACCAAGTATTGCTGATTTATGTACATAGATGTGTCTATAATATTAAGTATACAGTAATTGTTGTTGCTGCAGGGTGGTGCAGGACATGATGACTGAGCTCATCAACGATCTCGGAAAGCGGTCGGCAGAGGCCCAGGGGCTTAGCAAGGCGATCACTGTTGCGGAAAAAGTGCGCATTTCTCTATCGCACATAGTTTATCTCCTTAAAGACCCCAAGGGCGACGGGTAACTATGCTTTTATTTGCTTTGTTATTCATGATTATTTTATTCTCCTGATGGTGTAGAATAAGGTGACTTCGTTTTAACTTTAGTCAACTATGAGTGCTGTAAGTGCACGTGCACTCGTCTAACATCTCAAAGCAATTTACAGTTAAATGATAAATTTAGAATTTGTGTGGTTTTGTTCTTCAACTCTCGCTTCCCTTGATAACTTCTACTTCAATAGCCGCACTAAACATATTATGGTTCTGATAGTTTCCTTCTTACTTATTCATAATTAAAAACATATTATAATTAGCTCTGCCAGTTCAAAAGAAAAAACTAATTTGATCACAGTAGACCTTTTAAGGTTCCGTACCCAAGGGGTAAAAACGGGACCCTATTACTAAGACTTCGCTGTCTAAAATAAAATAAATATTTAAGGGGGGCTCCCATATAATAAACACTACTTTTTTTCCCTTTTTTGCTCGATATCAATAATGGCAACAGGTAGGCACTTGAAATATTCACAAAATACTCAGTTGTATTTTTACTTTAATAATAAAATTTAATTAAAATAAATATTTAAGGGGGCTCCCATACAACAAACGTGATTTTTTTGCCTTTTTTACGGAACCCTTCGTGCGCGAGTCCGACTCGCACTTGGCCGGTTATTTAGTTGATTTTCTTTTAACATTATTGTTTCAAAGACACATAAAATTTTACTTATTCAAATATATATTCGATGCTTTGCCAATGTAGACAAAGGTAACTAAAGTCGTCATAATCTAATGCCCATTTTGACAAGAGGGTGTCTCTTCTTGCCGCACTATGTTCGTCATTTTTTGGCACATGGTTGTGTTGTTTATGTACTGTCAAAAGGGCCTTTTATTTTTTGCCAACTTTACTTACAACTATTTATTTAAGTCTAATGATCCACTTTGGGGTAGGATTAAAATAGAGATTAAAAATCGCTTAAGGTATTGTAAGGTGCGTTTTTATTCATAAATTGAACATTTTAGCGCGTGTATAAAGTTGAGAAATGATGACCTGTAATCTATTATCAGTATCGTCGATCGCAGTAGGAAGCGGTGGTATCACCCACCACTCCACCACTCCCCCACTCCTCCCTACCTTACCTACCCACCCAGTCCCCCGATCCCCAACTTCTAGCCCCTTAGCTCCACCCTTGCACTGAACCCAAGCCCTTAACAATAGTTTATTTTGCATGAAAATGTGCAATATTATTACACAAATTACTTAAATTATTTGCAGTATTTTAATACCTGTATTGCAACATGCCGATTGTCTGACCACCACCACGCATGCAATGCCGCGTGGGTTCGATGCCCACCCGAGACAAACATTAGTTTTGTCCGAGCGTAAATATTTATTTATTACAGATTTAGGTACTTATGTTATGTACTTGTGAATGAATAATGAAGTAATGCACCATGTCCACCATATTACGTGTGATTTATGAATCTCGGTGCAGTTCGCTCGGCGTTTCTTTAGAGTTGACCATGCTATGCGCTTTCGCGAAATCTTATGCTGTTTGCTTGCGTTCGTATGTGCGTCCACAGCTGACGTCGAGGTTACCGATCACGCAATGCCTGCACTCGATTGTCTCTTGTAAAGTGACTCAATTCGCTGATTTAATGGCATATCTTTTGAAAATTGTATGAGCGTTATTCTGTTATAATTTATAATGGTACAAAATTAAACAAAGGTTACGCCGCGCCCAGGGCCGCAAATTGTTGAACAAAGGCGGCACGGCGCTACCCGGTAAATATAGGTTATCTAACCTGTGTATCTAGGTCATACCCAAAGTTATAGAGAATGCTAGATACCGCTAGGTCATACAATAGTATCATGAACGAACGTTTATTTCTTCTTAATGCACTCGAATAGTTTTTAGGGTTGATAATGGCACAATTTAGCATTTTATGTTTTCATCGAAATGTTGATGTTGCCACTTTGATGTATCTAGATTCTAGCGTACTCTTCATGTATAGTTTATAGTAGGTTAGGTACATAACGAACTAGATCGATGGAGCCTGGGAGGCTGGGAGGCTGTGAGGCTGTTGTCAGGCTGCATCCCGGACGTAGCTAAATGCAACGGCGTCATTCCACCTCCTGACGACGCAGGGGGTCGTACGCGCCCCCTACTCCCGGGCCGGCCGGCCGGCGCCGCGGCGCAGCGTTGCAGGTGACGTGCGCTGCGCTCTAGCTGTATTGATTTACGATGCGACCCGGGCTCAGCACTCACCGATGCATCATATATTATGTTACTAATTTGTAATGTCGCCGGAATCGATGAAAGGACCTAGCGACGCGACGCCCCGCCTCTCATTTAATGCTTTCTTACATTCTCCATTATTATTCTTCAATATATTATGAATAATAGCTCTGCGACAAACAATCACAAAGTTCGTTAACTTTGGACCTATCCCAACATCTGTCGAGTCGACTAGCTCTTGCCGAAGAGCTGAAATTCCACGTGAATTCACGGAATACAATTATTTTTAAGAGCTCGTACATCGTTTATTATTCGTTCTATGTAAACTCGCGTTTGTGTTCAGGTACATAAAAAACCCGAGGGTTGAAGTCGTCTTTCAAATTGAACATTCGATGCACCGGCCGCGGTGGGCCGATGGGCGTTAGACGCGTCTCGCCACAGGTGGTTTCCACATAGCCCATCTCTGCTTAGTTTGTTCCGCATAGTTTGCATCAAAAATTATTGAGCTGTTAAATTTACTGTGGTATTTATAATACATATTTGATCTCAGTAGTTTAACCAACCAAGGTGAGGTTTTGTATTGAAACTACAATAATGACGCGTCTTGATGGGACATAATGGTCTATCTATACAACTAATTAGTGGCGGTGTTTTACAACAATCATTCACATTTCGATTGGAGCGTAGTCATTGTGACTTGGATACTTTGTTCCCGTACAAATACCCCTATAACAAATTAATATCATCTTATTTATAACTATTTTAATTATGATAGGTTTGTTTCGATGTGAAGGTGTTGGTTACTCTTTCACGCGAAAACTACTGATCGGATATTGATGAAACTTGGCACATGGCTAGATTATAACCTTGGAACAAAACAGGATTAAATCTTCAGAAGGCGGGGGACAGCTCTGCTATTGATGAATACATCTGATATTGTACAGAGTGTGAGTTTTAGCTATTGTTGCCATTATAAGTGAATGGTTGAACTAACCACCGCGGCACCGGCACCGTTACGAGACGGTGCGGTGCGGTTCGGTCGCTTCCTAAGTTTTTAGCTTGCTTATCTTAGCGTGACGTCACTCCACCGTGTTACTTTCTCACCTCAACTTGTTCCACTTCTGTTCGCGGTTTTGGGGAGAAATCGTTGCATTAACGTCTTAGGACGTCCTCACTTCACTAGATACTATTCAAACTTAGCTCACAGCTATCACTGCAATCGAATGCATGTGCTGTAATGCTTTCCAACTCGTGACTAATTTATCCAGTTTAAGCCCTGATAAGACGCTTATGAACGTTACAATTGACTCTAGCACCTGTTAGGAATACACTTAAACTGACGAAGACTCCGGCAAGAAATATCGTCAAGGCATTTTTACTTGTGGGGTAGATATTTCTTTTAAATTTATTTACATTTCTTTGTACCGGACCAGCGTCACTTAAAACTAGTTTGCAATGCATTACCAACGGTTACTAACTGGTAGCGCCAGTAGCTAAAGCATCCATTGAAACTACGTGGTCACTAATCGGTTTCGTTTCAGTAGGACTTTTGACTTTGACTTTGATAACTACGCCACCTTGTTACTAAGGTCTGTACCGAGACAATGAAATAATCTGATATATTTTGTGTCTAGAGCGGGCGCCGCCGCATCTGTAACAAGGATAAACAATTGACTTTCTAATTATATAAAACTACTCACTGCTTTCTTGAGACAATACTTTCTTGTAAATGAAACGCTGAACCATAAATGGCTACCGTATTATACGTAACCTAACCTAACATGTATCTACCTACATATTATATTTGTGGTAGGTTATTCTAGCGTTATGTCGTGTAGGTACTCTTAGAACGCGCGTACGGTTTCTGAAAGAGCAATGCCAGTCGGTAGTCAAGCGCTCGCTGCAATTAAAAGCGTAAATAATACCCTCAGCGCCGGATTTAACGGAGGGCAAACGTACATAATGTAAAGGCTAGAGGTGTTGCGGGACACGCAGTTGAAACAATGTTCCTTCCGCTATATAAGGTGAAAACATTTGCAAGAAAAATATGTATTTTTATCCGATTAACAAAATAATTAGAGACCTCCACTCCGAACACTCCTTTGTTGCCCCAGGGCTTCCACACCTCTAAATCCGGCCCTGAATACCCATATCCAATATAAATCATCCCTTTTACGATAGAAAGAGTTTAGGTGATCTCTCGATATACTCCTCGATGCAAGAGTCGCTTTTAATTTGAATTTATTTTCGATGTGTCTCATCTGTACGTAGTTAATTGAATATAGTGTGTGCAGTGTAACTGTAAGTGTGTGTCCTTGTTTCCAGCGGCAAAGGAGAGGTGATCGGCATGTTGAGAGTTGGGAGAAAACATCTTTTCCTTTTCGATGAGCGCGACCAGTTGCGCGAAGTGGACCCGTTCTGCGTGCTCGACTTCTACGTGGCACCTGTTCATCGCCGCCACGGATACGGCCGCTTGCTCTATGATTTCATGCTACAAGTAGGTGTCAAGTACACCCCTCACCCCCCACCCCCCACCACTACCACTACCATTCAACTACTATTACATATATACTAGCATTGATTACTCCGAGAAGTCTTCATTCACGTCAATTATTTTTAGAGTTAATTAGAGTTTCTTCATTTCCGAGAATCTGTTGTGTAAAATGAAGCGTTAGCAAACATCGTTATTATTATAGTAACACATGTAAGCAGAATATTTAAACAATTCAATATACCTCCTTGTAATAATTAAATAGATGGCAGCACATTGAATCTCACTTAAACAGTAAACTCCAGTCGCCTATCTAAGCTGACGCTCACAATTGATTTGTAGGTATACCTACCTTATAGAAAACCAATAAGTGTTGTGTGGGTTCGCCAGGACATAAATGTTTAATTTGATCACGTTTATCAGGACTTGGAACTGACGGTCCACGATTTACCGGTGGATGGTCCATCCTCAAATATGGAGCGGTTCCTCGCCAAGAACTATAATTTGGATGACATGGTCCGCCAAAACAACAATTTCTACGTGTCGCCGTTTTTCTTCATCGAACATACGGGGGACAACAACGGCGCTACCGCCAGCAGGTAACATGCCAGTGCCACTACCTACCGCTCGCACTCTCACTACGAGTGCAAATGAAGCCATAGTATACGGTTATAAGGTACCCGCCTGTGTGGTCCGGCGGTTGCACTTGAGAGCCTCCCTCCTCCATCTTACCATATTGAACTTGAGACCAAATACATGTTCGTTAAAATCGACAATTTGATAGGTAAAGACCTAACAATAGAAAGTGTAGAGATTGGTACCAAGGATTTATGAAATGAGCATCAGTAATTAGAGTAAACCCGGTGTCTGTCTAACAGATGCTGCAAGCAAACAAGAAACATACAGTTCAATAAAGTTTGTACCAAACGGAGGTAAGTGCTGTCGGCCTACTCAATGTTCACCTCATCATTGTAATCTCGTACTAGACTAGACTAGACTAGACTAGTCTCCTATTGTGTAGTTTACCTTGTCTATCGCCTTTTCTCTGGCAGATTTTAATCTGATGCCCAGAATCGACTAGTGCCCACGTAAATACATATTTTGAAACGTAGATTTCATTTGCCGGTAACCATATTATTTATTGTGATTTTGAATTATGTACTATCAAATTATAAAGGAATATTGATGTCAAGTTTCCGTTGTAGCTGCCGCCATGTATTCTCCTCTCTCTGTTTTTCAACCGCGACTTTTTAAGATGCTTTGTACCAAAAAAATACACGTGACTTTGGATAGGGGGGAAGCTTAGTATATAAGCCCACCCGAGGGGGGTTTACAAAGTGAATGGTCAGCAGACAACAACAGAATTACTTAGAACTATTAAATAAAACATCATAGTGTATAATAAACCCCACACGTTGTATTACAGCTAGCCCCTTTATAGTTTGTATGATGTGTTGATTTGTGGCGTGTTGTGTACAGCAATGCCAGAGCCGCTACTCCCGGTACCTCCTCCGGCGGCCCTACTGGCCGCTACACCGCACGGAGGCCAACTTCTAATATTGCTAGTGTAAGTGCATACACACACACATACCCCCCAGACTAATACTACTTTACGCACACTCTTTGTATACACAAAATATATGAGAGTTAGTTTAAACAGTTAGAATTGTAAACATTTGCAGATACTGCAGTGGCTCTGACTGAAGGACTGGTATGCATCACGTATCCCTCCTCCGCCTTCCCTGTGCCTGTACTGTCCTACCAGTATGTGCCTAACATATTGTGCATATGATCTCTGCATCCCTAGTCTAGTCACTGGTCGAATGTCTACACATTTGTTACAAAATATATGAGAGTTAGTTTAAACAGTTAGAATTGTAAACATTTGCAGATACTGCAGTGGCTCTGACTGAAGGACTGGTATGCATCACGTATCCCTCCTCCGCCTTCCCTGTGCCTGTACTGTCCTACCAGTATGTGCCTAACATATTGTGCATATGATCTCTGCATCCCTAGTCTAGTCACTGGTCGAATGTCTACACATTTGTTACAAAATATATGAGAGTTAGTTTAAACAGTTAGAATTGTAAACATTTGCAGATACTGCAGTGGCTCTGACTGAAGGACTGGTATGCATCACGTATCCCTCCTCCGCCTTCCCTGTGCCTGTACTGTCCTACCAGTATGTGCCTAACATATTGTGCATATGATCTCTGCATCCCTAGTCTAGTCACTGGTCGAATGTCTACACATTTGTTACAAAATATATGAGAGTTAGTTTAAACAGTTAGAATTGTAAACATTTGCAGATACTGCAGTGGCTCTGACTGAAGGACTGGTATGCATCACGTATCCCTCCTCCGCCTTCCCTGTGCCTGTACTGTCCTACCAGTATGTGCCTAACATATTGTGCATATGATCTCTGCATCTCTAGTCTAGTCACTGGTCGAATGTCTACACATTTGTTACAAAATATATGAGAGTTAGTTTAAACAGTTAGAATTGTAAACATTTGCAGATACTGCAGTGGCTCTGACTGAAGGACTGGTATGCATCACGTATCCCTCCTCCGCCTTCCCTGTGCCTGTACTGTCCTACCAGTATGTGCCTAACATATTGTGCATATGATCTCTGCATCCCTAGTCTAGTCACTGGTCGAATGTCTACACATTTGTTACAAAATATATGAGAGTTAGTTTAAACAGTTAGAATTGTAAACATTTGCAGATACTGCAGTGGCTCTGACTGAAGGACTGGTATGCATCACGTATCCCTCCTCCGCCTTCCCTGTGCCTGTACTGTCCTACCAGTATGTGCCTAACATATTGTGCATATGATCTCTGCATCTCTAGTCTAGTCACTGGTCGAATGTCTACACATTTGTTACAAAATATATGAGAGTTAGTTTAAACAGTTAGAATTGTAAACATTTGCAGATACTGCAGTGGCTCTGACTGAAGGACTGGTATGCATCACGTATCCCTCCTCCGCCTTCCCTGTGCCTGTACTGTCCTACCAGTATGTGCCTAACATATTGTGCATATGATCTCTGCATCTCTAGTCTAGTCACTGGTCGAATGTCTACACATTTGTTACTAAATGTTTTATACATATTATATTTCCTTAATATTATATGCTACATCTAATTTTGATGTAATTATGGCCAATTATAGTTCAAAATCGTAGTAATTATTTAACTGTGTTGTATTAAAATTGGTGTAACTTCAAAAGTTGCTTTATTGAGTATCATAGAAATATAGAAGAATTAAAAAGCAAGCCGTCAGTAAAATACTATGATTTTCTGTACTGAAGGCTACGAACACTTGTTATAGCACCGGCTAAACTCAAACTCAAAACTCATTTATTCAGTTTACACCCTGGTAAGGCACTTATGAACGTTACAATTGACTCTACCACCGCGACCGGTTCAACATACACTTCAACTGAGGAGACTCCGGCAAGAATCTCAGCAAGGCTATTTTTTTTAGCGTGGATCCATCTTACATTTATTTACATTTTCATACATAATGAGCCACCTTATAGTAGGCTTTGTTCATTAACCTAAGTTTAATAAGACATTCCAGCTACCTCACGTGGGATCCTATTGTAAAAACGAACACAATTCCCGAGAAAAGATTTATTAAGTTTAGCTAGCTGTTGTTGTATTAAGGCCTTTACCTCGTGTTCGGTTACAGATCATCCACGGCGGAGCAAGCCGGGAGCAATATCCGGGGTAAGTTCTCACCACACCTGTCGCTAACCGCTCTCAGCTTTTCAATATTAGATAAGCACAGAACACAACAAGTTGCAGTTTTTCCTTAAAAGTATAATTTTTACATCTAGCGCTTCACCGGGCATAAAAACAATGTTAGCCACCGAATTTGGCAATAGCGATACTTTAGCCGGGCCTGGGGCAATTTACTCCTGGGCTTATACTCCTATGTAGGTAAAGTTGACGTGATAAAATGTATACAGTTGATTATTGGTTATTATTGGTCCATTTTGTTTTTATATTATCAAATTATTCCTAATGCAGTTATATCTGCATACCTTATATATTTAATGTCTATCAGTGGAGACTTCTCTGTCTCCTCTAGCTTTATGGATAGTCTCCCTAAAAGTGAATAAATAAGTAAATGTACAAGAAAGGATTTCGACTGCTATATTTGTATTCTCTTCTTGCACGCCTAAATGTTTCCAATGTGTATGATGGTTGTTTTTATTTGATATTTGGTTGCTTCCAGTTACTCGCGCTTCCCTCGTTCGCCCAACTCGCTCTGACGCGCGCGCGGCTCTTTCGCCTGCCACCGGACTCACAATCACCAAATATTGTCATTACAATATTTATGTTTGTCTTATCGTCACGTCTTATTATACGGTATTTGTCGGGTACTACCCTTAAATAATAATAAATACCTAACTCTAATAATACCTATTTATAACGCTTTGTGGAAATAACAATCATAGTAACATCTATCAAATGGCAATCATGAACTTATGTCTAAACAATAAATTAATTGACACCACACGTAACTTTATTAATGAAATGAGAAATATATTTTGAATTGTGCGTTTGTAAGCACGTTTTAATAGCATCACACACACACTAAGCAGATACGATAAGATATTTGAATTGGAGCGCATATCTTTCAATATCGCTCTCTTTGTACCTAATTCAATGAACCAAACAATCTGTTGGCATCTTACGATATCGTAAGATACCGGTCCGCGGGTCCGCGAGTCCGCTGGTCCGTGAGTCCGCGGGTCCGTATAGGTACAACAGAACTGAACAGATGCCAACATATCTTATATTTGTATACCGACCGATATCGTAAGATGCAACAGATGTTATCTGCACGTGAAAATATGTCATAACATTTGAGCTGCGGATACATACATACAGGCTGGTCGCGCGTTTTTAACAACTTTTCATTCTTCAACTAATTAACTGTTATTCGTTTCGTAAATACTGGTTGAAATTATAACCTAACGATAATGCGTCAAATATATTTTTATTATTTAAATTTATTTATCTAAACATAGCCAGATTTTACATGGAATTTGCGAAAGAATACGAAGGAAATGTCATTTCAGTTCAATAAGAAATTATGCATTGTTAATTTTTACGAAATCAATAAGCATAAATACATTATTAGCAACAAAATTATATAAATTCAATAAATTGACGCTAAACTAACTTTTGAACATTAAAAACCTGTAAATAATTTGACTGTTTTTTGAACGGTTGATCATTGATAAAATAATTAACAGTTAAATGACATTATATCCAAATTCTGCATAGTATATGCATACCTTCGTCGGATGTTTAAGTTTTGATACGCGTATAAAATATTATCGTATTTGCTTTAGTTCTCTACGTTGTGTTATTATAATATTTGAAGGTGTATACATACACTTCGGTGACGTTTCCGGCCCCTCACGAGTCTAAAAGTTGTCCGCAAATGTCTGCT
The DNA here is from genome assembly GCA_951361185.1 of Ochropacha duplaris. Classification (NCBI taxonomy): domain Eukaryota; kingdom Metazoa; phylum Arthropoda; class Insecta; order Lepidoptera; family Drepanidae; genus Ochropacha; species Ochropacha duplaris. Next base: position 17,340,372 of record OX592690.1, read on the forward strand.
GACGGTGGCTGATAGATGTGTGGGAATCACAATCCCCTACTGTTTTATTCTGCTAATACACGTCAATCGAGTGGACAAACAAGAATTGATTGAGATGTAGTTATTTCGACTGATCTGTGTCGGCGACGCGCCGGTGTCGTGACTGATGTGTGTGAATGCACCTTTAGTTATTCTAGCCAAGATCGGCGCTCACCGACCGGACGGCACACGCTTATTTCAAAATACCAATGTCACAAGTCAAAAGTTTTATTTGTGGTAAAACATATGTTCTAATCGCAAATTAATAGTGCGTGCATGCCGAGTGGTGAATAATTCCAAAAACATTATTCCGTCCCATTGTTTGTGCACCGTCCGAGAGTTCGCTACCGAGTGCAACGCTTCCCTTCGCTTGTCGCTGGTCGATATCGATGGTCGGCCGCTCGCAACTCTCTCGTATCGATATATCGAGCGTAGCACGACACAGCGCTGCGAGCCTATGAGTATTTCAACTTTATCATCTGCATCAGATATGTAGGTTGATACATATATAAGGTGTTTAATTAGAAGTAGTTAATTTAGTAGGTTTTTATGTATTTTCAAAATCAACTCACGCATAATAATGCTGCAGATGTGATATAATTTAGTTTAACTTATTTTATCCGATGCTGATGGTAATTAAATGTATTTTGTTTCACTTTGTTATTTTATTGTTTGTATCGCAATGTTAGTAGATTTATTTACAGCAAATCGTGTATCGCATCCAGCATGGTAGCGGCGTGTTTAAAAGCACTCTGCACTCATCAGTCAGTGAAACGTACCCGTCCCCATTGGTTCATATCCCAAAGGCGATGTTCACGTGCTAAGTTTCGTTCCGCTCCGCTAATGTGCCGATGTGTGTATTATATGTGTTTTATTTATTTGTAGAGCTTGTCTGTTGTAGGTGAAATGATGCGCCTCACTACTTAATTAGTTGATTTAGATATGTAAGTGCATCCGTGTGGGAAGGTCGACACTCGGCTGTAGGTACATTGTATGGAACAAAATGTCCGCTCTCTTGCGCGTTACACAGTAATGCACAGTTAAGACTAAAGACGTCGGCGTACACTAAATAAATTCAAATTAAAAATACATATTAATATAAAGTTATTATTTAAAAAAAAACTGTAGAAACGAAAAATACTCACAGTTTTAAGAGAAAACCTCTTCTTTGTTGCAAGCATTTGTTTAACTTGCAATGTTTGTATGTAGGTACCTATGTTTAGATTTTAAAGCAGTTATCGTGAACTGATTGCATGATAGATCATAATGCATGGTTAGTGAAGTGACGTTATTCTAAATCCAATATGGCGGAGGGCTCATATTGGGTACCTACCAATTCAAATGAAAGGGCTTGCTGAGTACGAAAAACGGTTGCTTTTAATTTATTTATTTTTTTACTAAGATTCATAGTTTTTTCTTGTTGTTATATGATTTCTTGTATGTTTAGCAAATAAATAAATATTATTTAATAAATTAAATTACAATGTTGTTTTTTTAGTGTATTGCTTAAAAAAATATAAGTTTTCTTGTGTTTCTTTCAGTTTAGTAGAGCTCTAGTAAATTTATTTTCAATGTGGCTCCGGAAGTAAAGTCTACTTTGTCTTAAACAGTTGCTATTGTTTGTGCAGCGCCTTATCCTGTGTATTAGGGCGCCTTCACATACGTAGATTTAGATACTGTTTTTATTTTGCAGAAAAAGGTATTTAGCGCTATTTATTGTTCGAGTCCTCGCGAGTTCACTTCCTCGACAAATCACTTTAAGGAATTTAATTTACGTTGCCTTCGCTGTACATATAAAGATAATTTATTTTGCTCGAAACACGGTAATTTTAAAACATATTGAAAACAAAGTAGTAAGTAAGTAGGTCCCAGTAACAATAAATATACAGGGTGCCCGGTAAGTAGTAGGACAAACTTAAGGGGGAGTGAGGTGGGGGGGGGGGGTCACCTACCAACATATACAACAAATGACCTAAGTAAAAGTCTCACCATTTTCTAGATATAAAATTCAAAAATCAATACATAAGTAAATATCTCGAAAATGGCGTTTTTTCGCCTTCTTTTCTTTTTGCTGGCGAAGCCAAAAAAGGATATTCCCTCATAACTACTAAACGGCTGAACCGATTTTGATATGATATGTATATAAACAATATGGCGACAACCAGACGCCATATTGTGAAAAATAAAAAATAAAAAGAAATATTCAATACCTACTTAGATATAATAAATATGTAACGTTTTGATAATACCTATTCGTGTAATAAATAAGTCTTAAATAATAATTATTACAATAATTTAATATAATTCTTAAAATGTTAAGTAGGTAGGGTACTAGGCAGTAGGCACTGTGATAATTTTTTTTGGATTACTTTGTGTTACCTGTGTTTACTATTTTTTATTTGCGGACTTATTTAATATCATATAGGTAAGTAGAGGCCTACTGTTGAACCAAATGTATGATGTTACATTCTGTGATAAATGATAGTCAGTAGTTTAAACATGATTGATTATATCCAAACTCACGCCCCAAAGCAAACATTAGAGCGACATGTAACGACTGCATTTTTATTTTTTTTGATAAAAACCAATAAGAGTATCGAACCAGGTGCCAGTTGGTACATGCGACGGGCGGCTATGTTGTTGCGATACAATGTACCTACCTATACATATGTGTGTATGCACACGGTCAGGTTGACGATGGCGCAGCGTAATGCTCGGGCCATGAACGCCGCTCTGGCGGCTGTTGGGCGTCAATGGGAACGAGAGGAGGAGGAGGCCGCCAGGGGCTTGGCCGCGGGCTCGGCGTACGGAGGCGCGAGCACGTCTGCCGACAGTGCCGCCAATATGAGGTGCTTCCACGCGCGGATGCAGGCAGAGCGCGAGTTGGAGCCTACGTCTGCCTACGAGCTGGAGCCGAGCCACTCGCGGCCCGCCTCCTTGCCCGTGGTGCCACCGACCGCGCCCCCGGCTCTCGACAGCGACGACGACTCCCACCACGACTCCCACCACCACTCCGACGACGACGACGACGAAGCTGTCGCCGCTGCTGGTGCAAGCCCCGCCGAGCGCCGTAGGTCACAGCTCACCGACCGCGGCTACTTCGACGTAAAATATTATCATAGTAAACTATGGTAAACGTCTCTATACGTCACACACTGCGAAGCGCCTCACACGTCTTTACTCATATTCAAATCCCAATGCTCAAGTGTTGAGGTGCTCGCCGGTCGGTCACTGTAACCACTCATAAACCCCACCCTGTATTTACGATCCAATAGAATAAATGTACCTATTCAATCTATATGTCTATATCAGCGGCAGCGGCACATTAACTCAAGACCACAAATCTTTATTAACCATCGTCAATCACCAAGTACAGTATTTGTGAAGATAGATGTTGTGCCGTGCCGACTGCGTACTGCGTACTGCGTACTGCCGCGTACCGCGTTTTTGAAATTTTATCGTACCTTAGGTTATATACTTACCTAAGATGATTTGTCTAATGATGTAATGAAGTTTAGCAAATCAATAAACTTGTGTTGCTCTGTAAACAAAGATTTTTTATTTTAACCTTATGTATTTTATAACTAAACTAGCTTTCCGCCCCGCGGTTTCACCCGCGTATCCTTTGAGATTGAATTTCAAAAAATCTTTCTTAATAATCGTCTACATCTTAAAAACATTACCTGTGAAAAAAAATCAGCTTTCTAGGTCTAACACTGGGCGTTGATGAGTCAGTCCTTCTCATTTTTCATACCAAGAAACGTAAATAAGTCCTAACTTTGAACCCCCGTTTCACCCCTTCAGAGGTTGAATTGTTGGAATTGTTATGCCAAATTAGTTTAATAATCCCACTAATATTATAAATGTGAAAGTTTGGTAGAATGGATGGATGCAGGGCCGGATTTAAGGGACGGCAATTGACCAGGGCCTCCACAAAAAAGGGGCCCCCATATAAATTGTACTTTTTAAAAATGCATAATACAAAAAAACCTGAACAACTAAATATCAGATATCGAAATCACAAATATTTAAAAGATTAATCCCGCAATAAATGATAAACATAGCAAGAAAATAATTAGGAGCCTTTACTCCTTTGTTGCCCCAGGGCATCCACACCTCTAAATCCGGCCCTGGATGTATGTTTGTTACTCAATCACGCCAGAACGGCTGAACGGATCTAGATGAAATTTGGCGCAGAGATAGATTATAGTCTGGAATAGCACATAGGATACTTTTTATCCCGGGAAAAGATAAGATCCCACGGGAACGCGGGTTGAAACCGCGGAGGATAGCTAGTTATTTATAAATCTAAAACTCCGGATTGATTAACAGTGTTTTGACAGACTGCATAAATGTATGAAGAAATGGTAAGAATTCTTATCTACCTGTAGTCAGTTTGCTTCGTGAATATATAATCCTAGATATACCTATATGATTTGCTGAAGTTATTCGTCAAACAATGACATTTGTCGGCAGAACTTAGATATTCTTAGTAGTCTTCGAGCGAAATTGATATTTAAACAATTTCAATAAATAATTTGATTTACAAATAAAACAATTAGGTAATCTTAAAGAAAAACATTTTATTTCCATTACAATTGGACATCTGTATCTTTGGGTTGTATAACTTATCATAGAAGGGGAAGTGAGGGTGGCTCGCGGCAGGCGGCAGGCGGGTGGGCCTGACCGTATGTTTGTATTCGAATAGCTACGTCGGACACTAAACTGGATTATTGTAGGTATATTAAGGTAAGGTAGTAGTCCGTTATTATATATAGTATTGTGTTCACAATAGGTACCGAAACAGTAAATGTACCACTGAATAGATTCGCGAGAACAATTATACAATTTACTAGAAAAAATATTGAGCGCACTTAATAGGTAGGTACTTAGATGTAGTTCATTATAACAGTAATTATTGATTAAAATAAATACTAATTAGGCATCTCATTTGACGAAGAAGAAGCGGCATTATTTATCACTCTCGCGAATGGAGGGTACAATACTTTAATGAAAGGTTAGTAGGTTCTTATTATACACGATGTCGAATATTAGACGCAGTCTCACCATACACTACACCTGGTCACCCCTGGTCACCCCTGGTCACCACACACCCACCACGTCCTACATCGTAATAAAGTTATAACTGAACTGAGAATATAACTAACTGTCTTGCTACTTGGTTATCAGGACAACAGATTTGCATGTCAAAAACAATCCTTAGGTAAGGTAAAAGGTATGATTCCGCGATAAATAACATTCCATGGGAGCAAACGGGATGGATTTAAGGCGATGATAGCTCAGTGGTAAGTGACGTCGAAGGTCGTGGGTTCGAATCCTACAATGAGCTTGGCTTTCGGTGAAGGAAAACATCGTGAGGAAACCATAGCACGGTGGTAGGGTACTTTGTAGTACCCGACTGGCTGGCTACCACCCTCAAGTTGAAAATCTGTCGCCAAACACCTATCGGTGTGTTCCGACAGCTGCACTTGAGAGCCAGTTCCCATCTAGGCTTTGTGTGCTTACCATCTTCGGCCACATCATCACTTACCATGGTGAGATTGTGGTCAAACACAAGCCTATCGAATATAAAAAAAAACACTAGTTATTCATATACATATACCTATCTGTTATTCATATAGATCATAGTAAGAAGGGAGTACGAAATGGTTGAATGGAAAGTGATAATAACGCCAACCTCATTTGATTAGGAACAAGAATATATTGTTTGGTTGCATGTATGATATGCGCCCGCGCATCGTGCCATAGACAAAAACAAAAAAATACATTTATATGGTATGGGTAACTAAAATAAAAATAAAAACAATCTGTGTGTGTCAGTGTGAGTCGCGTCACCTCGCCCTTCATATGCTCAATACAAAAATCTTAGTGATACGATGATTGATTACTAAAATAGATTGAAGAATTTACGCGAATCTCTTATACAACTTACGTATATATAATTATAATATTTATTCTTATAACGAAATACATTTATCATAATAATAAAGACTAGCATAATCCGCGTTACAGGCACACGGCGAGGGTGACGAGCCGGTACTGAGCCGGACCGCCGGACCGGAGCGGACCGGCTCGCGTGCCCCCCGTGCACGTGCTTCATTAGGTATAGGAGTACACGGCTCGATAAGATACCTGGTTCAACCGTTATATATACCCTCACAATGATTTATTATAATATACCTTTTGATCGATACAAATTATATTTAAAGAAAAATATTGAGCACAATTTTAAAAGCCGTATCACAGCACGCTAACTTAAAATAGTAATGTGAACTCCAATTGTCACAAGAATACCATTCAATCATCATATTTTACAAAACTTACACGAATCATTCATTGATTGCTAAAAGATATTGGTAAATACAATTTTGAGGTCGTAATAATAGGCCCGAAATCAAACCGATCTACACCGACAGAGGCCACCGCGCAGCCGCAGCGGGAGAGGCCGCTGCTGTGGCTGCGTGTGGCCCAGTGATCGATCGCAAATACAAACAGGCATCGTCATTGGTCCGAGTCGAAGAAATTCCCTAATACGACACATTACATATATTTAAATGCTAAATTAAACGACGGTTATTGTGAGTATGATACAGATACAGCTAGGAATGTTCGCGGGCCGGCCCGAGGACGCCCGAGGTGGCCCGAGGAGTCTGCTTATATCTTCTAAACGTATATTTGGCACTGACAAATGAACACTATATGTACCTACAACACTTAAGAGAGAAAATAAAGCATGTGTTAGTGATGCAGATAGATGCAATGTAATAAATACGTCGCGGAAACGATTACAACAATAATACACATACTTGTACAAGTAAATAACATATGTATGTAAGCACTGCAGCCATGTTAGTTAGTTAGTTAGTTTAAAGTTGTACTCGCCGCAGTCTGGGTGGAAGCGTCGCGTTTGTACTCGCCCCCTTTGTACTCACTCCACTACTAAACTTGTCTTAACCTACGTAGAGAGTGTTCGCCGCGCTCGGCTCGGTTCGGTTCGGCTCGGCTCGGCTCGGTTCGGCTCGGCTCGGCCCGGTTCGGCTCGGCTCGGTTCGCTCGCACTCCAAACAAGTTAGTTCATCTCGAATCACTCTCTTTGGTTTCTCCGTACATTTTTATATAATAATAAATAAATAATTCTTAGTCTATTTTTAAATATGTCGAACGCGCTCTGGAGAAACGGTTACAATGGAGACGGCGCGTCCGGTACTACAGTTTATATTTATATATTTATTGAATATGCCTTATTACGTTTATTGAAGCACTATAGTCTATTCCGAAAGCAAAGCGAAATTAGGAGACGAACCCCAAGTATTATGATAGCGCCGAAAGAAAACGATAATATTGCTCTTAATACATTTATTTATAGTGTTCTTGTCGTTTACGCTTCTATCACGTTTCGTAATAGGGGTAGCGCGAGAGACGCTGTTAGTCTTCAGATAGTGAAACGGATCAAAACTAATTACATAAACGAATTATTATCAATAAATATATATCTTATTGTTAATTTGATTTTAATTAAATCGTAACAAACAAAAAATCAAATCTTTCCTCTTTATAATATTAGTTTAGATAAAGCGACCGTCCCAAAAAAGTTGGTTATCCCTATATGGTAGGTCCAAAGGTCAATGTCCGAATTTAGCTTTACTTTTGAAACAGACTATATTATAAATAAATAAACAATACGATACATTCGTAACATGACTATCAAATACACTGATACGAGTAGCACATCGGTGCTCGGCTCGGCTCGGCTCGGCTCGGCGAGAGTCACTCTATATACCTACTCGTATAATAGTACCATCAGAATGGAGTATGTCAATACTGCATGTGTCACGTGAGCGTGGATCAGGTGGCGTGGCGGTGGCGGAGCGGTGGAAGAGCGGGCCCGTTGCAGTCGACCCAGTTTACCTGTAATAAACATAACTTTAAAGTCAAGTCCAATGAGGAGGCAGAAATACAACAATCAGGCTATCGTACACGTCTTCTGTTCTCTATTGATACATAATATGACAGACAGTCCATTAATTTAGGAAAGTTAGGCTGCGTTTCAACCAGAGATGTGCCAGGATGCGTAGCGAGGGGAGGGATGTGCTCGTGAACAATAGGATCACTTCATTTACCTAGCTTCGCCCAGCGCAGCTCTAGTGGAAATACCTCAGCGGACCGAGGGTTTTCTATATACAAAACAGGGAGGGCTGCGTGCTAGGGACGGACGCTCGCTTATATGTTTTTTTTATGTCTAGTGACAACAAAGGTTGTTTTGAAAAGAGTAATTGCTGAGTTTATTGCTGGCTCTTCTCAGCAAAAGCAACCTTCCGAACCGTGCACTAGAGTCATTAGAGTCATCTGACAATTCATAAGCACCTGTGAAGGCCTATTTGGATGAATAAACATTTAATTTCAACGAGGCAGGCGGGTCACCTGATGGTAAGTGACTACCGTCGCCTATAGACATTAGGGACTGCCAACGTGTTGTACACCTTATTACAATGCCTTAAGGGCAACTGGCTCTCAAGTGCAACTGCCGGAACACACCAACAGGTGCTTGGCGACAGATTTAAATATAATAGAGCTTGCTACACGTGCTGCCCGCTCAGCTATGTACCTCGCACATTTATATAACAACACGGGTGAAACTGCAGGGCACATACTAGTATTATAAAAGGAAAAGTAACTTTTTCTCTGAGTGTGCTTGGCTACCACAGCTAAACACCTGCATAGACGATGAAAATGATACGGTGATAGTTTTTACCAAAGGACTTGCACTAGTTAGTACCTGTGCACAATGTTAGCCAGTTCCCTGAGCGCTTGATCGACGCCGTCCGCGTGGTTGTGTCTCACGGCGGCGGCGGCGGCGGCGGCGGTGGTGGTGTTGTTGTTGTTGTTGTGCGGCGAGGCGAGGGCGCGCGCCTCCGCGTCCAATCTGGCGGCCGCGTGTCGGAGTCGCGCGCGCAACAGCGGCGCGCACCGCGGGGAGGAGGCCGCCGCCGCGCACGCGCCGCCCAACACGCACAGCCGCTCCGACGTCTGCAGCCGCCACACCGACCCGCGACCTACCACACCACCCGCACCGTCCGCACCACCCATCGACCCGCATCCGCGCCGCACCTGCAATACAATACGTATTCACAGTTATACCTAAATCTAGCTTTGTAAACACTAATATCATACATAACAAATAACTAGGAACTCAATAACCTAGGAAACCTTTCGGGACTCCAGAAGATCGACGAACATCCACACATTATTATTTTTTTATTCGTTCGTCCGTTCTTATCGTAAGTTTAAATGCCTGTAATATCAAACTAATAGGTATTTTTGATTACAACATAAATAAGTGTATTTGTATACATACAAGCTTTACTGTAACAAACTTCAACCGACTGGGTATAGATTATGTTTTGTGTTTTTTTTATGATTAGTACATAACTCACTTCAAAAGTCAGTATTTTAAAAAAATAAGGAAACTATAGGTCTTATTATGTTCATATATTCCTATCCTTAACATCTGTATGACCGTTTGTTTCTTAATTAAGTTATATACTTAATTTTTTTTAGAAACAGAAACATTTATTTTGTGTTTTTTTTATTCTGTTTTACTATGCTTCATTTTATGTTCTAAAAATGATTCAAAGTTTGTCAGTAAAAAGTGATAGGACGTTTTATCAACACAAGTGTCATCCCACAACACAAACCAGCGCCTTGCGGTATGTCACTAGGGCGCGGGTGGCTGCCACTGGTGGTCAATATAAAGCATATTAATTATCTGATATGTTACATTTGCGACTCTATATTATGGAACCATGAGCCGGGGAAGCTCATGATAAAATATTAAATATATTTGGTAAATATTACTTAATACAATGTAACTTTGTTCATATTATTTCAAATATGAATTTAAAATAGTGCATTAATTTATCGTACAAGCAAGCTTGTCTCGTTGTTAGCGCGGCGGGTAGGGTAGTGGGTAGGGTAGCGGGTAGGGTAGCGGGTAAGGTATACATACCTCGTTTGTGCAGCAGTCGAGTGAGACGCGCAGTTGTGCGAGTAGGTCCGCGTCGTCGTCGGGTGTGGATGCGGCGGGGGTAGCGGCGGGGGTGGAGGCGGGGGAGGCATGCAGCGGCGTCGCGTAGATGCCGCCCTTGAGCGGCTTGCCCTTCACCGGCGGTTTGGTGGGCACGGCGGGCTTGTCCTCGCGCCGCACGCTGCCGCTGCGCCCCACGACACCCGCGCACCCCGCCACACCCTCCGGCGACGCATCCTCCGGCTCGTGCTCGACGCGCGCGCGCGCCTTGGGGCTCAGCCGCTCGTCGGTCTCCTTGCTCTCCCACAACTTCTTGAGGCTTGTGATGCTGCCGGTGCTGCGTCGCTTGTCCTCCTCCTCGTGCACCTCTAGCGACACACTCTCGGCGCGCTTGCGTTCGGGCGACTCTCTCTCCCTCTCCTCGGGTGAGCTCGGCTCCGCTCGTCGCGCGCTGCCGTTAGTGGCGGGAGCCACGCTCTCCACTTTTCGCAGGCGGGATTTAAAGTCGATAATCACTCGACCCGACTCGTCCGCCTCCTTGGTCGTGACGCTCGTCTTCTTGGTGGGGTCTACCCTCTTCAGCTGATACTTGAAATCTGTACTCGTTTTCGACTCCCCGTCGGTCTTCCTCTGATCGATGCTACTGTTGTATGCAGTTTTTCTGAGGCCCGCCTTGAGATCTATCGGCGACACGGTGCCCTCGGGCTCGTCGGCGGCTAGGGACCTAGCGGCGGCGGCGGCCTCGGCCCTCCTCCGGGCGGCCTCCATGTTGAGACTCTCCGAGAGCTCGGAGACGAGCCGCGTGACTGGGTCTCGGTCGCTGGTGTCGCGCTCGTAGGCGGCGAGCGCCTCTCCCACCGACGGCGGGGACTCCTTCAAGCTGTGCTTCTTCTTGTCGGCGCGCTCCTTGATCTCGGCGACGAGCTTCAGCTCGAGCATCTCCTTCATGGTCTGCCGCGGCGGCTTGTCGTCGAGCGGCGGTGGCGGCGGCGGCGGGTCGGTGGTGGCGTCGCGACAGCACTCGGGCGGCGGCGGCGGCGGCGGTAGTGGGGGCTGCGCCTCCTCCGGCGGGGGGGGCAGGTCGGGCGGCGGGGGCGGGAACTCGAGCTCGGCGACGCGCGGCCGCGGCTTGGCGGGGCTACCAGCAAACGAGCGCCCGACCGCCCCGGCCCCGGGGGCCCGGGAGGCGCGCGGCGACGAGGGCGCCCCCGCCGTCACGCCGCCGGACGAGTTGGAGCGGATCATGTGCGGCTGGGAGCGCGGCGACAAGGAGCGCGCCTCCTCGACGGGCGCGGCGCCCCCGGCGGCCCCCGCGCCCCCGCTCTGTCGCAGCGACTCTAGGTAGGCGCCGATCCTTGCGCCCTTGGGCAGCGTGCCGTAGCGGTTGATGGCGCGCTTCACGTTCTGCACCTCGAGGGCGGCCACGTGGACGGGGGGCGCGGGGGGCGGCTGCGGCTGGTGCTGGTGTTGGTGGTCGCAGGGGGTGGGGCGACGCGACGGCGACGGCGAGGGGGAAGGTGGCGAGGATGGGTGCGTCCTCACTTTGGGATGCGCATCGTGCACGTGATGGTGTGGGGTCTGCGCGTGTGCGTGCGCGTGGTGTCGTCGCTTGGCGCGGTGTCGATGCTCGGCGCCGCTAGCCGACTCGTCGGTGTCGGGAGTCGCCTCGGCCAGCGAGCCCTCGGAGGAAGCCTCGCGCGCCCCTCCACCACCCCCGCGACCACCACCTACACGTAACATAACAACACTATATATTAATAATACGATCGACTTCAATTACTAATATAATCTTCAAAGTTTACCCCGTACACTGCGCCAGTATGTGCACATAGGTACCTAAGGTAAGTGTAAGTATTACTTTAAAAGTAAATGGCTTTAGTACCAACAATATAAGGCATTGTTCAGAGTTTACATTACATTTACTTAATATTTTGAACAAAGTCGAGTGTTATGGACCTCTCGTTCAGGTAGGTACATATTTAAAAAAAGGTACACACTTCCACCGAATCTTAATTTTTTTTATGTCAATAGGTTGACAAACATGCAGACGGTATACATGATGGTAAGTGGTCACCGCCACCTATGGACATTTGCAATACCAGGGTGATTGCCAATGTGTTGCCGACACACAGAGAGAGCCAATATCTCTCCGAAGGCTGAGAGGTTCTATACCGCTGGTGAGTTCGGGATCGTCAACGATACGAGTGGCCCGTCTTTGCACCGAGGCAAGTGGATCGAGCTGGTAAGCGGATGCGCAAGCCCAGAGATGTGAGCAGTACTCCATATGAAGCCTAACCTGCGCTTTATAGAGCTGCAGCCGCTGGAGTGGTGAGAAATACTGCTTGGACCTATTTAGCACACCCAGCTTTTTCGAAGCCAATTTGGCTTTGCTCTCCAGATGACCTCGAAACTGGACTATGTCTTAACCGATGATTCCGATACTCTCTTAGGTGAGAGGAGTGTTTCAAACTTTGGTGCTGCTATGAGTGGGGTTTTTATACATAATAATATTTTATTAATAACTAACTGTCCCCTGCGGCTCCGGGGTTAAAAAGTATCCTATCATTTGTTTCAGGATATAATCAATTTATGTGCAAAGTTTCATCAAGATCGGTTGAGTAGTTTCGGAGTTATTTGCGAACCAAGATCGTGACATAGGAATTTAATATATAAATGTTTACATTGCACGGCACTGCACCAAATAGCCGACCGATAACTATTCTCTCAACGCCAACAAAGTAAATATAAATATCATTCAAAACAATAAATAAATACATTATGTAATACAATTGAGATTCGCTACATTGAGTTATACTTAGACAGAGAGAGAAGCTAATAGATCATCAAATACTTAATATAAAGTAGTATACAATCTATAATGACATATTGAATAGTTAACAATCTCAAAATACCAATAGATATTTTAGTTGACGAAAATTTATTAATTAGTTTGGGTATACAACGCGTTATCAAATGCGATCGCAAAGTTTCGCCAACTAACTTTATAGTACGGAATATTATACGAAGGAGGAATAATGTAAATATGATAAAAATGTAAAACCAGCCCCTACAAGAACACTGATGTAACGAGACAGGCAGGCTCTACTTTCCACCGAGTGCACAATAAACATTAAATTACCAAACACTATACCTACATATAATATAATATGTATCCGCAGAGCGCAGAGCGCAGAGCCTGCCTCACACGTTCCATCGAACACAAAACCTTTTACACATACATTTTGTAAGTAATCGTTTCAATAATCATATGCTTATTCAACATCGATTAATTTATTCATCTGCAAAGTTATTTAGTAATGAAGAATGTTAACTAATTTTGAATATTAGCTCTCCATATTCCCTGTCAAAAATAAAAAATACAAGTGAAAGAATTACTTCGATACGTCAATTAGTTTCCGATTTATAGAAGTAAACGTGTGATGCGGCCTCGTACTCGATTTGACGTACTCGTGTGACGATGTGACGTCATCTTGCAACACTCGCTCATAGCGGAGCGTTGCAAATTGACGTCACATGCAGTCACGTGACTGTTAGCGGGACTCGATATTTATCGTAAGTTTAAATGCCTGTAAAATCGAAACTAATAGGTATTATTGACTACAACAAAAACTAGTGTATTTGTATACATACAAGCTTTACTGTAACAACACTTTCAACCGATTTGGCATACCTATTAACATTCTCCAATTATCAGTACAGGCGCCGCTTGTCTCGGGTTTTGTACTCGATGCGGCAATTAGCTGAAGCGTGTGATCTACATGGAGCGACACCACGGTACGGTACGGTACGGCACTGTACGGTACGATACGATACGGTACAGTACGGCACAGCGGTGTGCAGTGAGGGGGAACCACTAGCTACGGGGACGTAAGGCACGGATTCACGTCGCATCACTACTCAATAATAAGTAACTTTAAAACAAGATTTTTTAAACGTTTTTGGCTTGGTATCTAACCTTTAAGCCATTTCCATGTGCCTTGTTGGTGATCTAATAAATAAATTTTCTTATTTTTTATATTTTTCTTTTATGTTTTACAAGTCAGGTCAGGTTTTAGTGAAATTGGCGGCTGTTCCACTAAAACTCTTCTCGGACTTATTGGGGCAACCTACATTTAAAATAAGTACGCAATATAAACTCAAATCTGTTGGGACAGTGTTGGGATTCAGTTGTTATTTTTTATACAAAAAATATATTTAGTGTTTGCCAAAGAAGATGAGACCAACGAACTTTATAGAAGAAATTGGTGTACTTTAACAACATTTGTTTACGATCCACTTTATAACTACGACGCATTCCAAAATAATTGTTACCATACAAAATGTGTTCTTTATATTATGATCAAATATGAACCCAAAATAAGATGATATGAAACACATACTATCGAATCTAGTGATGGGACTCATGTTTGAAATATGGCTAATAAATAAAAATGAAAATCTACTCAAATCGAGGCAACTGACAAAATGAATATAGCGCTTTTACAATAAGGTTCGCTTTAAGTATGTATTGATGTTTGTAATTGATAAATGAAATATAGTGATGCGATGCGATGCGATGCGATGCGATGCGATGCGATATAGGTAATGTGTTAGTTAATGTGGTGAGAGCGAGGTACCTACACGCGTGTCACGCGGCTGGCCTGGTCAGGGCCACTCATCAGGAAACTGAGATACTTCCGATAATTATTACGGATAATTATTACGGATAATATAAGCAAGTTTCATTCCCAAACAGATGTCCATTGTCCGCGACCACGGAAAATTATACAAATCAAAAGTTATTTTTTTTCAACAATACAGGCTTACAACAACACTGGTTGTTTTTATTTTACATGTAATTACAATTTAGATTAGTCTAAATCTGTGTATACAACAATTGTTTAAGATACTAGAATTTAACTGTTAGGAAATCGTTATTGCTGGTTATTTCCAATGATTGCAACCCCATAGTAAACTATAGCTCCGAGCAAAGAGTTTGTCAAAATGAGTTTGATTGCAGTCGAGTTTTTTTCCTAAATGCACACTATGTCAATAAGTGAAATTACAATTCGATACGATAAGGATCATAATGGTTTGTATGGACGTGATCTGCGGGTTGCCAATGCGTTGCCGACGTAACCCGGCCGCGACACGCGCACACGGTCACTCCTCCACCGTTTATCGTTCTCTATTTATATTATGTAGCACAAACAATACATATTTATGGTTATGGTTTATGTTACGTCCATTCATTGATAAATATAAATGAGTTATAGATAGTCTCCATGAAACACCAACGAGGGCTCCATCAAATAAATAAATACAAAGTGGAGTCGTATCGTATACTTACAACATCGTGGGACCTATCTCTATACACCTGAGCGAGGAGCGAGCGCCGAGCGTCGAGCGTCGAGTGTCGAGCGGACAAACAGACAGAAAACTATAGTTATGATAAACGAATGCATTCATTGATGGCTTACCAACGCTTACTTACCAACTATCCTGTACACATTCCAAGCACAGTACGGTGTATACCTACTATATTATAATACTATATATATAGAGTATATATTTGAATGATGTGACACATGATGATGAATACATAGCACGCTCAGAGCCAACAACGCAAGCGATACATTCACAACATTATTCCATCGAATTTGTCCCAAATCGGGCATTGAAAAACAATCTTTATCAATAAATATTACCTCTGTATCAAGCTTTGTACCTATGTAGGCAATCTCTTAGTTTGGATGGACCATTTATTTGGATGGTCTTTACCTATGAAATTGCCGTTCTACAGTACTGGCCATTTCAAATCAAAATAATTTTTGTTTGGCTAAGAATTCTAATTTCAAATTTGTTTGTTTTTTCAATCATGTTTTTTTTTTCAAAAGTAGTCATTTGTTTATTGATTAGTGTTACATTTTCATCACATTTCAATCTTTTTCGTCATCATGGATACGTTAAAAATTCGAGTAATTATGGAATATGAGTACCGTCGTGGCAGCAACGCGGCACAAGCGGCACGCAACATCAACCACGTTTACGGAGCTAACACTACAAACCAACGCACCACCTGTTATTGGTTTGCTCGCTTCTGTTCTGGAAATTTCGACCTGAAAAATTAACCTCGCGGTCGTCCGGAGACTTTGGTCGGCAATGACGAATTAAAGGCGATTGTGGAAGCTGATGATACAGAATCTACGGCTGAATTAGCAGCAGCTTTCGACGTTAGCGTCAAAACAATATTGGTCCATTAGCGTCAAATTGGAAAGGTAAAAAAGCTTGACAAATGGGTGCCCCACGAACTCAATGATCGCCAGCGCGAAGTACGCGTCGAGACGTGCCTTGCACTGCTCAACAGACACACAAATGAAGGAATTTTGAACCGCATTGTTACCTGCGATGAAAAATGGATTCTGTTTGATAACCGCAAGCGCTCAGCAAGTTGGTTGGATCCTGGTTCAGCACCTAAACAATGCCCTAAACGAAAACTTACCCCTAGAAAAGTGATGGTCACTGTTTGGTGGTCTAGCGCCGGTGTGATTCATCACAGCTTCTTACCAAACGGGGTGAGCATTACTGTAGATGTGTACTGTGAAGAACTGAACACAATGATGGAGAAGCTGGCACATCTCCAACCAGCATTGGTCAATCGCTCGACTCCGCTGCTCCTGCACGACAAGGCGCGACCTCATACTGCACAGCAGACGGTCTCCAAGTTGCAAGAACTGGGGTTGGAAGCTCTCCGTCATCCGCCCTACTCACCAGACCTTGCGCCTACAGACTACTACTTTTTCCAGAGTTTGGATAACTTCTTGGCGGGAAAAAAATTCAATACCCGAGAGGCAGTACAAAATGCCTTTGAAAAATTTGTTGCCTCCCGTCCATAAACAGCCACTGCGTTGGCAAAGATGCATTGATTGATTGGGTGATTACTTCGATTAATACAAATAAAAAATACATGAAAAAAAAATCGTTTAAATTTTTTCATACAAAACGGCAATTTCATAGGTAAAGACCTAATATTATAGATGCTGTATATGAGTGAAGAGTAAGAGGTGTTTGTGTTTGTGTGTGTGCTACTATAATACCCCTCTTAAAAGTCATTGGGAATAGGAAAACGTAACTTTTAAATTTTAGTAGTTCATAATGAAAGTGTATTTTTATTCAAATAGGCCTTTACAAGCACTTATGAAGTCTAGACTCAAATGCTCGGTTCGGAAGGTTGCTTTTGCTGAGAAGAGCCGGCAATAAACACTTTTAAAAAACAACTTACATAAATTTATTACATTTAATAATTATTTATCTAGTCTCACTGATAATATTTGCGTGTTAAGGCGACAAAATAATAATAAATATAATTTAATTATGACTGACTAAGTAAATAACAATTTCAAGCAGACCAGCCCCCACAAGCAGCATGTATGATTTGAGACTTCCAAGTTCTGTTTAGTCGTATTGTATGTGGTATGTGGTGTGTTGTGGTGGTGTGTGGTGGTGGTGTGTTGTGGTGGTACTGACCATTGAGTGAGGCGAGCGCGTCGTCGTGCGCGTGCTCCTCGGTCGCGTACTGAGACTCGCGGAACGAGCTGCACGACGACAACAGGCTGCAACACACACACAACATACATACATACATACATATACACACATGAACACTCCGAGTGTGGACTGTCTGCTCGCGCTATCTATAAAATATGTAAACTGAACATTCCTTGTTTTTCTCACTATTCTCAAGGCACATCTCAAGTGTAGCTGCCAGTAGGTACTTAGCGGTAAATTTTGTATTCGAGGAGAGTATCTAGCTGCTAGGATTACTCTTGATATATTCGAACCGACGATCTTTAGGAGTCGAGCTGGCTTCCGTATCTTGTACAACATAATATACTATTATTTAATGAAGGGCCGTATTTAAGCTAATCTAGGGTATGTACCTGGTGCGCTTGGGCGGCGTGGGTGCTTGCTTGCCACGCCGGTTGGTGGGGCGGCGCATCTGCACGCCGCGCCCCTCGCCTCCCGCGCTCCCAGCGCTCCCCGCGCCCCCAGCGGAGCCCTTCAGCGACATGAGCGGCGTGCCCGAGCACACGGCGCCCTCTTGCAGCTGCTTTTCAACCTCTGCACACAACAAATTTGTAACAACATTAAATTATACAATACACATCATGTATTTTTATTTAAAACAAGGATTTTATAGATGACGGGCCGGTTGGCGTGGTTGGTTAATACACTGCCTATCATGTCGCAGGTCGTGGGTTCGATTCCCATCCAGGACACACATTTGTGTGCATGAACATGTCTGTTTATCCTGAGTCTGGGTGTAATTATCTATTTAAGTATGTATTTACAAAAAAAAAAAGTAGTATATTTAGTATATCAGTTAACTGGTTGTCCATATTACAAGCTTTGCTTAGTTTGGGATCAGATAGCCGCGTGTGAACAAATGTCCGAGGATGTCCGAGGATTTCAGACAAATTGATTACAACAAGTTTTTTTTTAAATAAATGTTATTTTCATTTGAGTAACAATTGGTAGCATGAATAGTCCACTGGCGGCCAGTTGTAGACTGTGTGATATGTCTGTATGTAGCGTTACCGTCGGTGATGGAGTTGTCCTGGAACATGTGCTCGAGCGCGTGGTGTATGTCCCGGAAGGAGGGTCGGTCGGCCGCGCTCCACTGCCAGCAGCCGCGCATCAACTCGTACACCGCGCCCGGACACCCCGGCGGACACTCCATGCGATACCCCTGCAACAAACAAACATGCACACAACAACTTATTAACAATTCATACTTAGACCACATTTATTTACCCCTAAGACTGCAAACAAGCGTACAGCCTCATGACAAGCGGTTACACCAGAGGTAACGAACAACTATTTGCTACCAAGGTGTGAGGTTCAGCTCCTGGGCTGTGGCGAGTAGTACGATGGTACAAAATGGCCATCAAAGTCAAAACCATTTATTCAGTTTAGGCCCTAGAATGGCACTTATGACAGAAGTTACCACCGGTTCGGAAGTCAGCCTTCAACTGAGAAGAACCGGCAAGAAACTCAGCAAGGTTACATTTTTTTAATATTTTTGGACCATCTGACTATATTGGCTTTTTTTTTCAAATGTTTAACAATTTTATTCAACTAATACAAAAATACATAAAAAAATCAAGCTCAAAGCTTCAAGGTTCAGTTTACTGGTAGCTTACCTAATGCCGTGGCGATGGTTACCTACAATTCCAACGATGAGCTTGAACCTTCAGAGAAAGTATCATGAGGAAACCATAGCACCGTGTAGGATAATTAGAAGAGCTCGCCTCACTGAATACCGGTTACCACCCTCAAGTTGAACATCTGTCACAAAGCGCCGGTGTGTTTCGGCCGGACGTGAGTGGTATCATTTTCTAACGATGCCATTCTCAAAATCAGTTCAGACCCCAGGAGCGCTTATGAACCCATTTTACCCAGTTTCTCATTTTCCAATGTATTCCAAATATACGAATAGAAGACTGGAAATATCGATAAGCACACATTTTGATTGAAATACCAACACTGTACGGAGTGTATCAAATTATTAAATATTAACAATAACGTGAAGTTATAATGAGACCAGTTGAATGAATATCGATATATGTGTGTGTGTGTGTGTGTGTGTGTGTGTAGTGTAGTGTTGTATGAAAACAGGAATCCGAGTGATATTTACATAACTGTATAAAGCAGCCGCATTGTTCGTGCACAAATAAACAATAACAATATTATATGTGTATACTTTTATGTACGAATTGTTGACGAATTAGTGTACGCGGCACCCCGCACCCCCCCGCACTCTGCACACCCCGCACCCCGCACCCCACAACAAAACAATACCATTAATACAAATACGTGCATCTATACGTCACACATACATCGTGTCCGCGCAAACAAACAAACATCCACTATACATATATTAAAGTAATACATAAGCATCGCGTTACATATGTTAATTTGTACATATATCATGGGAAAACTTCATTTCATTAGCTACTTTTATTATTGTTATAATTCAATCAATTGTAAGTTTACGGTAAATTGTATTGTAGAGGAACAATTAAATACATAATAATATGATATTACTAGTGGACCCGGCAGACGTTGTCCTGCCCTGAAATTAAAACAAAACTTAGAACCCGATTCCAGCGCCATCTACCGGGTCCAATTTTGTTTTCAAATCATCGAGGAACCCATTGAAATACACACACAAAATTTCATCCAAATCGGTCCTGTTACCTCCGAAACGGCTTGACCGATTATTCAAATTACTAAAATGGCTATTAAAAAATAAGGGTTGATCGTAGAAGGGTGAAAATTGGGGATTGTATGTATTTTTGTATGTTGTATCATAAAAAAATTGAAATTAGAAATTTTGTCTCAAAAATAAAAATAAAAATTTAGGGGTGGACTACCCCTAACATTTAGGGGGATGAAAAATAGATGTTGGCCGATTCTCATAGATACCGGATAAGCACAAAAAATTTCATCAAAATCGGTTAAGCCGTTTCGGAGGAGTACGGCAACGAAAACTGTGACACGAGAATTTTATATATTAGGTTGTTAGAGTGGTGGGTGATGTAAATAGAGTATGGTACAATTTGCCGCCTCGGTGATTTGTTAGGGATTCATCGAATCGACATCTGAGGCGACAGGGAGCGCTGCATTAGTATAGTGTAGGTAGGTACGTGGATATCCCAAATATTTGTAAAGAACGTAAGACTATAGTGGCACCGGCTGTTTTAGTAATAGAAAATGTTAATACTCAGATATTTACTTTCACTGGAGAAACCATGTACTAATTAAAACAAGATACCGCTTTTTTAATTTTAGTTACCTTAGGTAAAAATGAAAATTATGAAATCCGTATCTCTTTGTTGTCCGCACTTGCGTCTGTCCGTCTGTCATGTTCACTTTCTCAGCAACTGGTTGATAACAATTTTATTCGCATCATATATGTAGATAGACAGTGGTTCCTGAAGATCAGTGAAGAGTTTGCAATACATAATATGTAAGTGTAAAAGTGAACATCCTGTAGACGCTATCAGAGATCGACGCGTCGGCAGGCGCGAGCTGTGGGTATAAACAGGGGCTCCGCGACCGACACTGCACACTTCGCCTTCACTCGGCACCGCGACCACTACCACTACCACCACCACCACCACCAGCACCTGTGCCAGCATCCATCCATCCATCCAGCCACAGACATGTCCGTGCTCAAGAACACCATCGTATACTTCCTGCTGCTCTCCGCGACGGTGCTGGGTGAGTATCAAGTCTATCTATCTGTATCAAGTATCTCGCAAGTGGGATATCTAAAATAATACTATAAAGTTAAAAGATTTGATATTTTTGTGTTTGTTTGTAACGGATAAACTCCAAATATAGGTATTATAGAAAGCTATATTTTATTTTGATACCCTCGGGGGTACGGGTTAGCTAGTCGTAAATATATGATCAAGTATGTGTTGGTACAACTTGCAGCGAGCAAGCACAAGAAGGTGGTGAAGCCGAAAAAGTTCGTGTCCCCGTCGACGAAGGGCATCCAGTGCTACAACTGCCTGTCGTTCGACCACCCCGGCTGCTGGGACCCCGACCACCCCGACTACGCCAACATCACGGTCAGACAATCACTACTAACTAACACTTAGTACACACCACTCTATTACACATTATATTCATTAGCAATCAAAGGTGCGGTGCGGCTCTATATAGTTCCATGTTCCTCAAAAAAACAACAACTCAAAACTCATTTATTCATTTTAGTCCCTGGTAAGGCACTTATGAACGTACCACCGCGACCAGTTCAAAATACACTTCAACTGAGGAGACTCCGGCAAGAATCTCAGCAAGGCTATTTTTTTTCATACCTTTTTCCATACCCATATTGATTTCTTGCAAGAACAAATCTGATGACATACTCATGTTAGTATTATCCGCCAGGTCCCCAACATCGACTGCTACATCCCCGGGATGGGCTTCCTGTGTATCATCATCACTTCGGAGTCAGCTAAGTTGGGTAAGACATCCACTCTAACATATCAAATTGACTTGTATGAACGTGTGTCATCGCATTTTTTACTTCCAATGTTTTTAAATACAAAGCAGTGATGGCGTGAAAATATAAACAACTAGCATATATTCGCTACTTAGGGGGACTTGTTCATCAGATAACTGATATATTATGTACTCATGTAACTATTTTAAATAATACGTAATGATATTCTCCTTTTACGTATAAATGGATATCGACTTCGATATTTCATGCACACCAATGATTTCTGGGTCAAAATTGAATTGAAATTGAATGGTAGTCAGAATATCGATTCGTGTTGGAGCCAATTGGCTCATCAGATATATTGTGCGTTTTGTTTTTAAATCTGATTTCACTTTTATATAATCTTATATTATGAGAGTTACTTTATTTTAACTAATAACAAGTTGAAAGAAAACCGAGAATGTTATTATGTTATGTTCACTGCACTCCCATACTGGGAGCCCCATAATATTTTCACTTAAAACTTATAATGAAAACATGCATGCATCTTATACGATTCGCAAACCTACACTGCACTGTTGTGTATGTGTTTGTGTATCTATGTGTGTGTGTTTGTGTGTGCAGTGGAGACCGGTCAGGAGATTGGACCGGTGCGCGCGCGCACCTGCGTCCCCGCCAAGGACTTCTCCAAGAAGTCAGTGTCGTACAGTATGTGCAGCAAGTTGAGCAAAGAGCTCTCCGCATCAGAGATCTTCTCGCGCATCGCCGTCAGCCGCCCACAGTGCACGCTCTGCAAGAAGCATCTCTGCTCCGACGCCACTCACTGCTAGGCTACACCCTACCCTAGCCTACCCTACCCTACGCTACCCTACCCCGCCCTACACTACACTACACTACACTACACTGCACTGCAACACCGTCTATTGTGCCCCATATAATAAACATTATCTGTGAGAATTGGTACCAAGGAATCTTATACTCTGTTAATGAACGAAAAGCTTTTGATGTCTATGGTTCATCTTCCCTTCAGTTCAGTATAATGTAAAAGAGCCAATGATTAAAGACATACATATTGTACTTGAATGACACAAACACAATATGTTTGTTTGTTTGTTTGTTTGTACGCACAGGGGTGGAATATGTTAATACGTCGTTGGTAGTTTAAATAAAACATCCCGTTTCATATTCAAAGAGTTATGAATGTGAGCGGTATGTTTGTTTATACGCGGGCGCACGTGCCATTATTGTATCGTCCGTGTGACGTCATAGAGTGCAGCCGGCGGCTTGGGACACGGGCCACGGGCCGCGGGCTAGCAGCATAATGCATAGTTTGTTATGTGTTGTGTATTGTGTGTTGTGTATTGTGTGTTGTGTTTGTTGCAAGGGGCAGTGCAAGTGTTATCGCGCGCGCGTTACACAATGTGTTTACTAAATACACTTGGGTAGTAAGTAACGCCACGCCACGCCACGCCACACTCCTCACCTCACACTACCAAATGCAAATGTTATATTAGTAGGTATTGTTGTTTTAACTAACTCGCCTTGTTGAATTAGCCGCGTTGTTGACGAGCGAGCGAGCGGGCGAGCGGGGCCTGCGGGCTACACTACGCGCTACGCACTCGGAACACTAGCTTTGTTTTTTATAACCAAATATTATTATAATAAATATGAAATATTGATATTAAATAATGCATTTTTATTTGAATTCCCTTTTTACTATTTTCTTTTGAAAAGTCATGATAATATGTAATCATAATATTAAAAGTTCAAACTAAATTGTTGATTGTTTGTAAAATTTACGTAAATTTCATTTTTTTGTATTACCTTTGCAATAATAGTCCAGTGGTAGTGACGTCGGATACCGCGCCGAGGGTCGAGGGTTCGAATAGGTACAATGAGCTTGAGCTTTCGGTGAAGGAAAACATCGTGAGGAAACCATAGCACGGTGGTAGGGTACTTTGTAGTACCCGACTGGCTGGCTACCACCCTCAAGTCGACAATCTGTCGCCAAGCACCTATTGGTGTGTTCCGACAGCTGCACTTGAGAGCCAGTTCCCATCTAAGCTTTGTGCGCTTACCACCTTCGGCCACATCATCACTTACCATGATGAGATTGTAATCAAATACAAGCTTTAAACTACCAAAATGTTGTTTAGGTACATGCTTGTTGTCGAAGTACAAATTAATTACCTAATTGAGCATATTTCATTGTTGTGTAATGTGTTTATAGTATGGGTAGATGGTACAGGTATTCGTATACCAATTACATAACATGGTAAAGATTTAAGTTATAATAAGTTCCATAATCACAATAAAACACAAAAAGACAAATTCAATTAATTTTTGTAGATCTCTCACGTTCATTTTTGTAAATGACTATAAATACGGAATCAGTCGATATTGTAACATTTAAAATAACAACAAAATAAACACTCACTTAATATAAATAGCAGATTGATAAAACATATTTAAAAAGTGTAATTTTACTGAGTTCCTTGTTGGTTGTTCTCAGTTGAAGTTACATACCGTACGTGCCAAATAATTACAAGATTTTGATTAATTGAACTGACAACAAAAAATTAAATTAAAGAATCACAAAATCGACATTAAAATTAATTTATGTAACAGAAGCAACATGAGTAGTAAAAATTAATAATTTTTTGCAAGATTGCTCGAAATAGACATTTATCTATTTTCTTTATTCGATTTAATAGTATCACATTTACATATAGTAAGGTGTAAATATTAAATAATAACCGGTAAAAGGAATTAATTAATAATGATTGATAATGTTTGTGTTTGTTGTGTATACATAATATATTTGTTAGTAAGAGTTGTTACTGTTTTGTGGCAGTTAATGATCAAGTGGTGTGGTGTGGTGTAGCGTTACCTTCTCTAGCATGTGGTATACGTCGGCGAGGTCGACGCCGGGGTAGGGCGACATGCCGTAGGTGGCGATCTCCCAGAGCAGGATGCCGAACGCCCACACGTCGGACTTGGTGCTGAAGGTGTTGTACGCGAGCCCCTCGGGCGCGGTCCACTTGATGGGGAACTTGGCGCCCGCGTGCGCCGTGTAAGTGTACGTGTCGTCGCGCATCAGACGAGCCAGACCGAAGTCCGCCACCTTCACCAGGTGGTTCTCGCCCACCAGGCAGTTGCGGGCCGCCAGGTCCCTATATACAACACACATACACAAACATTCATTTCATTATAAACTATCATTATAACCTATGTATAAATACAGAAAGGGCAACAAATATTGTTTTGTATTTTTCATTTATAATTACAGAATCCACGAACCCGCACCCAATCCCTTTTCCTAATGCCTTACAGTACATTCTTGCAATGTATAAATCTACATAATAATATACCTAATAGATATATCGACAGCACTACAGCACTAGCGAAAGGATGCGACATTCGGAAAAGTGTAGGGCGCATCTATACATAGAATTTTTATTTAATATCAATCCATGGATGGAATTACAGCAGAGTATTACAGACTAGAACAAAATACAACAACACACCCTACCACACATTCCGAATTCAAATCCAAACAGACATGTTCTTTCACAATAACATTTATCGGGAACGGGCATCGAACCCGCGAATCCATATGGTAGTCTGAATATCTAAGCACACCGGCCCGACTAAGGGAATCCTTACAGGGGTCACTGAGGGTGTATTGCTGCCGAATTGTATGTTGTTTTTGAGTTGAGGTATATAAAAAGTATCCAATAATCTAAGTATGTTATTGTACAATGAAAATAAACCAGCATCGAGTAGATTGTTGATATGATTGAATGCACAGGGTGGTCACATATGTACGTACATACACTATAGGTACAGTACGGTTCGACGCGACGCATACAATGTAGTATAAAAGCTTGCAGTTGAATTCCTTGGCTGCACTGACTGGGCCAGCCCAGGTGGGACGGTCGGCAGCCATATATAGATACTTAGCATTTGCCCCCGACTACATCCGCGTTTAACACACGTTCTTGCTTTTTCAGCAACTTAGATAGAGATGTAGGTATAACAAAAAAACCGGCCAAGTGCGAGTTGAACTCGCGTGGAGGGTTCCGTCCAATGCCAAAGTCAGCCTAGTGAAGTATTATATTGAGTTTACCACTTTATTTTCAATTGATAGAATTCTTATAATTTTTCCTGTAATCTACAACCAATGAACTATGTATATACTTATTGTATATTTTTTCAAAATTTTAGGCTCAGTAGTTTCGGAGATCAGGGGGGAGAATGGTCAGTTTTCGTCTTCTTTCATGAATAAAATCAACAATATTTATTTTACATTAATAACAAAAATATATTTAAATTCTCAAAACGAGCCCTTTCATTTGATATATTATGTCAGGTTTGCAAAACTTTTTTTTTTATTTCCTAAAATCCGCAAAAATTATTATTATTCTAAAAAAATATTTATTTACTTTGCACATCTGTGTTTAGGTCATAGGATTACACAATTCTACCAAATTGTTCGAAACCCTAAAAATATATCCTGTCTTGCCCAGTCTGCCAGGGTTCACAGAATACCCAACCCAAACCAAATCTGTTGAAATGTTAAGTCAGTCGGGTTCTAAAGTAAAATAAACTGCTGAAAATGACGTCATAAAGAAAATAAACTATTTACGTTTCAAAATTTATTGTAATAATGATGTTATGTCAAACAATAGTCTCCAATGAAGAGAAGCATCCTGCACGCACTGATTATAGGATTACTACCGCCATCTATTAGATATAGTAGTAATTTAAATACTGTTGTACGTGCTAACGTGAGCACCAATACACAGCTAAGTTTCAAAATGTGTCGAAAGATGGCAGTGTACCTAGTTCAACATCCTTACATAGTACAAAACGAAGTCGCTTTTCGCGTCTGTCTGTTTATCCGCTATCTCCTCCTAAACGACGCAACGAATTTTAATACGGTTTTCACTATCTTTTAGAGAATTTCTTCCGGAAGGTTTATATGTATTAATGCATATTATAGTAGTTAAAAACAGAATTTCAAAGATTTGTTATGTGATGTCGTGAAAATCATAGTTTTGGGCGCTTAGAGCTCGTACACACGAGCAGCAGGTTGCCGACGGCCGCCGCCGACAACCGCCGACGCACGACATGCTGCTCGTGTGTACGAGCTCTTACACTCTACATGGTACATCTTAAAAAGGGAAAATTCCGCGATAGTATATGTCTATCTCCTAAGGATAACCCACAGTAAACATTTTTTATCCTTTACATATTGCTAAAAAATAATGGGTTATTTGCGAAGCTATTTTAAACAATGCATCATTAATCCTTATCCAATTAAGTACTTAAGATACGTTGTGCATTTAATTAAGCCTTTTACAGCATATCATTAAAGCTAGAAGTCAATATCATAGAAGATATCACAGATTTTAAATAGTTTATAGCTCGCAGCGAAATGTATGGTCGGCCGGCAAGACCGCGGCCTATACTCAGAAACTACTGATCGACCCGTGTGTGTGTGTGTGTGTGTGTGTGTGTGCGTGTGTGTGCGTGTGTGTGCGTGTGTGTGCGTGTGTGTGTGTGTGTGTGTGTGTGTGTGTGTGTGTGTGTGTGTGTGTGTGTACCTGTGTATGAACGAGCGGCTCTCTAGGTAGCTCATGCCGGCGGCGATCTGCGTGGCCATGTACATGAGCACGACGGCGCCGGGCAGGCAGTCCCTGGCGCCGGCGCGCAGACACTCGAGCAGGTTCCCTCGCGACATGAACTCGGTGATGATGTAGAAGGGCGGCTCGCGCGTGCACACTCCCAGGAGCTGCACAAGGTTCGGGTGACGCATCTCCTTCATGATGCCCGCCTCCTCCAGGAAGTCCTTCAGCGCCATCGTGTCGTCCTTCAGCGTCTTCACCGCCACCTACACACACACACACACACATAAACAACAGATAACGAGCTCTCGCACTGCACTGCGCTGCCTGTAAGTATCGAGTTAACTGAGTACTTTCAAATGACGCAGAGTACAGGTAATTAGTCGTAGACTACACTAGTTTCTAATGAAACCAGTTATTGAATTTTGTTGTTATTTGTTACTAGCTTTTGCCCGCGACTTCGCCCACGTGGAATTAGTAATTTGCGTAGCTTATTTTTTATCCAATCTGCTTTTTAGGGTTCCGTACAAAAAAAACGGACCCTTATAGGATCACTCGTGCGTCTGTCTATCCGGTCATGTCAGACATTTGCTCCGAATCTACTGGACCAAATCAAGTGAAATTTGGTAGGATGGTGTAATTCTATGACCCAAACACAGATGTGCAAAGTAAATGAATATATTTTTTAAATAAGGGTAATTTTTGGGGGACAAAGTAGGAAATTAATAAAAAAAATACAAAACTTACTGTGTCATATATCAAATGAAAGGGCTTATGTAGGTCTCAAATATATTTTTGTTATCATTGTAAAATAAATAATTTTGATATGAAAGAAGACGAAAATTGACCACCCCTGATCTCCTAAACTACTGAGCCTAAAATTTCGAAAAAAAAAAATACAAAATATAGTTCATTTCTTGTAAGAAACTCAATATAATACGATCACTGACTTTGGCATTGTACGGAACCCTCTCCACGCCGAACTCGCACTTGGTACAGAAATAACTCAGTTCAGCGGTTATTGATTCCCCATAAAAACTTCCACCCCCTTTAAGGGTGATTTCCGGGATAAAAACTATCCTATGTTTTTTCCCGGGACTCAACTCAACCAAATTTCATCTAAATCGGTTCGGCGGTTTAAGCGTGAAAAGTATAGTATATATATGGATATGGATGGATGGATGGATGGATGGATGGATGGATGGATGGATGGACGGACGGACGGACGGACGGACGGACGGACGGATACTTTTAATCCCGGGAAAGGATAAGATCCCTCAGGCTCAGACTATTGAATTGTTTAAGTCGCAAATACACTCTTACTACCTTTCTTTTTAATTTGTATGTATTGTTATATTTATTTATTTATTTTCTATATGTATAGTATCTGTTTTAAAATATATTTCCTCTCACCCAAAGGTTGCCTGGCAGAGATCGCTTAAGCGATAAGGCCGTCACTTTATTTTATTTTATTTTTTATCATGTATCTGTTTTGTATAAGTATGTACAATGAAGCATATTTCATTTGATCCCTCGGGAGGGGACAGCAGCAGGGTACGTATACAAATGTGACAGTTTGTTGGGTGGCATGTGTGTGATATATCGTTAACTTATAATAAACTGGTGAAGGGATGTAGGTAGATAGATAGATGAACCATGGTCTACCACCATGTGGTAGAGTGGTATACTGACGGTAATGTTGGCCCGCTTCCAGGTGGCCTCGTACACGTCGCCGTACTGTCCGCCGCCGAGCTTGTGCTTCATGAGTATGTCGGTGCGGTCGATCTCCCAGCGGTCGGGCGGCGCGAGCGCGAGCGGGAACACGGTCGGCTTGTTCCGCTTGGGCGCCGGGTACAGCAGCTGCGTGATCAGACCGTCGCCGCTCACCGAGTGGTGGTGCACCAGCTCCGCCAGCGTGCCGAACACGCTCTCCGCTGTCACGAACACCTGACCATACATACATACCACATTATACCAACGTCCACCACTGAGGGACTTTTTGGCGGGAACTTGCGAAGTGACGTTGTGTTTTCGTTTTATTTTCATTTAATTCGTGTATTTTGAGTTTTATTGAATAATTTCAGTGGTGTTTTGTCCAATAAAGATCAATCTAAATGCACAAGTGAAGTGAAATGAAATGAAAGCGTGCATCGTGACTTTCCAGGTTGTCCCAAGAAGTCCGTGAAAAATTTTAGTGGAATAGCCGCTAATTTCACTAAAACTAGACTGGACATGTACGGACGAGGACTAGACTTTACAGTGAAAGTGACAGTAAAACGTGACTATAACATAAAAAAATGAATATCTAGATACCAAGCCAAAAACCTTGAAAAAAAAAAAACAAAAATGTCCACCACTCACTGGGTACCAGCAGTCACTAGTGAGCAGACCATGCAGTCGAGTGTTGTGTTGTGTTACCTTGCCGTCCGAGTCCTCGTTGATCCGGTAATGGTAGACGCGCCCCTCGTACCGCAGCGAGATGCTCCGCTGGCCGGGACTCGACTCCGACTCGCGCACCTGACATGTGGGGTCACATACATACAAACTTAACTCGAACAAGTTTATAACTAGCTACTTACACGTTACGTTACGTTACGTACACGTTACGTTACGTTACGTACAGCCCTAGCACTACAAATATACAACACAATGCCTCTATATCGTACCCTACCTAATACATGTCCACCCCACCCCCACCTGTTGTCCGAATGTAGTAGTATTAAGTAACAGATCAACGTGAGTTTGTGCATGAGTTTTGGAGATTGACATGGGCTACTTCTCATCCGGACAACATAGGTGAAACTGTGGGCGGAAGCTAGTACACTATAATGGTAGATAACATTATGACGTATACAGATACTGTGTGTGTGTGTGTGTGTGTGTAGGTACCGACCAGGAAGCTGCCGTTGATGCCCGAGGAGAGCAGGTACTCGGCGGCGTTGCGCGAGATGGGCCCGTGGTACCAGGAGTGTTTCTCGAGCGAGTTGACCGGCGTCACGTAGTTGCTGGGCACCCACCCCACGCCGCCCATGCCGCACACGCCGACCGCGCCAGCCGCACCAGCGGCACCACCACCAGCGACACCCCCCAGCGTGTGCGCCTCGCACCACTCGCCGCTCTTATTGTAACTCATAATGCGCACCTGCTCGCCTGCAACATAACACATTCTCTCAACTCAGCTCATTATGATATCGTCGTACCTGAGCAGATAGATACATGCAATGGTGTTATCACAGGATACCAGATATAAAACTGACTGACTGATCTATCAACGCACAGCTGAAACCACTCAACGGATTGCGCTGATATGTGGCACACAGATTGTTATTATGACGTGGGTTTCCGCTAAGAAAGGATTTTCCAAAATTCACCCCCTAAGGGGATGAAACGGGGGTCCAAATTTTGTATGAAACTCTGTCATTTGTGATTTGAAATGATCGACATTTGGTATTTAGCCTCTAAATGTAAAATAGTAAAACAATTATTTAAGGATTTTTTGAAATTCAACCCTTTAATACCCAAGGGGTATTAAAGTTTGTATGAAAAATGAATTGTTTATTTTTAGAATTACTCAAAATTTAGTCTTTACGCTTTTCAATACACGAAACACGTAAGTATTTAAGGATTATTTGAACTGCACCCCTTAAAGGGGTAAAAAGGGGTGTTAAAGTTTGTATCAAAAATAAATTTACTTAAAATTTTGTATTTAATTTATGCTCATTCAATAAAATTCAAGAAACACATACTTAAGGATTACTTGTTTGATTTTCACCCCTAGTAGGAGTCAAAAGGAATGTTAAAGTTTGTATGAAAAATAAAAAAGCTATATTTGGATAATTTGATATATCTCGTCAGAACTGGAAAACACGAATCAGCCAAAATCGTGTTAGTCCACGTAGGCGAAGCTGCGGGCGGAAAGCTAGTACTATATGTAATAGTGTTTGTAATGAGTGTATGCAGTGCACCTTTCTTGAGCGTGAGCTGGTTCTCCCCGCCCGCCTGGAAGTCGTAGAGCGCGACGAACAGCTGAGGGTCCTCCTCCTCGTGGTGCGCCAACAAGTTCTCCTTGGACGTCCATCTGCTCACAATACTAACACACACTCCATCTTATTCACTAGCTAACTAGTGTTTAGTCTATTATAAAATATGTATACAGTATGTTATTGATGTTATTTTAATGAAATGAAATAGTATATTTACTGATTAGGTGACGTACTTTCGATATCACTTTTTATTTTATATCTGTTATAGTTACGGAATAATCGCCTGGACACACTTCACGATTACACCCTGTATATGTATCTAGGTATCAAACGAAATAGACGCCATCTAGTGATCGGCAGTTAAAAATACTAGGTAGGTATCCTGTTGTAAGCGATCTATTGTACGCGGAGCACACCTAGTGTTGTGTGTGTGTGTGTGTGTGTGTGTGTGTGTGTGTGTGTGTGTGTGTGTATGCAGGCAGGTATGGTATGGTATACATATAGAGACAGGTACCTGGCGGCGGCGGCAGCGGCGGCGGCGGCGGCGGTGGCAGCGTCGAGCGGCAGCGGCGGCGCGGCGGGCGCGGGCGGCGCGCCGGCCGGCTCGTCGGGCAGGTCGGGGATGTGCGGCAGCGGACGACTCTGTAGCAACGCCTCTGCAACATACACCATACATTACTAACTAACTACCTATACATACATATAGTACTTATTACTAGTATTCGTCACATGGTCCAAATTCACTAAAAACTGTTTCCAATGTTTTTGTATTGATTGATACACGAAATCGCCAAATATTTTATTTAATATTTTTAGTGGTACTAAGTAATTAATAACAAAGAGCAATATCAACGTTTAATTTAAATAAGTAAATAAGCAGTGACATAATATGTATTGTATACAGACGGACGGACGGACGGACGGGTCCGGGCATGACACTATGAGTACCTTATCTTAATACGGACACTCTACTCACACTCTCACTAGCTGCGGTATCTCAGGTACTCGTACTTTATGGGCTTTTAATGTGGCAGATCAGTTCCACAAGTTGTACCAACTTCAGACTATATTCAGAACGTCAAACCCTAAGTGGTAAGTTTTGTCACCTTTTTATGATTTTCTTGCAATAAAGTGCCTTTACTCCATCAATGACTTCCATCATACTTAGGTACTACTAAGGCTAGATACAATAATTATAGGTATGTATATATATATTGTATACTTAATATAACTTGAGATACATGTAATAGGTATAACAGTTGACACAGTTGGAAATAAAATCTTTATATTTATTTATTACTCTTTGGATAAACTTGTGTTTGACCGCAATTTCATCAAAGTAAGTGATGATGTGGTCGAAGGTGGTGAGCACATAAAGCCTAGATGTGAACTAGCTTTTAAGTGCAGCTGTCGGAACATACCGATAGGTGCTTCGCGATAGATTTTCAACTTGAGGGTGGTAGCCAGCCAGTCGGGTACTACAAAGTACCTTGCCACCGTGCTTTAGGTTTTTCACAGAAAGCAAAAGCGCCTTAGGTGTCCCGCCATGTTGGATTTAGAATGACGTCATACAGCTGACCATGCATTGTCATCCAAACTAAACGTGTATACAAAATTTCAGCTCAATCGGTTATAAGATATCTGCTTCAAAATTGAGTTGCAAGATTCCTACTGGACAAACATACTTACATACATTGCAAGTGTAAAAAATGGCATTGATCAACTATCTATGGTAGGTATAGTAATGACACATCCATTATATTCACCTACATAATATGTATAGAAGGATCTAAGATAACATACGCAAAGCAGCTCGAGCACGTGTATTAATTGACGTCGCAAATAATTTATTAAAACAAATTGGATTCAAATACTTAGGTATTTTCAAGCACTTATGAATAGACTACTAGCTGACCGGACAGACGTTGTCCTGTCGACTGCAGCGCCACTTGCCAGATCCAATTTTAAATCTAAACTATTCTGGAATCAACTTGATCATGCACACACAATTTCATCAAAATCCGTCCAGCCGTTTGGGAGGAGTTAAATGACATATACACGAACAAAAGAATTGTATATTTAAAGATGTATAATATTATTATAATGATCGCGCAGCTCAGTCGCAAGGCAGAATTGAGCACAGTGTATGTGAGTTGATATTGGGCAGCGCAAGCGCAGCATGTGGTGTGGTGTGGTGTGGTGAGTCACCCGTCCCGTCTCACACTCTCACTGTGAGGCGGCGAGGCGGCGAGGCGGCGAGGCGGCGAGGCGGGAGCCCGCAAAAACTCGCTCGACATCACTATTTGAATTAAATACAGAAGATATACACAAGTAATGTGAGCTACTGGGTTACTGTACATTTCATATCCTATTAAAACTATAGAAACCCATGTGTAACTGAGCATAGGAAAAGTAATTCCGTAAGAGATAATATAATTCCCTTTGAAGTAGCGCAAGGTGACAAACGTAGAGCACGTGTCGATCAGGTCAGGTAGTGTACTACCTGGTGGACACCACACAACAGAACTGTGCTGTCGACCAGGTGCTGTGCCTACCACCACAAACAGAGGGCATTGATTTGATGTTTCAACGTATGGTCGGTCGCCGTCGCCGACTCAACACACTCTGTCCTTGGTTACACTGGAGGATGACAACCATGAAGCACTCTTTCATCAGTTGCTGTCTCCAAAGTATACCTTACATACAACTACTTAACAAAATAAAATTGTAACTATTTATTTATCAAGTAATTGGTATGTTTATGAATATTATTATTATTTTATTATTTACAACAAATGTACAAAATATACATGCAAATGTACAATTACAATACATAAAAAACTTCTTCGAGGCTGCCGCTGCTGCCGATCGGCAAGGTAACTATTTATTTTTGACATTATTGAATACATTGAACATCACATGATAAAATTTTCGCCAAGCGGTTATAGTTGAAGGTGGAGTGATTTAAGATTTTTCCAAATTACAGCTCTTCATAGCATATTGAGATGAGATGTACGTTTTATCTATAAAAAAAATAATAAATCCCACTCGATATTCCAAGTAGATAGGTATGTTATGTCTAAAGCGGATAAGGGCCTGGCCACGCCTGGCGCTATACATCCCACGCGGCACGCGGTAAGTGAAGAGAAGCTCTAGATAATGCGGAAGCGGCTTATTATGTATCCATGCTCTCTCTCGATCATTGGTGCATACACTCGATGGCCAAACAAACAATACAATGATGCTGTGAGAACATTCTCACAGCATTTCGTTTTAGACCTATAATCTACTCGTACAAGTTCACAATGCGTACGTACATAATGCAAGTGGCATGTGGACCGTAGCACCAACTACTGTTGATAAGTCTTGTAAGTTATCTGGTACCTAAATAAATAAATGATCTTAGTGAATGGAGTGAGACGTGGTGAGACGGTCTAGATACCGAGCGAGCTGCGGCTGCGATATTCGATTGTATGTTAATTTCGAGGTACTTGACTGAATGACAACCGTGCCCAAGCTCCGAGCTCCGTCCAATGCACGATGCACAGTCACATTTCTAACACTTGCCTCATTCAATTTCATTATTCATGGTTTTCCGGAGATATGTAACCCCGTAATAAACCTTTTACTTGTGCTACATGACATAGCTTCTTGCCAAATTTAACGATTCTAGGTTAATGGAAAGTACCCTAACAATTTTGATTCCCTTGATAGCGTCGAAATATATTACGTTTTTTGTGGTATAAACGGTTGTAACGTTTTTTTACGTTAACTTAGAAGTTTGATTTTTTTACAGCTTCAAGGGACTGTAGACCTGAATATATCGTATTAATTTCAACTCGATACCTCCAAGCCTTCCTGAGATAAAGGGTCTTGACAGACAGACAAACGGACAACAAAGTGATCGTATAAGGGTTCCGTTTTTTTTCTTTTGAGGTACGGAACCCTAAAAAACTAAAATGTTTTCATTTATTTAGGTATATATAATCAGAAAAATCAACTCAAAAACATAAAATCGTTTTATAAATCAGGAAAAATCAACTATAAATATAAAATCTTATACAACAGGAAATTAATGCCGCTAGAACTGTCAATCCCCGATGAGATGCTGCTATTCAGTTTTACCATTTAAGGATTAAAACTTACTTATTAGGGAGTATGTTTTAACTCTACTCCAACGCAATCTACATCTGGGAAGTAGAAATACAGTAACGAACAGCAAAAATTTACATAAAATATCAAATTTTTAAACCATTTTTTTATTGATATATATATCACAAAAAATCGTTGGATATATATCCTCAAACCCTGATTTTTATCAGATGGGGTAGTAAGGTACAATGTTTGTACATATTTGGACTTCTTCTTAACGGATTAAATGAATTAATCAAATGAGAGGGAAATATGAATCAAAATAGGGTGAGCAGATAACTTCTTTATACGTACTTACGTTCTAAAAACAACACATGTATACCAGTCAGATAATTAGATAATTAATAAGCTAGATTTAACTAAACTTATTTTGTGACACTTATCTTGCCTAAAAGATAGTCATGCAAAACAGAACAATGGCTTACCTATATATATATAAGTACACATGGACAAAGGAATGGGCTATGCATAATAGTAAAATAATACCAGCTACTATATTGTTTGGAGCCTTTGACAGACAGAGTATAAGTGTCTGTCTGACTTTTCTGTTGTCTCCTGTTTCCTCAAACATATTTAGTAATTATTACTTAATATTATATTTTTTAAATGTTAAACAGGTCACTATCTATCAGGTGACATTCCTATATTTATTATTAGCTTGTATATATAATTATTTCATACTTTAGAAAATAGAATACATAATACCTAAGTAAATGAACACACAACAATATACCCAAATATAATGTAATAGATTAAAGTTGGTTTTGAAAACAGTCATCAACTAAGGCAATGATAGCTCAATACAGGTCAAGGTTGTGGGTCCAAATCCTACCATGAGCTTGAGCTTTCAGTGAAAGAAAACATTGTGAGGAAGCCATAGTACGGTGGTAGGGCAATTTGAAGAACCCAACTGGCTACCAACTTCAAGTTGAAAATCTGTCACCTTGCAACTATCAGTGTGTTTTGACAGCTGCACATGAGAGCCAGATACCATCTAGACTTTGTGCACTTTGGTCACATCATCACTTACCATGATGAGATTGTGGTCAAACAACAAAACCAAAAAAAAAAAACAATATATTTATGTGTACCTATATGTTTTTGAAATATTGTATGTAGGTAATTAGTTCTCTTACCAACTATTGTAAAAAATAAAAGCTTTTTCATAAAGTAACCATGTAGTAATTAGGTGCTATTAATTACACATGTCTAGCTTCTCATCTATGACTTTTTCTTTTACAAGTGTTTTACTAGTATAAGATGATTTTTGTTTGGTTACACCAAAATCCTATGTAAAGTTGAAAACCTGTTGCCAAGCTTCTGCCAGTGTCATGCATTATAAAATGTTGGCAACACATTGGCAATCCCACTGTGACAATAATAATAATCAACTACCATCAGGTGACCAGGCTGACCACTTGTAAGGTGTTTGTTTATATAAAATAAAAAATATTTTTTTACATACATGATGTTTCATTGTTAGCATTTTGATAATTCAAATTTATAATACTAACTATGATGGATAAATTACAGTTACACATTATCTGTAAGTAGATTGCACCACAATAAGCCGACCGATTACTTAATAGTTCTACTTTCAAGCATCTGACACAATATGCATTATCAAAATAATGATACAATTATTCGCTGAAGAAATGTTTCAAGTATTTACATACATAGGAACAATAAATCCATAAATTGTCCTGTGACAACAGCACAAGCACACAGTGTATATAATAGCAGAGCAGAGCAGCAGTAAGTAAGTAAGTAAGTAACACTCACTAGTAACATTGTTATAGTGAATTGATGCAGCATTGAATTATAAATAAAAGTATGAAATGCCACTTGTTTACATTTACTTGAGATTTGAATCAACATTAATAAGATTAGTTGACTGACATACACACACAACAAGCACCTGGTGACTTCTGATACTATGCTGGGGTTCATAGCTCTCAAATGGGACAATCAACCACAAAACTTATCCTTAACAATCCTATAACTCCATGAATCAATTCTAGTTATTAATTTAAACAATGATTGTGAAACAGCAAAATGTTGGTAATATTATTAGGTATTATAACAAGTCCAAAGTGTTGTTGTACCTACCTAACCTGTAAAGAACTTCAAGATTTATTAACAAATCCACAATTTACAGGTTATAAACCATAATACATATAACACAACAACATTTCATCTTACAAGTTTCAATTACGAGGAATGAAAGAGTTTTCAGCTTTACTGTGTTTGTTATTGTAGACAAAAGAATGGTAAGAAAAATTGTGTTACAAATAATTGTAATGATTTTATTTAATAAAAATATTTTGAGTTTGAGTTTTACTTATCAGTCATCAAAATTTCGAGTAACAATACACCAGTCTATACCTCTATAAGATTTTCTGCAGAGTGTGAGTGTTGCTTCATTACACACCTATTGTGTATTGTGTGTGGTTTTATTATTTGGTTTCACATTGAGATATTTTTAAGTACTTATCCAAAAATATTATTGGTCCCTAGTAAATGAGACCTAAAATATTAATTTTGTAATTTTTAGTAAAGGAAAAAAAGATTATAATATATATAAATGGCTTTGTTCAAAACATGAAACCTTTGATTCTTAATGTGAGTAGTACCCGTGCCCACTGTGCCCAGTAATCGCTTTAGTGGCACTGCACTGCACTGCACTCGTATCTTGATACGATGTAATGCCTATTATCAACAATGAAACGGATCCATTTAACATTTTTGAGTAAGTGGATGAAGTGAAAGAGGGATTCGTCTTACCGTGAATAGAACTTGTGAATAGAAACTTACCGCTGTGTTCGGTGAATATGTTGGAGCCAAGAATGCGGGGGTCCTTGGGTAGCCGCGGCTTGGTGCGCGCCGAGCGCATGGACGCGCCGCCGGGCGTGCCGCGCTCCTTGGCCTGCTGCGCCCCCATGCCGCACCACCACCACCGTTCACCAGTCACTACCACACACCACTTAATTCAATAATTTAATATGCGACGCGACACCGACACGCTCACGCTTCATACTCGCACCCGCTCCCTCGGGCTCGATTTTAATCTTCACTCTGCTATGGAATGTGTCTGGAATGACCAACTGGAAGATGCACGAGCTGCTTCTTGCAAAGCTCGTTGAAAAAACATTAGGTACCGAAAATGTTCACATATAAAAAAACAACACAACCACCGCCATTATGTGTGTAACTGACATGTTTGATTGACGTCGATTTTTTTGTTTCCGCTTATGCTCGTTGATGGCAGCACTGCAGCGTGCAGAAATTAACCATAGATTATTATTATTTGTTTATTTAATGGATTTAGTTACAAGACTATCAAGCCTAAAGCATTTTTTAATATTCTTCTTTTATGTCACGTTATATTACAATCTCTGTAAAGTCTAGTCCTAGTCTGTACAAGTCCGGCCAGGTTTAAGTGAAATAGACGGCTGCTCCACTAAAACTTTACACGGACTTTTTGGGACAACTAGAAAAAAACCATCGCAAGTTCCCGCCAAAAAAAATTAACCATAGAGTTAAAAACCACAGATAACTATAATTTTAGTGACTTTTTTGTTCGTCAGTCCGCAAGAATTATGTATACTAAATGGATAGGTAACTCTAAATACCTACTTGAAACAAATACCTATCAGTTGCGAAAAAGAGAAAGATAACAACTACGTTGGGACAATCTCTCTTTCTAACCATACTTACCCTTAATGATAGAAAGAGAGATTCATTAGTATACATAATTTTGGTCCACAGTGTGCCGGCCGCGTGTTGTATGTTGCCAGTGCCAGAGGCAGGAATTATGTATACTATCTGGATAGGTAACTCTCAATACCTACTTGAAGCAAATACCTATAAATTGCGAAAAAGAGAAAGATAACAACTACGTTGGGACAATCTCTCTTTCTTTCATTCAGGGTAAGTGGGGTTAGAAAGAGAGATTGTGATAGCTTAAAAAAAACAGATGGGCCGGTCATATAGCCCGGATCTCCCTTTAGTGAATCCAAACTGGTTATTATGTTTGGCCATTTAAAAGGTCGGCAACGTACCTGTGATCCCTTGGGTGTTGCGGGTATGCATGGGCGGTGGGGATCACTTAACATCAGGTGACCCGTATGCTACCTTTGTAACGGTCTATGATTTTTACTTATAAATAAAAACGAATAAATCAAAATTCTGAATTCAAATCGTTTAATCTTACAAACTAACAAATAAAAACTTACAACTAATTTGTAGCGACATCTATCTACACATAGATATAGTTCGCACGACTCCTAGATAGATGGCGCTTCAATAACCTACATCGCGCTTACGAAGTTTTCCATGCGATCTGCATATATACAAGATTCCAACATCAACAGTTGGACCGCGGTCCCCAGGCACGATGACCTAGCCTGGCGGAAGATCTTCCCTTTTCAATGGAGGAGTCTAACACCTCGCTCCTCCATATTGGTGACCCTGACGTGATTGGAATGTCAGCAGTATGCAGCATCACTTCCCTGCACTCCTCACCAGGTCTCTGCAGCAGTCCACAGCAAGCCAGCTTCGCCTTTATCAGGTCCAACGCAGCCAACTCACCGCGCTTCCTGGTCCTGCAAGGCTCATCGCTCAGTCTCGACTCACTGTAGACTACGAGCAGCACTGGCACTTGCAAGCTACATTAGCACGACCAGCAATATCGACCTCTGGTCTTGGAGGGGAGTGATGTAGCGACATCTATCTACACATAGATATAGTTCGCACGACTCCTAGATAGATGGCGCTTCAATAACCTACATCGCGCTTACGAAGTTTTCCATGCGATCTGCATATATACAAGATTCCAACATCAACAGTTGGATCGCGGTCCCCAGGCACGATGACCTAGCCTGGCGGAAGA
This sequence comes from Ochropacha duplaris, assembly GCA_951361185.1. NCBI lineage: Eukaryota > Metazoa > Arthropoda > Insecta > Lepidoptera > Drepanidae > Ochropacha > Ochropacha duplaris. Next base: position 17,381,110 of record OX592690.1, read on the forward strand.
TCTTCCCTTTTCAATGGAGGAGTCTAACACCTCGCTCCTCCATAAATTAAAATATACAAATAACCTATATCAATAATTCACAAGCATAGTCGAGTGGTACAACTTGTTTCGCAAATTACCGTTACTCGAGTCGGTGCGCACTGCCAAAGAGAATGTAAAGTTTTACGCACTGCGCAGTCGAGCTAGCGAGCGGTGGTCAGACGCGGGCTAGCTACATATCAGTAATCTGTGGACGCGGAGCTCGACAGACGACGACGAACGTTTGATGCGAGTTAGACGATACAACTTACTACTTACGTACCATTTATTAGTTGAAGCTACGCATCTACCTACTACTTATTTTATTAATATTTAATATTACTTCTGAGGATTAGAAGTGCATCGTTTTAATTACCTAAGTACATAAATAAAATCAGTGCTGTGTTAAACCCCAATTCGGGTGAGTTTATCAATATTGTGCTATTGTATTAAGTGTATGTAATTTAGATCCGTTTCCTTTTACCCACATTTTGTATGACTGCCACACCCTAGAGCTATTAGTGCGTAGAAACCATTAGTCTGCTTGAGCTTTATGCACGGGTGTGGCGGTCATATAGAAATAACGAACGTATAAATAAAACCCTCATGTGAATTCCAGGGTTCACCCACTAGAGAAGCCGCCTTTTGTAAACGACCTGGGTCATTGAGGGAATCCGGTCTTCAGTATTGTATGCTTCGCTGACGACCACCTTCACACCTACGAGCTACCTACCTGCTACCTTTACACCACACCTCTGGAAGGACGGACGCTCAGGACAGTGGTGTTAATTAAGAGACGTCGACTCGCAATATTTGCCTACGAACCAACTTCTACCTACCTACTTCATAAATATAATCTTATTCATTTGAACCGTTGTTTTAATATTAACAATAAGTGTTACACCTTATTAAATAAAAAAAATATGTAAAATCCCGTTATGTGTAAAATGAGCTATTCCGCTAAGATATTTAGTAAAAATGAATGCCTTGCTGAGTTTATTGCCGGAGTCTTCTCAGTTTAAGCACGTTTGTGCCCACTGAACCGGTGGTACTAGAGTCAATAATTTTTGACGTTCTTAAGTAGGTGAAATAAATGAGTTTTGATTTTATTTATACAATGCGCCATGCTTAGACCAGACGGCTACGTATGTATGTACATAGGTACCTGGTACATAGCGACATCTGGTGTCAGAAAGGGATGTTGATGAATACCCAATCCGAAAATAATATCTACAATATTTTTTTAAAAGGGCTAGACTAACTTTTATGGCCATAAACCAAATCCTTGGCTATAACATACATGCGTAATAAAATTATACACTAGTGCGTAATAGTTAAGTTAAATTAGTAGGTTAGGTACCTTACTTCAAGCTATTTTTCAATTTAACCGGGTAATACAGATATTTTTTTATTAACAACAAAGAGACTACTTTCCTGGAATAAATCAATGTGTACGTTCTTAACATTTATTTAATCAAATTATTCATAATTCACAATAATTTGCTACAAAATAATAAAATATTTGCATTTTATCACTTAGACTAATCTAAAGAAAAGTACTTAGCTGCCTACGATAGTTTCCTGCAATGGAAGAGCAACAAAAAAGACAAGTCAAAAATACTTTTAACTTATACTACCACCCAGGCATTTTCTGCATAGGGCAGAGGTAAAATATATGAAAAAAACAGGTTTTGTGCTATAATTTATTTGTTTGTTAAGACTATTTTTAACATTATTCAAGAAAATTAATAAAAATATAATCACAAGTGCGCGAAATTTCGGTGGTAATTATTTTACCATTGCCCGTTCACGTTTAGGTTTACTACGTGCAGGTGGTAACTATTTGATCCAGTACGCAATCTGCGCAATCACCCAAAAGAGGTTCTTCCGAGACACTTTCGTCGCTACTTTCAATAGCGGAGAGATCATTTTCTAGAATACTGTCAGTTATCTTCATTTTCTTCGACATTCTCCTGATATAACAAGTACGTTAATGTGTAAAGGTAACTATTCTACTAGGTAAGTATTAGTTGTTATTTAACTGGGCAATGGTGAGTGTTAACACCGAGTTTACAACGATTCCTTTTCTAATAAGTAAAAGATTCATTGTAAAACTTTTTCCACGAGACATGCAGGGTAATATAATTAATTATCCTACCAAATATCACAAAACCACTAACCGGAATCTTGTTAGAGCAAAGTTTCAATTTGTTTGTGCAAAACACGTTCGATTTTCAAATTTTTTCGGTTTTCTTTTTTCATATGATTGTAGTTCGAGTACTAATAAAAGTTTGAAGGGTCTCCACACATTGTAAATAATTAATAAGAGCAGGTGTTTATAGGACGACTCATGATCTATGGTTAAAAAGCTGAGGTGGTAAGCAATTGTCCCGTGGCCTATTAAGGGGTAACGAATAAAAGTTCAAAAACTACTGAACCGATTTCAAAAATTCTTTCACCATTTGAATACTACATTATTCTAGATTAACATAGGCTATATTTTTATCCCGGGATAAGATAAGATCCCACGGGAACGCGGGTGAAACTGCGGAGGATTGATTGATTCACTCCGACCGTTTTCAGTCATGGCGACCACTTCGACTCCTAGTTCGCATGACGCTGATGGGCCCAAAGATGACTAATGTACCCGATTTGAGTGGTAAACCCCCGTGCACACTGATTGCACGTGAGTATATCATCTACATAAAACTGAAATGAATGACCGCGGGTGGTCGGGCTTTTAACAAGTCGCGTTTAGCGTCGAGACCAGTTTTATGCTGCTCTTCAAACTCGCGTACTTGCCTCTGTACCAAAGACAATATAAATACTACAATAGAAATGTTTTTTTTTTTATATATAATTATATATTTAAATATACTCTCTCGACTTATATAACTTATATAACTTCGTTCCATCCGGGTGTCCCTTGACACCTCTCAAGTTTTTTTTAATGTATTTTTGTATTAGTTTAAGAATAAAATTGTCAAACATTTGAAAAAAAAAGCAAAGAAAAGATGTAACCTTGCTGAGTTTCTTGCCGGTTCTTTTCAGTTGAAGGCTGACTTCCGAACCGGTGGTAAGTTCTGTAATTCGACCTTCATAAGTGCCCTTCTAGGGCCTAAACTGAATAAATGGTTTTGACTTTGGCTTTGACTTTGATGTATGATAAATTCGGCACCATGGAGGGAGAAGTAAATAGGTTTAATGATGTTTTGAATTCACAAACTTAGTGCACACGATGTTTTATTTACTTTATACTCTAGAGGATAATAACGGCTTTTACACTCAGATATCGAAGAGCAAAAATATTCTTTCCGAGATGGGGGGATGAAAAAGTAAATTTCGCTAGAATCTTCTAGTGAATAATAGCTCAGGAGAAAATCGAGCGGTCCTGTAACCAGAAGACTTCGGTTCCAGTCCAGGTGATTATTTGTCTCGGTAAAACATAAGATTTATACGTACTAGAAGGCGGGTGAAACCGCGGCTATTGTCTCCCATCTCACGAGTCGCCTTATCATTTTTGAATGTTTTCACGTTAGAGTTAGTTAGGTAGTAACTACGATTTATTTGTAGGTACATACTTTGATTGTTCTAATGTTGAATACTTAGGTACATACTTTGATTGTTCTAATGTTGAATACTTAGGTACATACTTTGATTGTTCTAATGTTGAATACTTAGGTACATACTTTGATTGTTCTAATGTTGAATACTTAGGTACATACTTTGATTGTTCTAATGTTGAATACTTAGGTACATACTTTGATTGTTCTAATGTTGAATACTTAGGTACATACTTTGATTGTTCAAATGTTGAATACTTAGGTACATACTTTGATTGTTCAAATGTTGAATACTTAGGTACATACTTTGATTGTTCAAATGTTGAATACTTAGGTACATACTTTGATTGTTCAAATGTTGAATACTTAGGTACATTGCTTTGATTGTTCAAATGTTGAATACTTAGGTACATACTTTGATTGTTCAAATGTTGAATACTTAGGTACATACCTACTTTGATTGTTCAAATGTTGAATACTTAGGTACATACTTTGATTGTTCTAATGTTGAATACTTAGGTACATACTTTGATTGTTCTAATGTTGAATACTTAGGTACATACTTTGATTGTTCAAATGTTGAATACTTAGGTACATACTTTGATTGTTCAAATGTTGAATACTTAGGTACATACTTTGATTGTTCAAATGTTGAATACTTAGGTACATACTTTGATTGTTCAAATGTTGAATACTTAGGTACATTGCTTTGATTGTTCAAATGTTGAATACTTAGGTACATACTTTGATTGTTCAAATGTTGAATACTTAGGTACATACTTTGATTGTTCAAATGTTGAATACTTAGGTACATTGCTTTGTATTCGACTGAAACATTCTGTTTTGTGCAGTCGTAAACAAAATCTGAATACATAAGTAGGTATGCTAGAATTACATAAGTAGGTATGGAAGTAGGTACCCAAGTATACCTACTACCTATAATACGAAATTAGTGCTAGGAACGTGGATGCTTGATGAGATGGCCGCGGTGAGATCGCGGTGTTGGCACTTGGCTCAGGCTGGCACCGACCATGGCCTTGGTCTGGGCCGGTGTCAGTGTCACGCACGGCGTCACGGCGTCTCCGCTTCACTGACGCCGTGACGCGCCGTGACGCCGTGACGCCATGACGCGGGTCAGGTTCCGTTGATCCATTTCACGAGGTGAAGGTCGCGACGAACATCTGGCCTGTCATTACCTCGCTCTGATTCATCTATTAATTTGATTAACGCTTCAATTGATTGTTAATCATACAGTACCTACCTATGGTGCAGGCCAGGGAACTGTCAATCTAATATTATCTACAATTTTCTTTAGGGAACACGACATAAAAAAACATATCATTAACTACATAAAAAAACATATCGTTATATAAGATACTAGCTTTTGCCCGAGACTCCGTCCACGTGGAATTAGTAATTTGCGTAGCTAATTTTTATCCAATCAGATTTTTAGGGTTCCGTACAAAAAAAAACGGACCTTTATAGGACCGCTCGGCGTCTGTCTATCCGGACATGTCACAGACATTTGCTCCGAATCTACTGTGAAATTTGGTAGGATGGTGTAATTCTATGACCCAAACCTGTGTTTTACAAAAAAATTAACAACAAAACAAAATTTAAAAAAATTACTTTGCATATCTGTATATGCACCTAAATCCAGAAACATGAAAATAGAAAATCATTTATTTACAGCAATTCACATGCAAGCTTATAAACTAAACATTTATAATGTACAGACAGACCGCCAAAACACTGTTAGGCATGATTGAAGAGGAGGATAAAGTTACCTATCACCGTACTATCCCGGCGATTTGTTTCTTTTCTCGAAAGCCAAAGCTCATTGTAATATTCCAACCCATTCTTAAAGTAATTCGAAGTCACTAGCACACTGAGGTGACAATGCGTCGAGAGGGTAACTAACTGGTAGGCGGCAGCTATACAAAGAGGGTGCACAATAGTTTGTAGTCCGACTAACAAGGAGAGGCTGCGGTCTGGCATCAAGTGTAACTCATTATGTATGAAAAGCACTCAACAACGAAGTCAACAACCGTCGAAGTCACTAGCACACTGAGGTGACAATGCGTCGAGAGGGTAACTAACTGGTAGGCGGTAGCTATACAAAGAGGGTGCACAATAGTTTGTAGTCCGACTAACAAGGAGAGGCTGCGGTCTGGCATCAAGTGTAACTCATTATGTATGAAAAGCACTCAACAACGAAGTCAACAACCGTCGAAGTCACTAGCACACTGAGGTGACAATGCGTCGAGAGGGTAACTAACTGGTAGGCGGTAGCTATACAAAGAGGGTGCACAATAGTTTGTAGTCCGACTAACAAGGAGAGGCTGCGGTCTGGCATCAAGTGTAACTCATTATGTATGAAAAGCACTCAACAACGAAACTGATATCTCAACAACAAGATATGTTATTTTTGCTATTTGTTTAATTAACATTTATAACATTTAGTAGTATTATTATCTTTTGAATATCTATTTGTTGTATCTAGTTGTTTCATTTTGGATGTCTAGTTCAAACATCTATAGGTAACTTCAATACTTTTGCAGTTAAAAACATAAGTTTATCAACGATTATTAGGAAAATGAATCAATTTTTTATTAGGCGACTAAAACCAGTAGATTAATGGGCCTGTTTTTAAGAAATTTAGATAAAACTAAAAAATTATGTCAGATTTTACCTCGAAATTTGACTTTGGCATATTTTTTCTGCAAAGTTATGCTATAAACATTAATTATGAAGTTACATATGATAGACAATATTGTAACGTATCCGCTTGTATTTCTTTTACTCAGATAGGGCTTCAGCTTACAAAATGATAGCAGTTTAAGCACTTGCAACCCCCATGTGGGGTTGTTTTGTCGATGAAAATGATCATACTACATGCCCTTAAAGTTTCTGTAGTCGATGACCGGACACATTGTATATAGATAGATGATGGGAGGGAGTGATATATTATGCGTGTTATTTAGACATGACTGTGATTGTTTACAGAAACTAAACAACGTATGACACGACACGATCTTACGACGACATCATAGGTAAGCTGAGCTGTAGTGTGCTGTAGGTGTGCTGTAGGTGTGCTGTAGGTGTGCTGTAGGTGTGCTGTAGGTGTGCTGTAGGTGTGCTGTAGGTGTGCTGTAGGTGTGCTGTAGGTGTGCTGTAGGTGTGCTGGTGCTGTAGGTGTGCTGTAGGTGTGCTGTAGGTGTGCTGTAGGTGTGCTGTAGGTGTGCTGTAGGTGTGCTGTAGGTGTGCTGTAGGTGTGCTGTAGGTGTGCTGTAGGTGTGCTGGTGCTGTAGGTGTGCTGTAGGTGTGCTGGTGCTGTAGGTGTGCTGGTGCTGTAGGTGTGCTGTAGGTGTGCTGTAGGTGTGCTGTAGGTGTGCTGTAGGTGTGCTGTAGGTGTGCTGTAGGTGTGCTGTAGGTGTGCTGGTGCTGTAGGTGTGCTGTAGGTGTGCTGGTGCTGTAGGTGTGCTGTAGGTGTGCTGGTGCTGTAGGTGTGCTGTAGGTGTGCTGTAGGTGTGCTGTAGGTGTGCTGTAGGTGTGCTGTAGTGTGCTGTAGGTGTGCTGTAGGTGTGCTGTAGGTGTGCTGGTGCTGTAGGTGTGCTGGTGCTGTAGGTGTGCTGTAGGTGTGCTGTAGTGTGCTGTAGGTGTGCTGTAGGTGTGCTGTAGGTGTGCTGGTGCTGTAGGTGTGCTGGTGCTGTAGGTGTGCTGTAGGTGTGCTGGTGCTGTAGGTGTGCTGTAGGTGTGCTGTAGGTGTGCTGTAGTGTGCTGTAGGTGTGCTGTAGGTGTGCTGTAGGTGTGCTGTAGTGTGCTGTAGGTGTGCTGTAGTGTGCTGTAGGTGTGCTGTAGTGTGCTGTAGGTGTGCTGTAGGTGTGCTGTAGTGTGCTGTAGGTGTGCTGTAGGTGTGCTGGTGCTGTAGGTGTGCTGTAGGTGTGCTGTAGTGTGCTGTAGGTGTGCTGTAGGTGTGCTGGTGCTGTAGGTGTGTTGTAGGTGTGCTGGTGCTGTAGGTGTGCTGTAGGTGTGCTGGTGCTGTAGGTGTGCTGTAGGTGTGCTGTAGGTGTGCTGTAGTGTGCTGTAGGTGTGCTGTAGGTGTGCTGTAGTGTGCTGTAGGTGTGCTGTAGTGTGCTGTAGGTGTGCTGTAGGTGTGCTGTAGTGTGCTGTAGGTGTGCTGTAGGTGTGCTGTAGTGTGCTGTAGGTGTGCTGTAGTGTGCTGTAGGTGTGCTGTAGGTGTGCTGTAGGTAAGTAAGTAGGTACCTTACCTACATTCCTGGGATTGGCTGGGATGCTTGACGAGGAATCACGGAACATGAGGCCACCCAAAAGGTTGCCATTGTAAAATAAAACAAATGTATCTTTATATTAGGTATATTGGTAACATTTCAACAATAAAATAACAAATTCAAATAAATTATAATAATAAAATGTTAAGTTACAGAACCGCGGCAATGTTAACTTAACGAATAATTCACCCACACCTATTAACCTTACTACATACATACTTTAGTAAGTAGAGTAGGGTATGTACCTATTAGCACTGGCACTGGCACTGGCACTGGCACTGGCACTGGCACTGGCACTGGCACTGGTAGGTACTACTATATTAAGTACTATTAGGTCAAATTGAGCCAATTAAATAAATATTATTCTACATAATAAAATCTTTGTACTACAAACATAGTCTAGTTAAGGCCCGCAGAGCGATTGTGAAACATAATCAACACAACATAGCAACTTATTAGATATTAGGTATGCATTATAAATTATATGTAAACAGTTCATTCAATTAACTAGGTATTAGTTTAAATAAATGTAGCTTTCCTTATCTTAATGTGCAACTTTATAACAATCGATCGATATCAGCTTGAAACAGTTATAATCACGCCAATATCAACTGTTGCGTTACATCCATTAGGTTCCTCAATTGTCTACAAGCATGAAGCAATCAAGCAACCCAACACATACACGTGGACGTGCCATTATTTATATGCATTTTGATGAATAAAACTCAATTACTTTCATTATAATTATAATTGTCGATATCGTAACAGGTAGTAAATGATGAGTCCTGCAGCACTACTTAGTCACAATGATGAGTCCTGCAGCACTACTTAGTCACAATGATGAGTCCTGCAGCACTACTTAGTCACAATGATGAGTCCTGCAGCACTACTTAGTCACAATGATGAGTCCTGCAGCACTACTTAGTCACAATGATGAGTCCTGCAGCACTACTTAGTCACAATGATGAGTCCTGCAGCACTACTTAGTCACAATGATGAGTCCTGCAGCACTACTTAGTCACAATAGTAAGGCCATTACATTATCTTTGACTAAACTTCGGAATACGAATCTGTTGTTTGTTTGTTGTAGAATATAGGTATAGATCATTATGTGAGTATAGTACCTAGTATATAGGCCGTACTTGTGTTGTGTTGTGTTGTGTTGTGTTGTGTTGTGTTGTGTTGTGTTGTGTTGTGTTGTGTTGTGTTGTGTTGTGTTGTGAGCAGGTGCTTGTGGATATCTATCTACTAATACTATCTACTATACCTGACCTGAGTCAGTTCAAGAAAACACATACACGCAAACTATAAGTGCTCATTAACACTACAGCTAGCTGCAGTTACACTAGCTGCTTTTTAGTGCATTTTATTTATCGTTACTATAATTCCGCGCACGACACAAATTAAATTATTCGTCGAGATCCCTACATGAGCAGAGCCTACCTCGGGTTCTCATTAGATTAAAAAAAACTGACTCTTAATGATAAATTGCGACGCCCTATCAGGGTTGATGTACCTACCTCTTAACTATGTAAGACCTAAAAGACCTAATAAATAAATTGAAAATTAATATACGAATTATTTAACTTCAATAAAGATTACATAATAATAATTAAACAATAATTGAGGTCCCTCATAATGGCAGCATCATAATGGCGCTCCGCGCCGTACCCGTGTGGCGTGCGAACTAGTTTGTGTGTGTGTGTGAGTGTGTGCGTGGCGTGAGCGTGATGGCTCCTCTACACGTCGATAGATGCGTCCGGGGACGTCTTGCGATGCATCAGCAGATGGATCTCCACGAGCCGTCCACACGTATCAGTCTGTGTTGGTTCTCGACAGAAGCAACACGTACGTACCCAAAATGAATATTAAGATGCTGCCACAGCTTTTTATTTATTTAGTACTTTTAAGTATTATTTGAGAGTCCAGCGCAGGAGAGTTATCAAAAAAAAAATCTTATTCATTTATTTCAAATGGTAGTTACTTATTTTTTGGATTCCACAGACAGTTTTCTACTTTATACAGCTCCAGGAATTTGAATGTTTCGTCAGTGTTCATGTTATTGTATTGTATTCATTTTAACGAGTAAGTAAAAAATAAAGAACGAAAAAACACTGCAAGAAGCACGAGTGCACTCTCATTCGCTTACCGATGAACACTGACTGATGCGTTGTCAAACGTGTGGATACGCCCCGATCGCTAGCGCAAAAACCATTTGATCCGTGCCACGAAAACCGACAACAAACAAATTAGTGCCGGACGCATCTGCCAACGTTAAATACCTACCACAGACGAGCAGATCACCCCGTCTACACGTCGGGATGACATCCGCAGACTCATCCGCCGACGTGTAGAGACGTGAGTGTGCCTCAGTCTGTCTGTCGCGTATAAAATATTTATCTTATTGTATGGTACCTACATACTACACTGGCTACCTTGTCATACAAAAGTCAGTGGATGTAGGTATTATTTAGTATTGGATGCTTTGGTTTATGTCGAACGAAACTAGCTACTCTTCTTTGGCACTGTTACTTTGGCTCGTGAGTCGTGACCCCCCTTCACTCGATGTTCGACATGCCACTACATCATTCTAGATCCATTCTTCATCCACAATTATTGCCATCACCCCCATCAGGAGTAACGTGACGAGACGGCGCCTGTGTGTGGCTAGGTGGCTACCCCAACCGTGTGTGGCTAGGTGGCTACCCCAACCGTGTGTGCGAAGTGTAACTGTAATGCCTAGGCCGCACTCATCGCGATAACATTCGGGCGATAAACTTTGTCTTCGGTCAACGACGAATCGTCGCGGCCACATCATGAGCATTGTAAAGTTTATCGCGATGTACAAACGCAGAAAACAAAATGGAATGTGGCCGCGCAAGCGAAGTTCATCGCGATGGAACCCTTTGATGTGCGAGAGTTTACCGACAGCGGAGCGATGTGCCTGAAGCTTCGCCCGAAGTGCCGAAGTATTCGCGAATGTGCGCGTTGAGTGCGCCCCAGGCAAAAATTAAATAGTGATACCTACTTCGAGACGGTGCGACCAGACTATGCGACTAGACAGCGTGGCGTGGTGTGGCGTGGTGTGGCGTGGTGTGGCGTGGTGTGGTGTGGTGTGGTGAGACGACTCAATCGCCGCCGCTAACCACGCGCTGACCGTAAATAACAAACAACCTACAATTACCTAAGTAAATATAAATATTAACAATGATGTATCACATCACGGTGACAGAGCGTGTTCGACACGTTAACTCTTCGGTATCACATCACATTAAGCAAGTATTGTCAACCGATCGGCGACCGCGACAATTAGTGTCTTTATTCAAATAGTACCTATAGTAATAAATGACTAACATTAATGCAAATGTTATATGAGTACCTACACTACATACAACTATAAAATATTATATACTTATCTACTAATGTATGTAATAAAATACGTAACATAACACAAACGGCTTGCAATAGCCGGTGGGTGATGTTATAACCAGGTCAGTTGGAAAACATTTATACTTATGGATTCGAACTATATCAATAATTGATTCATAAAATAGATGTGATCGTGCGTGATACGTCCAGTGGTCCAGTGGACGGCGTGGACTCTATCAGTGGTCGCTGGACTAGCTGGACTAGCTGGACTAGCTGGTAGGTATGTCTTGTACCTACCAATGGTACAAAGGTAACAATTAAGTAGTTGAGCAAGTGTTTATCACCGTCGCGGCAGGTAACAGAACTGTAACGCCGAACAATGTCCAATAATACTGTAAACAAGTACCTACTCTGTTATGTTATTGTTGGTTTCACTTACAAATAACTATAATAATACTTGGTGTGGCGACTGGCGACTGGCGACTGGCGACTGGCGACTGGCGACTGGCGACTGGCGACTGATCCACCAGCCGGTGGATATACCTACCTACCTACCTACTCTACTGTTACCACATCCAAGTCAAACTTATTACTATAGATAAGTATCTCAAAACTACTTTAATACAATTTGTATAACATGTCGGTCGATTTTGATAATAGTACTTATTGCCTTTTACTAATTAGTAAGTACCTACATAAATAACAATATCTCAAAAAATATCGATACTCAATAATTTAAGTAATTGACTATAATATCGAATGTGTTATACGGCACCCTGCACCACCCTGCACCATCCAGCACCAACCAGCACTGCACCGTCGACGCTCACTTTATTTATTGAAATCGAACAAGTACCTATCGTGCAATCGCTTTAGTGTCTATTAAACTATCTACAATATGAAAAATATTTTGAATAGAATCAGGCATGTTGCGCCTCCGATGACTTTTGTATCAGATGTTGCACAAGTAGGTGCACGAGAAGCGTGGGGTGGCTCGCATGGCTGACCGGCTGGGCGCTGCAGAGTAGCGTGGCACCATAGCGCGACGTGGCGTGGCGTGGCGTGGCACCACAGCGCGGCGTGGCGTGGCGTGGCACTGCCTAATCTCAGCTGCATCGCTTAAGGTAGCGGTGCCTCCTCGTAGAAGTCGGGCTCGTCCTCCTTGTCCTTGTCGATGTCTTTTTGGGCGCCGTCCAACTACCGACACAAACACATTTATATGATAGTTCCTACTTTATGGGTCAATCAATGGGTCACGACTACGACACGACACACTAAGCTTGACCAACATGAACGGTCTTCCGATTTAGGGCGTGTGTTGACCGCTGTACTGGTGAGTCGGCGATGATAGCTCAGTGGTAAGTGACGTCGAATACCGCGGCGAAGGTCGTGGGTTCGAATCCTACAATGAGCTTGAGCTTTCGGTGAAGGAAAACATCGTGAGGAAACCATAGCACGGTGGTAGGGTACTTTGTAGTACCCGACTGGCTGGCTACCACCCTCAAGTTGAAAATCTGTCGCCAAACGTGTGTTCCGACAGCTGCACTTGAGAGCCAGTTCCCATCTAGGCTTTGTGTGCTTACCATCTTCGGCCACATCATCACTTACCATGGTGAGATTGTAGTCAAATACAAGCCTATCCAGAATAAAAAAAAAAAAAAACAATTACCTATATGCTAAACCATCAGTCAATACGATCTATTGATAAGAAAATATTAAATTTTAAACTGTGATATCTTCTAAGATTAATTTTAATGATATGCTGTAATGGAAGGGACATTTTGATCTTATGATTATAATAAAAAATATAAACATCGTTAGGGGCCGTTCAAGTATTACGTAAGCACTATGGGGTGGGGGGGGGGATCTTTGATTTGCTTATTTTGGATGACATGGGGGGTAGGGGAGTCTAGATGATGATTACGTCATCGGTAGTTATTTACTTTTTTACACGAATGGCAATCCTCACATTATCTATGCTTGAAAACGAAACGCATTTTCGGGGATTCCCGCAAATAATGCATACTCTTAAAGCACTCGCTTTAAAACCGATTAGGAGAATTATCAGTAAAATCTAATCTCTATCCTAAATCTATTTTCTTATTTTTAAAATTATAATTATAACATAATTACAATATAAAAAACATACATTTATAATTGAAAAATGTTTACGTAGGCATGGGGGGAGGGGGTAAGAGCTTTGCTTACTTTTGCTGACAAGGGGGATGGGGGGTAAATAATTGTAATAAATCTGCTTACGTAATATTTGAACGGCCCCTTACTGTGTGTTATCCTTAGGAGATAGACATGTACCATCGCAGACTTTTCTGAATTTATCAACGTAAGCAATGTAAGCGCCCAATAATATGTTTTTTACGATATCACAATATGTTTATGTATACCTACTATAATATGTATTTATTATACATATAAACCTTTCGGAATAAATTCTCTAAATGATAGTGAAAACCGTATCAAAATCCGTTGCGTTGTTTAGAAGGAGTTAGCGGATAAACGGGTAGACAAACAGACGCGGAAAGCGACTTTGTTTTAAAGGATATGTTATAGTATGAATTACCGCTCTAAGTTGCAGCGGCGTGAAGACGTAACCGAGGCAGATACGCAGTGGCACCATGAGCACCAGGAAGAAAGGTAGCGCCAGCGAGAACCGTGACGACTTAACCGCGTACAGCACGCCCAGACCCGCCGCCTGGATCAACGTGTACAGATGCATCCGTAGCGTCGGCACCTGCAAACAAACATTCCTCACATTATAACAACGTACCATCTCTGACGCAACACGCACCACGCACCACGCACCAGCCATCCACCACTCCCACTCACCCTTCGCACGTAGGGCACCTGCGGGTGATGCTTCACTGGCTTGAACAGCAGGATACAACGGTCCCAGAACTGTATGCCGCCGAGTGCGGAAATTCCCATGTAAAGGAACACGCCGAACAGCACCGCCATCGGCACCAGCCGCAGCCAGCTCGAAGCCAGCACCGACAGGCCCACCATAAGCGCCACCAGGAACCCGGTCAGCCTCTGCTCTGTAATGATACGGGTGTACGTCAAAGTGGATCGGTTCATCCCACGCGCACGTTACCGAGTAGACGGTAAAGCTTAGATACCTTTGACTTCAACGATGTAGGGCTTGTCCCCCGGCGCGTGAGTGGTGGACATGACGGTGAGAGCGGCCACGTGGCTGACGGAGCGCACGGTCGCGACGCACTGCCAGGGCGCGCCGAACACGCCACACAACGCGTTCACAAAGGACATTATCACGATGTCCATGTGGAATCCGCTGCCCTTTCTCAGCCGTCGCTCCGGCTTGTCGATTATCAACCTACGGGGACATAACACCACCGCACTCGGTGTCGTATCACTACGGTCAAACGAATGAAAATACGAGCACATCTCGCCGGCTCAACAATTTTGCCAAGCATACATTTTTTTTCGCTCAATGCAATCACTCTTACCCGCGGAACCGAATCATTTCGCTAGAGCTTTAAATATAACTGGGGGGAGTAGCGCTACGAGCATATTTTATGGGAAACTAGGGGTAGGTAGGTAAATTGTGTGTGCTTACTCGGCGATGTGAGTCTCCATGAAGACGATGATGTAGACCATGAGCGCGGGCAGGGCCATGGCCCCGGCAGCCCAGATGGGGATGGTGTCGAGGCCGGGGTTGAGCGGCACGAGCCAGGAGCGGCGCGTGGTGGGGCTGAGGCCGGCCGGCACGTGTAGCGTTTCCGTCCACACCGGCACCGCGCACGACACGCCCACCATCACCACTATCGCGATGGGCACCCCAAAGTCACCGAGCGCGCGACGCGCCTGAGCACATGACATATTCAGGATGTATCTTTTATTAACCCTCTAGGAGTCTACGGCACCACCTACACTATTTAGGTAACTAATTTAGGTGTACAATGTATAACAGATCGATCACATTGCAGTGGGAGATCGAATTAGCTACATTGGAGGTTGCGCTATATCAAAAATCTTGTTTCCATTTGTGAAAGACATATTGCACTAGCTAGATAAATGAGTATAATAGTTTGGTAGATAATTACACTGCGCCCGAGGAACTTTCCGTTTCGGAATATGCGGAGATAGTAGGCAATGATGAAGGTGGAGAGGGTCAGTATGGTACAGAAGAGCGCGGTGTTCGGCTCCGGCAGTTTGTCGAGGAGCGAGCGTGGCGCGGGCGCGGGCGCGGGAGCCAGCGACGACGAGTTACCTGTACGCAAACATTGTCTACATCAAGGCGACAATCAACACAATTATACCGTCAAACCTTCAATGTTGACGACTTGAGTTATGAAGGGAAACATCACGAGGAAACCAGCACACGGTGTTTTGATACTTTGAGGTAGCCAGCCAGTTGGTCGTCCTTCTATGGTTTGTGTACTTACTTATCAATGTTCGGCCGCATTGTACCTCAACATAATATTAGGATTGTGATTAACCACGAGCCTACCCGTAGTTGGGAAAACGATCCGGTGTTGCCGTAACGGTAACACTACAAACGCATAACGCATACCTGTAACAGTTGCATTGTTCGTCGGTATGTCAGTGCCATTGGTGAAGGTTACGTTGTCATGAAGGCAGTAGTCGGCGCCGAGGGGATGGGCGCGGAACACACCGATCAGGCTGGTGATCGGCTCCGATATGAAGATGAGAGAAATCAAGAATGCGAATATATCCTCGGTGAATCTGCGAAGGCATCACTACCGTGAGTAAGTTTGTACAGATCCAAATGTCAGTTTGTTTGGATCGTGTGTTCGTTACCTTGTAATTTTTTTGACAGCAACGCTGCCCTCGACGGAGGCAACACAGAGCGCGATGACGATCATCCAGATGCCGCAGTACATCCTGGCGGCGAGGAAGTCGAACTCGTACGCGCGGCAGAAGCTGGAGAGCGACTCGTCCAGCAGCAGCAGCGGACCCGTCGCACCCGTGATCATCATCGGCTGTCCCGCCACTAGCGCGAACAATATGCCTCCGGCGCTCGTGAATACCTGCGCCGTCACATGACCCTTACTATACTAGCTGCACCACCAACCGCGTGCTCGTTAACGTTATGTTAGGCGGTTCTCTCCCAGTGGCGCATGTCCAAACATTTTTTCAACTCCCTATATCGCCGGTATTATGAGTTTGTTGTCCAATAAACATTAAACTTTTCAGTTTATCCCAAAAAGTCCATGAAAAATTTTAGTGAAACCGCCACCAATTTCACTAAAACCTGACCTGATCTGTACGAACGAGGACTAGACTTTACTGTGCATGTAATATAACGTGACAATAACATCAAAGAAGATAATTTAAAATAAGGAAATGGCTCCAAGGTCTAGCCAAAAACCTTTAAAAGAAAAACTAACCAAAGTTTCGGAAATTCCAATCTGGCCGTCAGTTTTTTCCGCGAGCAGCCCACCAAAGGTGATAGCGGAAGAAAGCGCCGCGAAGTACATGAAGATAGTGGCGGCGACGCACTGCCCGTTCAGCGCATCCTTGAAGTCCGACACGTAGAAGGGGTACCGCCGCTTCATGTCCCGAACCACGCCTGCACATGCCTCATTATTTAACAGTTTTACTTGCCACAGCACAGTACAACGAGCGTTGGCTTCGGGTTTAGATCACTTAAAATCAATAATAATAATAGGGAGGTCCTCACCGCCAAACAGGCGCCCGGTCCTAGCGAGAGGGTTATCGGGCTCCTTGGAGGGGAGGGCGCCGCCAGCTTCGGCGGCGAGCAGCGCCTTCTTCTCGTCGGAGTGCGGTGCGGCGGGCTCGGCGCCGGCGGCCCTCCGACGCTGCAGCGCGTCATTCTTGCGACGTCGGATCATCTCACTCTTGGCGCGCAGCTCGTCGAGTGGCAGCAGCGCCTGGCGCTCCCAGTCGCCGGGCGGCAGGACTATGGAGTCGTCGAGAAACTCGTTGATGGCGGAGAGCAGCTCGCGCCGGTCGTCCGCCTTGTACGCGATCGAGTGGAACGCGGGGTTGGCCATGAGCGTGGAGATGGAGCGCCCCACCTCGTGGTAGTCGAGGTCGGCGCCGCTCGGGCCCAGCAGGATGAACATGAACCGCACCGGCACCGGCACCTCGGTGATGGACGGCATCAGAATGCCCTGGGCGAGGCGCACGAACGCGATCGTGGGCTGGTCGAGGAAGCCGACGGCGCCCACGAGCACGGTGGTGGCCTCCGCGTCGCCCGGAATGCGCCTCATGATGTCGTTATGTCCGCGCCGCATGTCGTCCTGGGAGCCCTGCGTGGCCGCCGCCGCCGCCGCCAGGTACTCCACCTCACGCAGCTCCAGCCCCGCCGCCGACGACTTCTTGCGCGCCTCACGCTCCAGCGGCAGGGCGTACGAGCTGCGCCGCCGCTTGCCCTCCGACAGGTTCTACATGCACAGACATACTCACTCATCAACACAACACAACACAACACAACACAATCTGACAACAATCACTAACACTACTTCTACTACTACTTACAATAGTATTCTAAATACAAGCTGAACGTTTAGCACTTTTCTTGACTCTTGCACACATGGTAGGATGGATGGAAGGGATACACTATACCTACGAGTGGGTATGCTATGTATCAAGGGTGCTTGATGCGGGTGAGCTCTGCTGTTTAGTGGATGACTACTCGTGTCAAGTCGATTGATCGATCCCAGCCGGTTCAATCACTTGCGATTGTATTACAGGATGGTTCCTAGTTCATACCCAGGTATCTCTAAATGTAAGCTACCTAGCTTAGGGTCAGTTATAATTGAAACGACTAGGCGAAGTAGCTTAACTTCTGAATCACAATCAATGTACATACTTGCTACTATAGCTAGGCACAACAACAGTCGACAGTCGACAGTCAACAGTCGACAGTCGACAGTCAACAGCACGACATCGCACGCAACACATAGTAAGGTGGGTAGTATGATGATGAAAACACAAAAATCAAAACAAGTAGCGAGTACCCAAGTACCCGGTCAAAGTAGGTACCAACCTAGCTATGAAATGCATTCCAAAACAACGTGATGGATGATAGAGGACGAGAAGCGACCTAGTCCAGCTAGGGCAGGTGGGTGATGTGATGTCGGAGGATGCGGAATGGTATGGTGTGACTGGTGTGAGGATGTGAGGATGGTCAGGTTGGTTGGATCCATACGATGAGGTGTGTGCTGTGTCGGCGGCAGGCGGCCGTGGCGGAGCACAGGGAGCAGCGCGCCGCCCTCGCGCCGCCGCCCTCCTCCACCCACAGCGACTGTGCACACACACACACACCGACACATGTCAACCAACACACACGATACAACACGAGACAACACGAGACGACACTCCCGCTCCTCTGTCTCCCTCCCTCCTACCTGCCCGGCCTACCTCCCAGTGCCCACTGACCACACACTACTCACCAAGTTGATATTTTATAAAAGACATATTTTTAGATACACACGAAGAATAGGTACGATTATTTTAAGCGGGAGCAAGCAGGAGAGAGGACCTTAGATACGAACGTAATTAGAATTATATTATTAATATTGAAAATGTAAAGGAAAGAGGTCGACATGATTACCACTCATTTCCAAAAAACATAGCTCTACATAGTATTCCTGGCCTCTTACTATTCAATTAAGTACATAACTAACTAATTGTCAACTGGCTAATTCATAGAATGTTTCAAAATATTTGTCAACATATTGACATTAGCAGGGGGATTGATATCTAGTGTGTTGCTGAGCGTGCGTTGCGTTGCGTTGCGTTGCGTGTTGCGTTGCGTGCTCGCCACGATGTCTAGTTTGGTAGCTTTAATCTCTGTTACTTACGTACCTACTAGGTAGGTATCTAAGAACAACTCATATTCGTAGAAACACCAATAATAATAATAATGTTGTTTCCTTAACATTTTGTCTTAAAACAACCTTAAGATTCACAAAACTGGATGATCGGTGCAAGTCAGGTGCAAGGCAACCGAAACAATCACCACTTTGTCATACTTTACGCGCAATGAATTTATTTCATAATACATACCTATTACGTTCAGGTACCTACACGCGTCACGCGTCACGCGTCACGCGACACGTTAGCAGTGCTCAGCTGCTCAGGTGTCCAAAAGAGATGTTTATGTATAAACGTGACATACCTACCACTTTCATCACGAAATCTCAGAAAGGATAAATCTACCAACTTGAAATTTGGCATTTGGTAAACTCGTCATAGTGAGAGATATCCGCTAAGAAAGGATTTTTGTAAACTTATTTTGGAAAACTTTGGGGGAGGCCTATGTCCAGCAGTTGCCGTCTTTCGTTCTATCTGAACTCATGATGATGATGATGATGATGATGATAAGACAGAACGGGAGATAAGGTGTCAACTCAACCGCTAGTGCCGAGTCACAGGTGTCCAATCTGTCTGTAATGCACTACTGTAATGTAATGTAATGTAATGTAATGTAATGTAATGTACTGTAATGTACATATGTCAGGAACGCAGTCGCGCTGTGGCGCTTACTTAACAAAACTTCACAATATGTAAAGCAACTATTCAAATGGTAATTTTGAAATATTATGGTAATTTACCATATGTAATGATGTCATATATAAAGTTTAATATGTAATTTATTTGAGACTTCACAATCCAAATTTAATATTAGTAACAATTTGACTTATACGTATGTTATAGTGAGCACATATATTATTTAATTTAATTGAAATATCCGCACTCGCTCTCGAGACACTGGTGCATGCAGTGTGCAGTGACATCCAGTGTCTCAAGAGCCGTCCATTCGATTGGCGACTACGTTCAGGAGGCTGTTCCGGCTGGCCGGCACTCGGCTCGCGATCAAGACTGCTCTCCTCCGCATTGTGGCATCAAAACAATCGACTCTCGCCTCTGCCACCTCTACAAACATCTCCGAAGCGCTACAGAAGGAACCGTGCCGCTTGCCAGCCCCAGGTGTCAGCCGAAACAACGTCCTGAATGTGTTACTTGTTCTATTGAACGCTGGTGGCATTGTAACATTGTTGCGTACAGAGAACCCATACGCTGATCGTGTAAAAAGATGTACAATAAGCTCGAAACAGAGTTATTTTTATTTCCCTTAATATGTCGTCCGCGAAATGTGCATCAAATTAAACTAAATTATGAAAAAATTAATACAATAGGTACCGACTGCATTCTACATTCGTATGTATACATTGAAGATGAAGGAAGAGCTTGTTTTCTAATAGGATATCTAAACTAGCTGTCCCAGGTCTAGTCCACCCGCGCTCCCGAGGGATCTTATATGTTCCTGGGATCATTCACTCCGACCGTTTTCGGTGTTCCGAAGATGACTAATGTACCCGATTTGAGTGGTAAACCCCCGTGCACACTGATTGCACGTGAGTATATCATCTACATAAAACTGAAATGAATGACCGCGGGTGGTCGGGCTTTTAACAAGTCGCGTTTAGCGTCGAGACCATGTATTACGCTGTTCCTCAAACTCGCGTACTTGCCTCTGTACAAGCCCGCGCCATTCAGGGTACTGTGCTGCCAATCTTTCCCATTCAGAGGGCTCGATCTTACACGCTTTCATATGTCGCTTTTGAACGTCTTTGTACCTGAGGAGTTGGCTGCCCTGTTTTCGCTTGCCCTCCCTCAGTTCAGAATACAAGTTGCGCTTTGCCACACACTCCTCCGACATCCGTGAGACGTGTCCGCACCACCGAAGCTGCCGACGCATCAGGTAGGACTCAATGCCACCAACATTGGCTGGACTTCGGTATTTCGCACACGATTAGACCATCTGATCTTCATGATGCTACGCAGACATTTCAGGTGAAAACGGTCCAGCGTGCGTATGTGGCGGCGGTACACACATCATGTTTCAGAGGAATACAGAAGGTTTGGCAGCACAATCGCCATATATACAGAGATCTTGGTGGCCAGTCTCAAATGGTGTGAACAAAAGACCCTGGGGCGCAGTTTTCCAAATGCTGCGGCAGCAGCACTAATCCTGCAGTTGATCTCGGCATCAAGGTCACATTTGGATGTTATAGTGCTTCCCAGATAGCGGAACTTTTCAACCTGCTTCAGCAGATCATCACCAAGTCTGATCATGACCAAGTCTGATGACCATGTATACCTAAGGACATCACTTCAGTCTTTTTAACATTGATCTTTAAGCCGAACCTACAACAGGCTTAAACTTGCGAAGTGACGTTGCGTTTTCGTTTTATTTTAATTAAAATCGTGTATTTTGAGTTTTGTTGAATACCTACCTAATATCAATGCACCGGTGAAGTGAAATGAAATGAAAACGTGTAGGTATCGAGACTTTTCAGGTTGCCCCATACAATCTGTGAGAAGCTTATTGTAGAATGTTTTATAATTAAGTTGATTATGTACCTCCTGCCGTCCTGCCGAGTGTGCCGATCAATTCACATTCAAATAGGTATATAATGACTGCAACTGCTCAATAATAGTAGGTCTACCTATACCTACCTAACCTATCAGTGTGACTGTGACATTCAGAGTGGAAGTCGTAAAATCGGAGTCAACTTATATTTAATCAAAGAAAATCAAATAAAGTTTAAAGTCTTTGTATTTATAAGTTGAATCAGATATTTTTATCAGAATCAGAAATCTAGAAATATAGGTATATTAGCCCCTTCATAGTTTATTTAAGTACGATGAAATGGACAGTATTGTTCGTCGTATGGGGGCCGTGCGGCCGGCGACTGGCGAGTCGGCGGCGAGCTTTGGAAACCGGAAATATATCAAAGCGGTTAACGTCTAAGTACCTACATAGTTAACGTCTAAGGAACTTTTCTTTTCTTTTATTTTTATATACATATAGCTGATTCTCATACAGTTTAATAGATAGATAGATCAGGAAGCCTGTAACGAACAGGTCTTCATGGATAAGTGCTAGCCTTTGGCTATCAAAGGGACTAAAGTGCCAGCAAAACAATTAGGTAACCGAAGACCTTTAACTAACTTATACTTTAGGTAAATCTCTTTGTAGATAACAATATGTATAAACAATTATTTAGCGATTCAAGTGAATAAGTAGGTAAAGATTGAATATGACATAATTTAACATAGAAATTAGTTATTTTCTTCTATTCTAGCCTATAGGTACTACTGATGTTAAGGACAACTGAGTAGTTAGTAGTTAGTACAGTAGCGGTAGGATCCAGCTAGACTAGACTAGACTAGACTAGACTAGACTAGAGGGTATTACTAAGTTTATTTTACTAAGTACCTAGTTCTGAACAATCAACCTACTTTTATCAAGTTGGGGGCCAGATAGAAAGCCTCTGTAGCATTCTATTAAATGGCGATGGCGATCAACAGATGGCAGTGTTATACTTTTTTCAATCGTTTCGTATTTATGTGTCTCCGTTGAGTTTTTCGCGCTACAGTAATAGTGATTGCTAACTCGAGCCAGCCACCATGTCAGCAAGTCAGCAAGTCAGCAAGCTCGCAGTTCAATTTTTTTTTTTTAGTGACAACGAAGCATGCGGGTCACCTGATGGTAAGTGACTACCGTCGCCTATTAGACATTAGCAATACCAGGGGGACTGCAAACGTTATTACAATGCCTTAAGGGCAAGGGCAACTGGCTCTCAAGTGCAACTGCCGGAATACACCAACAGGTGCTTGGCGACAGATTTTCAACTTGAGGGTGTTAGCCAGCCAGTTATTGGTCGGTGGGCTGACGTGTGGCGCATGGCGGTGCGGTGCGGCACTCTCTCTAGTAGGTAGGTAGGTACCTCTCTCTGTATACTATACACTAGTACCGTGGGGCAGCCACAGACGCCATGGTGACTGTCCACCAGCGCTACTCATGTGCGGTGCGATACTCTTTGGTAGGTACCGTGGGTCCGTGGGGCAGCCACAGACGCCATGGTGACTGTCCACCAGCGCTACTCATGTGCGGTGCGATACTCTTTGGTAGGTACCGTGGGTCCGTGGGGCAGCCACAGACGCCATGGTGGGTGACTGACTGTCCAGGTAACAAAAGTGTAGCCGAATAGTATTATTTGACTTCCTGCGTAGGTAGGTACCTACATGCCACCTACAACAGACAGACAGACAGACTAGAGGCGGTGGCAGGACTGGCAGGGCGCCAGACCTTACGTTCCACCGAACCTAGCTCGTAGGTATATTAACTAAATAATTTAAAATATCACGGAAATATTAGCGACAGTTGCGGCACGGACTGCCGTTTGTACTCGGACTCGGACTCGGTCGGTAGTCTCGGTAGTACAAAGCTTCTTCGATGTAACCTTGAACATATTCAATTCACAAACGTAACGTATCGTATGCACGTACCGTACATATGATAGATATATGTATGTATAGCTAGCGAGCGACATTCATGAGTTGTGTGTGTGTGTGTGTGTGTGTGTGTGTGTGTGTGTGTGTGTGTGTGTGTGTGACGTTCGATAAGCGGTGCCGGCTGCGTGACTCGCTATCTCGCCGCTGAGATTATCTACTGTTTATTATCATTTTTACCTTTAACAATTCAATGTTAACTGAAAAAATAACAATTGATTATCGCTGGTGTAGATAAATAATTCCGGCTCGCAGTAACCTTCCGCTCACGTGATTACTGCGCCCGGCCGCGGCGCCCGCGCAGCGTTCGGCCCGCCCCGGCTCACCTCGGCTAGCTTCGGCCCACCCCGGCTCACCTCGGCTAGCTTCGGCCCGCCCCGGATTGTCCCGGTCACATATTATTACCTATGTATACACACTAGCTTTTCGCAGTAGTGAAAAACAATAAAATGGCGTTTAAAAGTCCAAAGGAAAACTTCTTTAGTAGATGTAGAGTCTGCATAGAATAGGAAGATAAAATAAAAATAAAAATTGTTAACATTAAGATATTGTTAACAATAATTATTAAGTTTTAATATCTTTGTCCAGCAGTGGACGTCTCCCGGCTGATATGATGATGATGATGATTAATATTTTATCCATTCACCCATTCAAATTTAAGATTTCGACTTTGTGTATTTTAGATCAAATTTTGAGCCGGAAGCTGTAAAGATAGCTCAATGAAATTTACAGGATAAATAGCTGATAAAAAGGACTAGTTTTTAAAATTTCTAGCATCAAAACTACATTGACACTCTTCATTTCTAACGAAGAGAGACAGTACCAAGTTTTGAAAAGGTTTGACGAGAAAAGAAAACATAAACGAACTTTGACGCCCCGATGCAATGAAACACGTCCCTATTAACGGTTAAATAACTATTTTATGGTTTTATTTTTAAAATGAAAAGTTTTTACCCCTTCAAAGGTTGGATCCGCCCCAATGTGGGTTAGTTGCATAAGATGATCCGGCGATCTCTACGTGGACTTTATTTCTAATTTGACCCTCACACCTGATTATTAGTTCTCGAGTTGTCCTTTGCTAAGATCTTAGTTATAGCTTTCATCAAAATCAAAACTCATTTATTCAGTTTAGTCCCTGGTGAGGCACTTATGAATGTTTACAATTGACTCTACCGCCGCGCCGCGCCGCGCCGCGCCGCGCTGCGCGCCGGTTCGAAATACATACCTACAATTAAACTGAGAATACTCCGGCAAGAAACTCAATGCCGTCTGATACTTGTATGTATGTATATATGTAACCTCACAGTGAGTGAAAACAACGAAGCGGCTCAGTGTCAGGTTGCTTGCTGCACCCTGCACCGCACTGCTACGATCGCATCGCATCGCATCGCATCGCATCGCATTATACAATATACACTTCGCATCTGCCTTAAGTTAGCTTAATAAACTCGTATCGTGTAAGGGCGAGGGCCACCGCCACCGTGTCGCTGTGTCGCTGTGTCGCTGTGTCGCTGTGTCGCTGTGTCGCTGTGCCGCTGTGTCGCACCAAGCTACTCCGAACATACACAGTAAGAGATGTAAACCAAAGTTTATATTTAATTTTTACTTTGGATAGGCTTGTGTTTGTTCTCACCTTGATAAGTGATCATGTGCCTGATGGTAAGCGCACGAAGGCGTCTCAAGTGCAGCTGTCGGAGCACGCCAGTAGGTGGTTTGGTTGGCGTTGAATGTTGAACGTATGTCATCCTTCATCGGTAGCGGCGCCCACCCACCCAGGGTGTGCTGATGTTCATGCACGGTGTAGTGTAGTGTTACCTGTAGACTGGTGTATGAGGAGTGCT